>LR746276.1:2500-512500 GCA_902729315.2 Spirodela intermedia | reverse complement strand
CCTGGGTCTCTACGCTAGCATCACCGTCGTAGAGAGCTTGATGATGGTCGTGGCCACCTTCGTCCCCAACTTCCTAATGGGCCTCATGATCGGCGCCGGAATACAGGTGAGCCCTCAACACCACACCTCACAAAAACAGTAGGACGGCAGCTGTGTGACGAGTCATTAATGTTTCGTGGGCCAGGGGATCTTCATGCTGGTTTCCGGGCACTACCGGCTCCCCCAGGACCTCCCGAAACCCGTCTGGAAGTACCCCTTGTCCTACATCAGCTTCCACTTCTGGGCCCTACAGGTAAGCATTTACCCGCGGAGACGCTAAAACAGTCATCCTCCGTCAGTCAACGCCCTTCATTACAATTTATCCCCCCACCTCCGAGCAGGGCCAGTACAAGAACGACTTCGAGGGGCTGTCCTTTGAGAACCAATCGCCGGAGCTCCCCCGGATCCCCGGAGAGTACGTGCTCCAGAAGCTCCTGCGGGTCAGCATCCAACGGTCCAAATGGATCGATCTGAGCGTCCTCTTCAGCATGGTCATCATCTACCGGCTCCTGTTCTTTGCCATGATCAAAGCCAGAGAGGAAGTGACCCCGCGGCTCAGGCGACGCGCCGCCAGGAGGATGCTTCTCCGGCAGGAGAGGAGAGGCGGCGCAGCCGACGACATGGCCCTGGGCTCCCTCGACCGATCTCCGTCCCTGAGGATGCAAGGAGAAGGCGTTTACATCGGCTAGCTCTTCTAGACGCATCCCACACCTTGTTTGATCGGGCGGATATTGTCTCTTATTATCACCGGATAATTGGTTTATTAATACTTTTTCTACATAAAATGCGTAAAAATTTTCAACCCATGAAAATACTCCCATATCGGTACTAAATAATGCTGACTACCCTAAGCTCTATCTATTAAACTGTTTCTCACTTGATGGGCTTTTCATTGTGTAAGTGAGCCCTCAAAAGTTTAGATGGGCCGTCACACGGCAGTCGCCAAAGCTCAATATCTGCTCGTCCACGTCGGATGAAAGTGACATCACTTGTTCGGACAGCAGGGATTAAAAGCTTCTCGCGGTCTCCCGCTATGAGGGCCTTCCCCCGGCGGCGCCGCCACGCCCTTGGCGGCGCCGCTGTGAGGCCTCATGAACAGGGACTTGATCTCCTGCAGACTGGCGGAGAAGAGGAAACCAAGGAGCCCTGCCCCTACGGTATTGTGAGAGGAGACGTTGAAGACGAGGACCTTCTCATGGTTGACGGCAAGCAGGTAGGGGCCCTGATGGTCTGCACGGTGAAGGGACCTTCCAACTCTGCCTTCCTCGTCACCTTGGACCTCTCTGACACGTCAAAGGCGTAGCTGGCGGCACGAGTTCCGTCGAGGCCCTCGCAGTCGGTCTCCCTCGTCGCCATCGTAATCAGATCCAGCGACCCAGCGCCAGACTCCGACAAGAAGAGCATCTGCTCCCTCACGAAGGCCAGCAGCCGGTTGGAAGCAGCGGCGGTATCATAGAGAGTCTCGCTCTTTGTGAAGACCCTGATCCAGCCACCGCCGTCGGAGGCGACAACATACTTGACCGTCTAGCGGGATTGACCGCAAGACAGAGGTTCGGATGGGCGTCGTGGTCTCTATCGCGGAGGAACCGTAGGGTGCACAAAGTAGAGCGGCAGTCACTAGGAGCTGACTTTGAATGCAAAAATGATGTGAAAAGAGAGGATGCGTAAAGCCTGGTGGTCTATCTATAAAGAATATATAATCAAGACGCCCATGAAGAAAGGTATTAGATAAACTCAATTATCTAATGGGCCATCCACAACTAATTGCAAAAACAAGAAGAAAACTACAATAGTAATCTGATGACTGGGCTAAAAGTTTCATTAAAAATCAATACTTGATTATTGTCGGCAGTCTTTTGTCATATATTATATGGTGTGTTGTTTAATATACTCATTAGTATTACATTTGAGATGAAAGACCTATTTGCAGTTAATAACATTTATGTCGGGATGTCTAGACACAATATACCATATGCCATTACAATGAAGTATATCAAATTCAGTAGCCAGAACTGCCCTCTATGAAAAAGTGTTAAATACCTATGTTAGGTAAATTGGTTCACTGGAGGAGGCATCTGTAACAAGTCATACTTGAAAAGGATGGCATAGTGCTAGTTTTGCATGATAGGAAATTGATTGATTAATATCATATATTTGTAATAGACCAAGTGCAAACTAGTGGTGTGATAGATTCATCTTGTGACAAAGATAGTACAAAAAGAAAGATGACCTCAGACCATGTAGGGGATGTATGTACTTATGTAGTAATATGCTTTGAAGTTTCCTTTTTATGAGGGTTATTTGTTATAATTCCATCAGTAAATATTAGAGTTAATGAGGACATTGTTGATTTCTCAAGTATAAAAAACAACTTGGAAAGCACCCAATAATAAATGGTGCACTATTGGGAGCCATCAAAGTGTGTGCAGTATCTATTGATTGAGCTCCAACATGTGTAATGCAGCTTCATTGAAAACAACTTGTCAAGAAATGTAACGACATTTAGTGAAAAAAATGAGAGCATGATAGTTGAGATGCATAAGCTGTATAAGGAAGGACACAATATTTGAACCATTGAGAATATTCATATGCTGTATAAAAATGAAGGTTAGGATAGAAAGCATCCCAAAAGTGTGAAAAAATGAATAATCTACTGGTTTGCAGAATAAACATTCAAATGGAGATGGACCTTTGAAAAGTGTACAGAGACGATTTGAGGTAAGTAGCTGTGAAAACGTTATCATCTCAAAATTTATGTGATACAGATACATTGGAAAGAAGAGTAAGAGCATACTCAATGATGTGACGATGTTTATGTTACATTGTGACATTTTGTTCAGGCATGTGGACAAGATACACAATATTGAATACCACATTATTAAGGATGCTGATGGAAAGATTGAAATTCTGGATCGGTAGGAAAATAATATGAGAAATAAATTGATGTTCAACATGATGTTGAGATTTGAGGAATATGTCCAAAACATCATATTTAGGTTTAAGAGAAAACATCTAAGTGTATTTGTTGAAGTCATCAACAAAAAAGACAATAGGAGAAACCACAATTAGATTGTATGAGAGTAGGATCCTATAGATCAGAATGAACTAATTGTAAATGTGTTTATGTTATAGAAGAAAATCTTAAAAATCGTAATTTGTGAATTTTTGATAAACAACTTACAAATATATTGATTGAGATGATGATAATACACAAATCAAAATTATTAATAAAGTTAAATAAGATTAAAAAAATTATGTGACCTTAGTCTGCTATATGGTTGTTGATGCCCTTGGTTTTAATATTACAAACGAAAAGATATTTATTAAACATTGTAGTTTTATTTATATATGTCATAACTCTATATCAAATGCTCAATGTGTTTAATACAATTACAATATGGATTATACTTACCATTTTATGATCTTGTTATTAACAATCGAATCCAAAGTATTAATATTGAGATTAAAATATTTTTTATGTTAGAAGTATTTGATCATCAACAAATATTAGGTGAAAGATCATCCTTTGATAAAAAAATTGATGTGACTTAATCATTGTATAATAAATCACACAAATTTCAAATTTATAAAACTAGAAAATATCAATAAAAAAGTATTTAAACAAAAATAAATAAATTATTAATGCTCTCTCCTAGTTATTGAACCTTAATTATTGGTGTCACGACCTCTCCTAAATCAATTTTTGAACCTTCCTTACTTGATGGTAAAAAAACAATTGTTGAGGATTTGATCTAAACAATGATATTCTTGTTGAGTTTTTATCCATATAATCTGATGATATGTCACTGTCCAAAATTTGAATTTGAGACTTATTCTTATTTATCTTATTCATTTTCAAACTCTTTTGATGAGTTATTCACGTGAGGGTGTAGGTTATGCATGTGAGAGTAATAAACTATATAAGTTCATTTAGAGAGACTAGATGCTGCATTTCAAGGTTGATTTTAATCTGTAGATATACCATGTATATATTTTCTTTTATCAAAGAGTGATTCCTTGATGGATATTTTAATCAATGATCATGTGTTCTTATTATAAAGAATAATCGGATCTCAAGGATTAATACTTTAGATTCGATTGTTAGACATAGGATTATGAAATCAATAAATATAACTCATATGCTATCACATTAAACACATTGAACATTTGATGTGACTTCATGTCATACATAAGTGACTCTCAATATTCAATAAATTAATTTTCACTTGTAATATCAAAAGCAAAGGTATCAACAAGATGGAGATAGAAAAACATAATGGAGGAGAGAAAAAGGTCTTTATGACATAGAGAGAGATAGGAAAAGACAAAACAAACACAAAAGGAATAGAATGAAAAGGACCTCTAAGCCTACTATTGATTGATACTTGTTTTACAAGAGGTCCTAGGTTTCCTTTCATAAGAGTCATAGAGGCCCCTAAGTACTAGACATACATTCCATGGGGATAGATGGGTATCCATATATGTGAGAAATGGTAAAGGAGCAACCTCACAACCATTTGTCATAGAACCGTGGCCTTATCCCTGTGACCTTTTTTCTAAGAACTGATTTACTTACAGCTCGTTCATAGGTGATGGCAATACACTCTCTTAGTTAGTGTGCTATGATAGAGCCCTCATTGCGTCTGATGAATAGGAGGCTCTCATTCTACCCACAAGACATTTAGGTCATCATGGTGGTGATGGGGGTCTTGGAATACAGGGTGGGTGGCTCGAGGATGTTGTTGATGTATGACAAGATGTAGGCATAGGCAGGGACATTGTGCATCATGAAG
This sequence comes from Spirodela intermedia, assembly GCA_902729315.2. NCBI lineage: Eukaryota > Viridiplantae > Streptophyta > Magnoliopsida > Alismatales > Araceae > Spirodela > Spirodela intermedia. The sequence continues at coordinate 507,668 of LR746276.1, read as the reverse complement.
CACTTGCTAAACCTGTTGTAGACTTTATAGGGTAGCACGGTGTCATAGGTCACTGCTAACTCCAGCTGCACCACCATAGAGAATTGAAACCTTTGGCCATGAGGGTTTGTACTTGGTCACCACAACTTTGGCTGCCTGCCCTTGTGCACCACCATCTGTTGTACCTCCTCGTTACTATTTGAAAAGAACACCATTGTTGATCCCTGAATGCTGCCCCCTCTATCACTGGATGGTGACTTGGAGTGCTCTTAGATGGTAGATTTACAGTGCAGAACTCCTTAGTAGAGGGACTCTACTAGAGATGATGAAACCCAATACTATTGTTGATGGATTAATAATAGACTCATATGAAAAGAAGGCAGAGATTGGATCAATGATAAGAGTATCATCCTCCCAAGGTTATGCTTTCAGTAGAATAACATGCATGGATGAATAGGATATGAGAGAGAGAGGGAGAGGGAGAGAAAGAGAGGGAGAAAGAGAGAATAATGCAATAAATAAAGAGAGGAATAACAAGGTCATATGGACCCTTCGCTAGACCATACTTAGCTCGAGATGGTCAATCTATAATTTTTCCTTTGGGAATCATACAAAAGCTTCTTCCACTCTTCATTCAGGCTTCGGCCTCCATTTAAGCACTAATCAGTCAAAATTATTGTGCCCATGATCACTTTTATGGCTGAAATATATTATCTTGTCAACCTTTAACTTGGTGCTCAAAGAGCACCTCTTTCATGGGTAAGAGGTCCCAACAAGGATTTCATCAAGACTCCAGCCCCCTGAGTCAGGCCACTTTTGTAGATGCCTTTGGTTTTGATAGGTTATTACTGAATATAAATTTATCTATATCACATATATGTCTCAAATATTTAATACATTCAATAGAGCTATTATATGTGTTATCCTTGTTGATTTTATAAAATTATATCTAGTGATCAAATCTAAATAAAAAGATTAAGATATGATTAAATGAGTATAAGCCAAAGAAAATCATGTGAAATATTTGATTTTTTTATTATATATTTCTCTAACTGTATTATGCAATGTTAGAAATTCGAAACAATATTAGATAAGTTCCCTACATGTATTGACCCATTATGAAAATAATAAAAAAGACTAATTTTTCAAGTTTCAGAAAAAGCATCTTGATGATGATATGCCAATTGCTTACATAGAGAAAAGGTGAAAGTAAACTTGAATTTATATTTAAAGTAGAAATCAAATTTCTCTCTATTAAGTTGGAAAACTTCCTTTCACATTTGAATGAAAGTAACTTCCAGAATAAGGAGATTCAAAGATTGAAAGGTTCAAATGTAATTATAGAAAATAGTAAATTTTGAATGAAAATTTCAAATATTGAAGACATTGTAAAATAGGGAAGTCAATTCAAGACAAATGCTAACTTATGAGAGAAGAGCTTTGAATTTAAAATTTATTGAACACATGAAGATTCATGACAACATCAAGGTATTATAGCTACAACCATCAACAATGAATGATAATGTTAGATCTTCTTCATTAATTGATTTTGGTGATTGATCAACTCAACCATCATGAATTTTGCTCTTGTTAGGTCTTAAGATAATTAGGTGATAAGGAAAGAGTGTAATGGTTCAAGTCATGAGGTACTGATAGTCATATTTGACCCAAGAGAGGTTGAGTTTCCAAATAGATGAACTTGAGTTGTTTGAGTATCTGATATCATGAATATCAATGTGTATTCCTCAAGAGAATAAGTAAATACGGGAGGAAAATGATTTAGGACTAGAAGTAGTTAAGTGAAGGATGAGATAATATAAAACGTTTCATATTCTTAGTGAGAGAGTTAAGAGGTTTTACAACAACACACGTGTCTACATATCCAGTGACACACACATAGATCTGACTTAAATTAAAAATAAGTAAAAATCTAAGAAACCCTAATTTACCTTCCTCCTTTATATTTCACTTAGTGAATAGTTCTAACATCCTAGAGATCAGGAGAGGCCGTGACGCCATCGTCAATCTCCCTATTGGCAGATGATGACAGCGCCTTTCTTTGCTGCTTCAGCCATGAACTGCCACCTCCCACAATGGAGCGCCTATGTCAGCATTCGTTAGAGTTGGTAGCGGCAAAAATCAGGGATAATTCCAGACGAGGATTCCAAGGACAGCGATGGTATTCCTTGACCTTAGGCGCACAAAGGGTGAAGAGTTTTGAAAAGGAAGGATTCACTTGATCAAATGATTTCTCTAACTAGCCTGCAGATCCCCAGCTCAGCTCTTCGACAGCTAACCCCAATGGGCGCAGAGAGAGACACACAGAGAAGGGGATGCGTAGACCAAACTCTGGCTTGGAGATGGACCTCCACGTTAAAGACGAGAAACTATAGGCCGATAGTAAAGAAAGCCCCATCATTGGCCGAAATCATATCGACCAATACTTAGCCCATTAATAAATCCGCACGTGGGAGAGTCAATGATGCACCTACCGCAGGACAAAACAGTTTTCTCGAACACCAGTAAGCGATTCCAAGGGAATCATTTGCTGGAAGCCATACATCTCGGGCAAGATTTTGGCGGGAAAAGCCCATTAAAAATTTTGTGTTGGGAGATTGCCACCTTTTGCCGCGGACCGGCCAGCTGGGCATCAGACGTGGCTATTAAGAAATGGACCGCCTCCGCAGGGGATTCTCCCATCCGATTTTTATCACATCCGCCGAAAAAGAAAGCCTGCCACATGGGAGACAACGTGGCTGTCCACATCAGACAATGATAGATAGATTCCATGCAAATCGTCATAAAGGCAGTACGTTCTGGAGACATGTTTTGGAATTGATTCATTGCAGCGGACAAAAATACCCATTAAAAGTTTATTTTTTACATCAATGGTAGCTTATCCACTGGGATCGTCGCTTAGACATTTCGCGGCAAGCGCAGATTCTACACGGGCCCTTTCAAGGTTATTCATTACTGAATCGACACCTAGAAAGGCCATGTGACGCCGAGGTGGCTGTCCAGGTCAGAAGGAAACTAATTCGCAAAATAAAATTTATTGGTCATCTGGTTAAACCCGTTTTTTAAGTTCAAATATTAGCTTAACCATGTAAAATAGATAGGTAGATAAATCCCTCTAAGGCTACTTCAATAAGTTCTCAATAATTACTAATTACGGTACCTCCCGTAGTAGCCTCCCCTCCACCCCCCCGCGCGGCTACGGTCGTAGTGTTTAGCTGGTTGCTGGTACCTTATCCTTCAAGGTGCTTCAATAGGAAGACGAGATCGGAGGATTGAATTATTGGTTCGGAGGTTTCTTAATGGTGATTCACAGATTGGTGGTACTGATAGGAGGATCCTGCTGGATAAAGAAGACGGTGTTCGAACGTAAGGCTATGACGATGAGTATCATTAAATATTCGTGGTGATCATTCAACCTTCTCGTGGGGTTCTCTGCTCTCTACAGAGAGAGAGAGCGAGAGAGAGAGAGAGAGAGAGATCTCGTCTTCCTCTTCGGCATCTCTTTCTGCTATGGAAGGAGGAGGGATGAGAAGCAAGGTTGAGGGCGTGAAGGCGGAGATAGAAGGGAACAAGCCAGCGGAGGGAATTTGGGAACTGGGGATGAGTCCGCTAAGCCAGGCGTTGTGGAAGGAGAAGGTAGAGACGGAGTTCCTCGGCGACGTGTCGGCGAAGCTGTCGTGGAAGGATCTGACCGTCACGGCGACGGTAGGCGTGGGGGAGGCGAAGACGCTGCTGTCGGGAGCCACCGGCTACGCCAAACCCAGGACTCTGACGGCGGTGATGGGCCCTTCGGGGTCGGGGAAGTCAACCCTCCTTGACTCTCTCTCCGGCCGCCTCCCCTCCAACGCCTTCCTCTCCGGTACCATCCTCCTCAATGGCCGCAAGACCACGCTATCCTTTGGGACTGCGGTAAGTTGTTATCTCCTTCTCCTCCGTCGATGACATCTCACAAAGACAGACAGATACATAGATCGAGAGAGAGAGAGAGAGAGAGAGAGAGAGAGTATGGGAAGCAAGAAAGTTATCTTTCTCGATTATTTTTCTAACTAGGAATCATCTCTGTCAATCTCGACTATGATTAACCCCTCATCTGATACAGTCATCAGGCATTGAATTTGGGACCAAAATATATAACCTACTGTCAAAATTTATTGAACACCGACGATTTCATTGTTAAAACTTTTTTGGAGTTCAACTATGATTATCTAAAGTCCATCTTTTACAGGCTTACGTGACTCAGGAGGACAACCTGACCTCCACTCTGACAGTGAGGGAGACCATATCCTACACGGCAAACCTCCGGCTCCCGGAGAAAATGCCGTGGTCGGAGAAGAAGCGCCTCGTGGAGGGAACCATCGACGAGATGGGCCTCCGGGACTGCACCGACACGCCGATCGGCAACTGGCACCTGCGCGGGATCAGCACCGGCGAGAAGAGGCGGGTCAGCATCGCCGTCGAGATCCTAACGCGCCCCCGTCTCCTCTTCCTCGACGAGCCGACCAGTGGTCTCGACAGGTAGGAGGAAGCTCCACCGAACGCCCTTTCACCTCCCTAGGGTTTCCTCCGATTCCTCTTAGCCCGGCGGCCTTTTTCAGCGCCTCCGCCTTCTTCGTCGTCCAGACGCTGAGAAACCTCGCCAGAGATGGAAGAACAGTGATCGCCTCCGTCCACCAGCCCAGCAATGAAGTCTTCGGCCTCTTCGACCACCTATGCCTGCTCTCGGCAGGACGAATCGTCTACTTCGGCCAGGCATCGGAAGCGTACGATGTAGGCCGACAACCTCCTCTTCACTTTCATCTGATTTCCATGTAAAGAGATCTAAGCCGAGAATCTCCGATCGTCAAGTTCTTCACCCACGCCGGGTTCCCGTGCCCACCGCTGAGGAACCCCTCGGACCATTTCCTCCGGTGCATCAACTCGGATTTCGACAAGGTTGGAGCCACACTCAAGGTAGGATCTCTCTTCCCGAATCTCTAGCCCACGGAATGAACGATTTCATCTCCTAACGGAGCTTTCCATCTCTCTTCCTTCTTCTCTAGTCTGAGCGTGGGGTTGATCCCCCGGAGGAAGTCACCGCCGCAGAGGCGACCCTGCGGCTGATCCATTTATACAAGACTTCACCGTATAGCCGTGCGACGAGAGAGGAGATAGAAGAGATGGCCAAAGTGGTACGTAGACTAGACACGAACGAAGACTGGCTGATTGAGATGTTCCCAGTACAGGTTCTCACCGGAGCTTCGTCTTGCAGGAGGGTCTGGTATTGGAGTCGATGGGAAGCCAGGCCAGCTTCCTGATGCAGACTCGGACCCTGGTAAGGCGGTCCTTCACCAACATGTGGAGGGATTTCGGGTACTACAGGATGCGGTTCATCATCTACGTGATCGTCTCCATCTGCATTGGGACCATCAACTGGAACCTGGGAACGAGTTACACCGCGATCCAGGTACTCTCTCTTCTTCCCGCCTCGGCTTCTCCTTACTGAACCGTAACTCCGTGGAGCTGGCTGAAACAGTCGAGAGGAGCATGCTCCGCTTTTGTCTTCGGCTTCGTCACATTCATGTCAGTCGGAGGATTCCCCTCCTTCGTCGAGGATATGAAGGTGGGCTTCGCACCAGGGCTCTTCAAGTGAGAGTGAGAGAGAGAGAGAGAGAGAGAGCATATTAATAAATCTTCGAGAGTGCAGGTTTTCCACAGAGAGAGGCTCAATGGGCACTACGGCGTGGCGGCATACGCCATCAGCAACACGCTCTCGGCGGTGCCCTTCCTGATCCTCATCTCTATCACCGCCGGGACCATCTGCTACACTATGGTGCGGCTCCACCCGGGGTTCAGCCACTACATCTTCTTCGTCCTGTGTCTCTACGCTAGCATCACCGTCGTAGAGAGCTTGATGATGGTCGTGGCCACCTTCGTCCCCAACTTCCTAATGGGCCTCATGATCGGCGCCGGAATACAGGTGAGCCCTCAACACCACACCTCACAAAAACAGTAGGACGGCAGCTGTGTGACGAGTCATTAATGTTTCGTGGACCAGGGGATCTTCATGCTGGTTTCCGGGCACTACCGGTTCCCAAAAGATCTCCCGAAGCCCGTCTGGAAGTACCCCTTGTCCTACATGAGCTTCCAATTCTGGGCCTTACAGGTAAGCGCTGACCCGCGGAGGCGGTAAAACAGTCAGTCTTCGTCGATCAGTGGGTTTCATTACAGTATATCCTCTCACCCCCGAGCAGGGCCAGTACAAGAACGACCTGAAAGGGCTCTCCTTCGACAACCAGTCGCCGGAGCTCCCCAGGATCTCCGGAGAGTACGTGCTCGAGAAGTTCCTGCAGGTCAGCATCCACCGGTCCAAATGGATCGATCTGGGCGTCCTCTTCAGCATGGTCGTCATCTACCGGCTCCTGTTCTTTGCCATGATCAAGCTCGGAGAGGAAGTGGCCCCGCGCCTCAGGCGACGCGCCGCCAGGAAGAGGCTGCTCCGGCAGAAGAGGAAGGGCAGCGCCGCCGGCGACGTGGCCCTGGGCTCCCTCGACCGATCTCCGTCCCTGAGGATGTAAGGAGAAGATACTTTCCACAGGGTAGCTCTCTTCTAGAAGCACCCCTACAGCTTGCTTGATCGGGAGGATATTCTCTCATATTATCAACGGATAAATGGTTTGTTAATGTTTTTCTTCAACATAAAAAATGCTTTGAAAATTTCAACCCATGAAAATACTCCCCATATCGGTAATAAATAATGTCGACAATCTGAAGACCCTATCTTCTAGACGGTTCTCGCTTGTACGGAAGGCTTGGACTTTTATGTCGAATGCCAGGACTACCTTATAGAACAAAAAACGGTGCGAGCATACATTCCCTCCTGACCCTCACACGCAAAGCGGGGGGATATTCGATATTCCCCCTTGCCTTTCATATTGGACCTCCGGATATGAAAGGGCACTAGAGAAGAGAGACGAGATGGGGAATCTTTGGAGTTGTAAATCCAGACGTGGCCGCCGCCCAAGCCAAAACTAAAACCTACTCGCGTGAAGGGCTCTCCCGGCGGAGCGCTTTGAGGGCTCAGGAACAGGGACTTGATCTCCTGCCGACTGGCGGAGAAGAGGAGGCCCTACCCCTGCCATAGCGGTAGGAGGAGACATCGAAAATGAAGACCTTCTCATGGTTGACGGCAAGGAGGTAAGCCCCTCATGGTCTGCACGGAGACAGTGCCTCATGGTTGACGGCAACTGCTAGACATAAGAAAAAATCAATTTTAAGACAATATAATCATAAAAAAGGAGGTGATTGTTGAGTTATTGATTAATTCATTATGATTGTGATGATTTTTAGGTATTAATATGAAATTATGAAATTGGTAATATGTGATGTCAGTTTAATTATAAATTGATGGTTTAGATAAAATTAAAGAGTATATATTATTTCATCAAAGAACTAATGTCTACATCATATGAAATATATCATTTTATTTCAATTCTTGTTAGGGATGTAAGTATTAATTACATGGGTACGAAGTCTATAACATGTCTATGTGAAGGAAATATTTTATTATCTTACATGTAAGTCTTAATATTTTATTTTTTTATATCAAATGGCTTCACGAATACAAGAATAATTATAATTAATATAAGGGTATTTGAGTGAGGAGTCAAATGAAATATTTTTTAAAAAACTTATCAAGGCTATAGTTTGTTATTAATTTTACAAGATTATTAATTTAATATCGTTACATATGGACACCATATTAGCTTAATCTAAGATGAGTTTTGAAGGATTTAGAAGAGGAACGAAGATCATTCATTAGGTTTTAACTAGTTTGACTCATTTCTATCAAAACATACGAAATCAAAAAAACTACCATAAACTGATGTAAATAAATATTAAAAAAAAAACTCATTGCTTAAAGTTAGTTTGCCTCTTAGACCACTAGAGACAATTGTGTGGTGGCTTGGTTTCATCTAGACATACCACATCATGCTGGAAATCTCAGACATATTGTCTGTAAATTTTGCACCACTTGTTGAAGAGATCTATCAAAGAGAAGGGTCCCTAGTGACTAGTCACTAGGGACCTTGACTACAATTGGGGGAGGAAGGATCGAGCTCACCGATCACTGAAGGTATTGATCGCCCAAGGGAGAGGAAGAAACGGATCCCATCTTTGAGACTGTTGATGGGATTTTAAATATAATTGATAATATCTATTCTATCTGAAAATAATTGAAAATTATTTTTATATCCCTAACACTGATACGTGTGAGAACTTAAGTTCTCAGTATCATGGTGCTTCACTTGCCGTTGGATCAACTGTGCCTAGTCATGTGGCATGCTAATTGATGTGGGATCAATTCATCATGAACTGTTACTATACGAGTGCTTTAAGTTTCTAAGTGTTGTGGCGCTTCACCAACGATCAGCCTTTCTAGTCATGTGGCCTGCTGAGTGATGTAAGATCCACAATCCGCTGACTGAATGTTTTATGTTTTGAGTATCATGGTGCTTTGCTCGCAGCAAGATCCGCCTTTTCTGGTGACGTGATGTGCTAAGCACCATAGGATCTACTTGTTGAGAACTAATGTACTGAAACATAGAAAAATCATTTGTCCCACATTAGATTTGCCAATAGAAATGTCATGTATATATTATAATGCTTTATTATCTTCCCAACAAGTCTTCAATCTAGGCATAAGCCATGGGCCATGAGGATGGTTGTCTGTGGCCTATTATTATAAAATAAAATAAAGTATATCTATAATAATTAATATTAAAAATAAATATAATATAATATATAAATTATTTTATTTATAAAAAAAACATACATTAACTCTTTTAGTTTCTAACATCTGAAATTAACTATATAAAACTATATTTCCTTGTATGAATTAAAATAATAAAGTACTTAAATGAAACAAACTAAGAACTAAAAATCAAACATTAATAAATAACCCCATTTTGAATTTCGCTAGTCCCTTAACAATAACCAAAGAACTTTACAAAATTAAAATTTTATTTTTATTTTACATCATTTATTTTCTCATTTATTTTCACGAGAGATGATATCCAAATAAGTATTCAGATATTCATGTGATTTGAAATAGGTACTCAACATATTCGGAATTAACTATTCTCAAAAAAAATAAGATTGATTTCCATTTTCCTTAATGCATGAAATTCAATATCCTTCATGTTCAACAATCACTAATTAAGTGATCAAAAGTTTACTCAAGTTTTTAAACTATCTTCAACCTTATATCCTAAATTTGTGAACCTAAGTAGTGTATTCCATTTCTCTCTTGATCATATCATAGGTAGGTAGCTTTTTCCATATATCTTGTCTAAATCTCACATGTAGGAAGTCTCCACAAGACAAGTGGAAAATCTCCATAGAAGCATTTAATACTCATCTTGTTATTATTGTTCTAGTCTCGTATATAGAAAGGTTTATGAGGAACAAGTGGGAAGCTCCTAAAAAATTTCATGAGTTGAGTATTACACTCTACCATATGATTATGTATTTATTTATTTATATATAAAAATATTTTAAAGAGCTAATGGTCAAATACTCGGGATTTCTCATTCTAAGAATGCCTATGTTCCAATAATTTTAAAGATATCTTCACCTTGTTTACATTTAACTTCATGATGCCTACTAATTCAAAATATGAATTCATAGCAATCAGATAATGATCATCAAGATATATTCTGAAAATATTTCATCCTTCAATGTACTACATTTTTTTTTATCCCTTGAATTACTAAATCTAACACATTTCAACCTTCAAACTTAACTAAATTCATCATCCTATAGGAAAAATGTAGAAATCCATATATTTCAATTATTAGTTATTTTTATTAAAACAATTATTTTCTACTATAACATAAATAAATGACATGAGATATATTATCAAATTAAATTGTAAAAAAAAGATGTATACTTATAAATTAGAAAGTATGACATGATAAAAATAAATGTATGAGGTAATACTAAAATACAATAAGGAGAAATGAAATTCTAAATTTATTAAGTATAGAGTACAAATTAAAATTTCTATTAATAAAATTATTGGGTTGCCTCCTAATGAGCTTTAAGTTTAATGTCTTCAGCTAAACATAATTTTATGATGATTATATGAATTTTATGTCATGATCTAATGGATCTTTATTATAATATTTCTAATTTAATGCATGGATATGAAATAATTAATTGATCAATTTTCTGAACATAATTCATTTCCTCTATGTAAGAATTAGTTACCTCAATATTTTCATAATTATCATCACCCTCATGTGAAAATCTTGAACTTTTAAAAATATTTAAAAATATATTTTAACCTTTAGATTTCATATTTATAATCCCATTTTCGCAATCAATGTTTGTTTTATTTATGCCAAGAAATTGACATCCTAATATGAGCAATGTATGAGTAAGTTCATCTAAAATAAGAATATATAAAATAAAAAAATCTACCAAAATCTACATCCTTTAACATTGATGATAACATCTTCTAGGAGACTCTTAGGTATTTTAATATATCTATCAGCTAGTTGAAGTTCCATTAAAGTTAATTTTAGTTCTCCTAATTTGAAATTTTCAAAAATAGCTGAAGGTAATAAATTAACACTTGCCCTAAATCTAAGAGCACATTTCTAAATATAATTTCAGCCATTTTACATGAGATGAGAGGTGTTCTTGGATCATTACATTTCTTAGGCAAATAATGCGAAATAATGGCACTAACCTCTTCAAATAAAGATATCTTTCGAGGTGACCTACATAATGTGGATAATTCTTTTAAAATTTTCACAGATGTAGGTATATGTTTAATTAGATCTATCAAAATAATAGAGATATAAAACTATTTAAATATTTTCATAAGCTCTTTATTAGGTTCAGCTCTTATCCTATGTTTTGATTCTAAAGCCTTAGGAAATGAGACTATTGTTCTAGGTTCATCGAGCTATATAAAATAAAATGGGAGTGAGTGATCTATTCATTTCTGATCTTTCTACTTTTGATTCATATTTTTCTTCCTCTAAATTTTCAACATTAGAAAACAAACTCTCATGATCATTGTCATCATCATTTAAAACTTCACCATCACAAACTTATTTTTCTAAAAACTCCAATGCATATGGATCTTTGAGTTACTTTTCACTCTTCAAAGTGGTCATCACTTCTACATTTTTAATATCTTGAGATGTAGATGGTTCATGATGGTTAGAAGGTCAATTTTGTGGGTTCATGATGGGTTGACTAAGAAGGTGACCTGTTTCACGTTCTGAATTGGTCAAGACTAATTTACCCATCTCTTTTTCTAGCTTAAGAGTTGTTTATTGATTTTCCTCAATTTATTCAATTATCTTAATCATAGATGTATTTATTTCTTGAAATTATTGTATCATTTGCTCCATAAATTTTTGCCTTGAATTTGAATTCAGATTGATTTTGATATGAATTAAGATATTGTGGGCTGAAATTGGTAGTTGAACTTGTGGAAGAATGGATGAAATTGGGGGTTGGTGGCTGATGAGTACCCTATTGAAAACTATGAGTATTTTTTTTGATAATAAGGCTTTATATTTATGAGTAAGTCTAAATGTTTGATTAGGTATAGTAAATGATTGAGAATTTATCACATGATTTTGAGAATTGAAAAAAAATATATAATTTTTCAAGGAGAATTTAACTGATTCCTATGATCATGAAGTGCATGTGCATGCTCTTAATCTAAGTTTGAACATTGAGATTCATAATGATCAGTCATACCACATGATGAACATCTAGAATATAAACGTTCTCAAGCTATGTAGGTTCCTTTTTATGCAGCAAATGATCATATAAAATATTTGACTTTTTATAAACCTCACTAACTTTATTTTGAAGGTCTGATGCATCATGATTTCAAATCTCAAACATTTATTTTTTATTTTTATTAGTGTTGCAATCATATAAAATAAAAGATTCACGTTCGGTAGAATTTTTACATAAATTTTCATATAACCTATATATTTCATCTTCATCCCTACTCGTAAATATGCCTCCACATGCAGCGTCTATAGTATTCTTATATTATTTTGAAACACCATTGTATAACACAGTTTAACTATCATTCAGTAATTTCATGATGTGGGCATTTTCTTTGAAGCTCTTTAAATCTTTCTCACAATTTATGAAAGGTTTCTCCAAGTTTTTGAGAGAATGAGATAATGGCTTTCCACATAGTATAAGCCTTGCCAATGGGATAGAAACTTTTCAAAAGGTTTGTTATATTTCTAATCAAGTGGCAATCTCATGAGGTAATTATGTGCGCCAATCTTTATCTTTATCATGTAATGAATATGGAAAGAGGCATAATCTAAGCACATCTTGAGGAATGTTAAGAATATGAATAAGTTTACATGCAGCTAATTGACTAATATGTTGATGTGATTTCTCATTAGTTAACCCACAAAATTCAAGAAGCATTTGTAGAGTGATGTGATGAATATCAAAAGGAATAGTTGGTAAAATATGAGGTCTAACCTGCAATGTAGGTCTATATAAATCATGTGTATAATAATCACACATTGATTTAAAAGGTTGAGTATTTTCAATATTCTCACTTTCTTAGATTTGATGATTCATCTTAGGTGATTCTACTTCTGGAAAAAATATATTTTTTCTTTTTTTTGTTGCTAGAGTCTCTAAGATAAGTGATAAATTTCATTTTTCTTGTGCCCCTAAATTTTTTGGTTGATATATGACTGGATTTTCTAAGTGTGGTTGTAAGCTACATCCACCATTCATAAAATAAGTTTTCAAAGTGTCATTTCAATAATGATCATGACTTGAAGATATTCTTGTAATAAATAAAATATTAAATAAATTTAAAATTAAAAATACTCAAATATGATAAAAATTAAAGACTAAAAAGAAATTATGCTAACTCTTGAAAGAAACATAAATATGAATGAAACAAATCTATTTTTTTAGATTTTTCTTGATATTATTTTAATAAAAATAAACAAACAAGATATAAATATAATTTTTTTAAAATCACTCAAATATAAGATATATAAATCAATTGACATTGATTTCCTTAGCAACAACACCAAAAAGATTATGTGCATTTATTGTTGTGTTTAAATACCCTTATCTAATAATATTTATAACTAAAACTTAATAAGATATTAGTATATATGTAAGTCTCTAGTTGAACATAGGGATATTGATTAATTCATCATGAAAAATTAATTTAATTCATATGTAAAATTATTTTAATATTTTATTAATATTTAACATGAAGGATAAAATAAAATTAAGAGATAAGAAAAATAGAGAAAGTGAAGAAAGGAAGGAGAAAAAGAGAGATAGAGAAGGGAGATCTTTCACAAAAGAGAGAAATAGAGAGGAGGAGAGAGATCTCATGCGAGAGGGAGAGAAAGGGGGAGAGAGAGAGAGAGATATCACAAGAGACGAAAAGAGAGGAATAGGTCTCAAGAGAAAGAGAGAGAGAGAGAAATAAGAGGATAATAAAGAGAGAAAAAAGGATCCACTCATTTTTACAATTGACCATGGTTCTCGGAAAATCTGTGCTCAATAATTCACACACATGATATGAGGCTAGCTGTAAATGTTTTCACCTTAGTTTAACAATTAAATGTTCATTAATGAGCCTTTAATCTTATTGATTTTGTGTTCGAAATAAGAAAAATAATTATTATTCGCAGAATACTAGAACATGAATACTTCAAGAACTGATTAAAAAAATCAATAAAAAATAATTCGGGCATGATCTTAACTTGATTTCAAAGGAGTTCTAGAAGATTTAAAAGAAGAATGAAGATCATTCATCAGGTTTTGACTTAATTCTACTGATTTCTATCGGAACATGTATGGAATAGAAATATTTTTTTGTAAAATATAAATAAATACTAAAATTATGTAAATAAATACTAAAATAGGACAGAATTATTGTCCAAAGTTAGTCTGCCCCTTGGGCAACTAGAGACACTAGTGTGTAGTAGGTAGCTTTCTATTGCATCATGATTCATCACTTGATAAATGGACAAGTGGGGAGCTCGAGGAGATTGTTGTAGGTGGAGGAGAAGATGTGGTAACAAGCAATGACATTGCCCACCACAAGGTACTTGCTCAGCCTATCATAGTCTTTATAGGACAGCAAGGTAGCATAGATCACCACCTTACTCTAGATGCACCTTCATAGTTAATTAGAACCTCTCACCATTAGGTCTTGTACTTGATCACCACAACTCCAGTTCACTATCCTAATGCACCATGGTCTATCATGCCCTCCTCACCACTATTTGCAAAGAACACCAATGTTGATCTTTGAATTCTCACCCCTCTATCATTGGTCGATGACTTGAAGTGCTAAGAGCAGATATATTTAAGATAGAAAATACATTGAGATAGGGACTCTTCCAAAGACAATTAAAGCTAGATTTTTTATATTTAAATAGTTTTATTATTTTATTTTTGTGTATTCATTTACAGAATAAATATAAAAATATATTATTAATTTTGGAAATCTAAAGTTATAGAAAGTGTAATTTTTTATTCTTAAAAATAATAATAAATAAAAATGTCACCACCCACTAGCTAGCTAATTGGTGCTTGGCAACTAACTCTAAGGGGTGTTGCAATCGAGTGGGTAGACCAAGACCAGGGGAGCCACGAGTTGGGCTCAAGTGGCTAAGGACTCGCGTTACGCACATGTGCATCACTCCTCTGTCACATCTTGAGGACCAACTAGTAATGGAGCAAGGAGTGTCATACACACGTGCACATGCGAGGGCAAACCACTTATTGCTTTCTTCCCATATGGTCCTAGGCATTATTTGTTTCTAGAGAAGGGGGAGCCTACATATAGAGTTAGCTTTAAGATATATTGATTTTAGACATTGAAAAACTTTTGATGTGGGACTAAATATTTCTCATTATTTTAGGGTAGCAATCTATAGTGGTTTGATCCAGTGACACTCAATAGGCCACGTGACTAGATAAAGGTTGATCTAGCAAGTGAGTGAAGTGTCATGATATTGGGAACTTTTCTCAATCAACAATGGTTTGCAACAATTTAATCTTTGGACACTTAGCTTGCCACATGACTAGAGATAGTTGGTCCAACAGTGAGCAAAGAGCCACGATACCAAGAATTTAAGTTCTTGCATGTATCATCATTAGGGATATAAATATAATAATCAAATATTATTTAATAAAATATATATTATTGATTATCATTAAAATTCTGACGATAGTCGCAATTACAATATTTATTTTTCCTCTCTTGTTTGTGATCAAACCCTCCAACGATCGGCTAGCTCACTCCTTCCTCCCCTGACTGCACTCAAGTCTTATGATGAGTGGTCAACTCATCACTTCTCCCCTCATATGACAGTGACAGTGTGGTTGACCCCTTTTCTTTGCAGATCTCTTCAGCAAGCAGCATAACATTTTTTGACAATACTTTTATGACTTTCAATATGGTGTGGCACGACCGAGTGAAACCAAATCGCTACATCAGTCTCTAGTTGCTCATGAGGTGGACCAACATTGGGCAATATTTGCTTACTCACTTTCAGCATTTATTTACATTTTATCACGTATTTCCATGTTCATTTAATTTTCAATAGAAATCTGTAGAACTAGTTTGAAACTTGATGAATGAATTCATTTCCTTCCTCAAAACCTTTTAATCTTCTTCTCAAATCGTCGTGAGCATCTATCACTTGTTCCTTATTATTATTCACCATCAATTTTAGAGATATATCAGTAATCTTATTCCACAAATATCATTGAGATAACTAAGATATTTTTCTAATTTTATTGTGCAATAATGTGATTAATCACTGAATAATCCTTCAATGGATTTTCAAAACAAACTGGTCAATATTTGCGCAGAATATTTCGTCCAATAAACCTTCGTCAACTTGAGTTAGGTGTGAAACTAAATCATCGTACAAAGAGTTGAGCATCGTTTCTCTCTCTCTCTCTCTCTCTCTCTCTCTCTCTCTTCCTCCTTTCTTTCTTCGCTCTATTTATTCTTCTCACCTCACACTTCTATTTTATTCTTTTTCTTAAATAGTGATAAAGTATTAAAAACACTATACATATAAATTAAATTAATCTTTTCATGACGGATTAATTAATCTCTCTAAGTCTGACCTAAGGCTTACATCTATACTAATATCTTACTAAGTCTTAGTTATAAATATTATTATATTAAGGATATCTAAACAAAACAATAAGTGCAAATCACCCTTTACAATTGTTAATGGATTGATAGTAGACTTATATGGAAGGAAGGTAGAGATTGAGTTGATGATAAAGGTATCCTCCTCCCAAGAGTGAGTTTTCAATAGAATAACATACACAAGAATGAATAGAATATGAGTGTGAGAGAGAGAGAGAGAGAGAATAATACAATGAATAAAAGAGAAGAATAATGAGAGGGTACACATAGACCCTTCTCTAGAACACACTTGATTTGAGCTTATATCTTGTTCTAGTTGTAGTAACCCAAGACTCTAAAAGTTATTTTGTACTAGTCTTGGGGCAAGAAAAAAATATATACTTGATTTGAGATGGACAATCTCTACTTTTTCCTTCGATAACTATCCAAAAACCTCATCCCCAACTCCTTCAAGCTTCAGCCTCCTTATCTCCTGATATTTGTTGTCATGTCATTGTCATGACCCATAGTTGTTACCAATTAACTTGTTGACTTGGTGGTCAAGAGCACCAAGTCAAGCCTCAAGTATAATTCTTGAGATTAAGTAATTTTTTACCCTAAGAATACTTGAGTATAAAAGAGTATCAGCTGAAAATTCATCTTCAAATATAAGTATGAGCATATGATTAAATAGGCATAAATCAAAGTAAATCATGTGAAATATTTAATCTTGGATTATATATTTGTTTAACTATATTCTATATTATTTTTTAATTTTAAAACGATATTAGAGAGGTTCCTTAAGATATTGTGTATGTTGAATCATCAAGAAATTGAGGAAAAAGATTAAGTTTATTAAGTTTCAAAGAAAAAATATTGACGATGACACTTCAACTATTTACATAGAGAAAGGTGAAGATAAACTTCATGATTTAGAGTGAAGATGGGCATTCAACTATTATATGTTAAGTGGGAAAACTTTATTTTAAAGTTGAATGAAAATGGTTGCAAGAATAGGGAGATTCAAAGATTTCAAGGTTCAAAACATCATACCACATATTTTTAAAAATATTAAGTTTCTAAATGTGAAGGTTGGATTGTTACCACATGAAAATCAGTTCATGTGAAGGTTCAAAAAAAATTACCACATATATAGAATCAAAGTATTAAGACTCAAATGTGAAATGATAAATTATTTACTTCACATGAACTTTTTATTATCTTTCACCCACAATATATACCAGCCATATCACTAATATGAATTTGAGATATAATAATACATTTCCTATGATCTAAATCCTGTAATTTCATTTAGTAAATCAATCTCTTATTCAATTTACATGACATAATATATATGAGTCAATTTCATATTAATGTATAAAAATCATAATTTCTCTTTTGAGTTAATCTATATCTCAACACCTGCCCCATAGGAGACAAGGTGGTTATCTATGTCAGATGATGATAAACAAGTTCCATGCAAATCGTATTAAAGTGGTACATTCTAGAGACACCATTTTTTTAGAAATCATGCATTATAGGGGGAGAAAATACCTACTAAATGTTTAGTCTTTACACAAGTTGTAGCTTCTCCACTAGGATCGTCACTTAAAGATTGCGCAGCAAGGGGGGATTCTATACAGGCCTTTTCAAGGTAACTCATTACCGAATCAAAACCTTCAAAGGCCATGTGGACCCAGAGGCGGCTATCGAGGTCAGAAAGTGCCTAATTCGTAAATAAAATTTATTGACCATCTAGATAAACCCCTTAAATTAGTTCAATATTTTTTTAACCATAAAATAAATATGTGGATAAATCCCTTTAAGGCAACTTCACTATAAATAAATAAATCAAGGTAAGGAGAACTGTTGCTTGTACCTTATCCATCAAGGTACTTCAATAGGAAGACGAGATCGGAAGCTTGAATGATTGGTTCTGAGGTTTCTTAATGGTGATTCAGAGATCCGTAGTACGATCTTGCTGAACAAAGAGGACGGTATTCGACGTAGGTCTCAGAAGATGAGTATCATTAAATAGCCGTGGTTATCATTTCACCTTCTCGGGGGCTTCTCTGCGCTCTACAGAGAGAGAGAGAGAGAGAGCGGATCTCGTCTTCCTCTCCGGCATCTCTTTCTGCTATGGAAGGAGGAGGGATGAGAAGCAAGGTTGAGGGCGTGAAGGCGGAGATAGAAGGAAACAAGCCAGCGGAGGGAATTTGGGAACTGGGGATGAGTCCGCTAAGCCAGGCGTTGTGGAAGGAGAAGGTAGAGACGGAGTTCCTCGGCGACGTGTCGGCGAAGCTGTCGTGGAAGGATCTGACCGTCACGGCGACGGTGGGCGTGGGGGAGGCGAAGACGCTGCTGTCGGGAGCCACCGGCTACGCCAAGCCCAGGACTCTGACGGCGGTGATGGGCCCTTCGGGGTCGGGGAAGTCAACCCTCCTTGACTCTCTCTCCGGCCGCCTCCCCTCCAACGCCTTCCTCTCCGGTACCATCCTCCTCAATGGCCGCAAGACCACGCTATCCTTTGGGACTGCAGTAAGTTGTTATCTCCTTCTCCTCCGTCGATGGCATCTCACAAAGACAGACAGATACATAGATCGAGAGAGAGAGAGAGAGAGAGAGAGAGTATGGGAAGCAAGAAAGTTATCTTTCTCGATTACTTTTCTAACTAGGAATCATCTCTGTCAATCTCGACTATGATTAACCCCTCATCTGATACAGTCATCAGGCATTGAATTTGGGACCAAAATATATAACCTACTGTCAAAATTTATTGAACACCGACGATTTCATTGTTAAAACTTTTTTGGAGTTCAACTATGATTATCTAAAGTCCATCTTTTACAGGCTTACGTGACTCAGGAGGACAACCTGACCTCCACTCTGACAGTGAGGGAGACCATATCCTACACGGCAAACCTCCGGCTCCCGGAGAAAATGCCGTGGTCGGAGAAGAAGCGCCTCGTGGAGGGAACCATCGACGAGATGGGCCTCCGGGACTGCACCGACACGCCGATCGGCAACTGGCACCTGCGCGGGATCAGCACCGGCGAGAAGAGGCGGGTCAGCATCGCCGTCGAGATCCTAACGCGCCCCCGTCTCCTCTTCCTCGACGAGCCGACCAGTGGTCTCGACAGGTAGGAGGAAGCTCCACCGAACGCCCTTTCACCTCCCTAGGGTTTCCTCCGATTCCTCTTAGCCCGGCGGCCTTTTTCAGCGCCTCCGCCTTCTTCGTCGTCCAGACGCTGAGAAACCTCGCCAGAGATGGAAGAACAGTGATCGCCTCCGTCCACCAGCCCAGCAATGAAGTCTTCGGCCTCTTCGACCACCTATGCCTGCTCTCGGCAGGACGAATCGTCTACTTCGGCCAGGCATCGGAAGCGTACAATGTAGGCCGACAACCTCCTCTTTACTTTCATCTGATTTCCATGTAAAGAGATCTAAGCCGAGAATCTCCGATCGTCAAGTTCTTCACCCACGCCGGGTTCCCGTGCCCACCGCTGAGGAACCCCTCGGACCATTTCCTCCGGTGCATCAACTCGGATTTCGACAAGGTTGGAGCCACACTCAAGGTAGGATCTCTCTTCCCGAATCTCTAGCCCACGGAATGAACGATTTCATCTCCTAACGGAGCTTTCCATCTCTCTTCCTTCTTCTCTAGTCTGAGCGTGGGGTTGATCCCCCGGAGGAAGTCACCGCCGCAGAGGCGACCCTGCGGCTGATCCATTTATACAAGACTTCACCGTATAGCCGTGCGACGAGAGAGGAGATAGAAGAGATGGCCAAAGTGGTACGTAGACTAGACACGAACGAAGACTGGCTGATTGAGATGTTCCCAGTACAGGTTCTCACCGGAGCTTCGTCTTGCAGGAGGGTCTGGTATTGGAGTCGATGGGAAGCCAGGCCAGCTTCCTGATGCAGACTCGGACCCTGGTAAGGCGGTCCTTCACCAACATGTGGAGGGATTTCGGGTACTACAGGATGCGGTTCATCATCTACGTGATCGTCTCCATCTGCATTGGGACCATCAACTGGAACCTGGGAACGAGTTACACCGCGATCCAGGTACTCTCTCTTCTTCCCGCCTCGGCTTCTCCTTACTGAACCGTAACTCCGTGGAGCTGGCTGAAACAGTCGAGAGGAGCATGCTCCGCTTTTGTCTTCGGCTTCGTCACATTCATGTCAGTCGGAGGATTCCCCTCCTTCGTCGAGGATATGAAGGTGGGCTTCGCACCAGGGCTCTTCAAGTGAGAGTGAGAGAGAGAGAGAGAGAGAGAGCATATTAATAAATCTTCGAGAGTGCAGGTTTTCCACAGAGAGAGGCTCAATGGGCACTACGGCGTGGCGGCATACGCCATCAGCAACACGCTCTCGGCGGTGCCCTTCCTGATCCTCATCTCTATCACCGCCGGGACCATCTGCTACACTATGGTGCGGCTCCACCCGGGGTTCAGCCACTACATCTTCTTCGTCCTGTGTCTCTACGCCAGCATCACCGTCGTTGAGAGCTTGATGATGGTCGTGGCCACTGTCGTCCCCAACTTCCTAATGGGCATCTTGCTCGGCGCCGGAACACAGGTGAGCCCGATACGACACCTCACATTAACTGCAGGATGACAGCTCCCTGACGAGTCAACAATCTTTCGTGGGCCAGGGGATCTTCATGCTGGTTTCCGGGCACTACCGGCTCCCCAATGACCTCCCGAAGCCCGTCTGGAAGTACCCCTTGTCCTACATGAGCTTCCACTTCTGGGCCTTACAGGTAAGCGCTGACCCGCGGAGGCGGTAAAACAGTCAGTCTTCGTCGATCAGTGGGTTTCATTACAGTATATCCTCTCACCCCCGAGCAGGGCCAGTACAAGAACGACCTGAAAGGGCTCTCCTTCGACAACCAGTCGCCGGAGCTCCCCAGGATCTCCGGAGAGTACGTGCTCGAGAAGTTCCTGCAGGTCAGCATCCACCGGTCCAAATGGATCGATCTGGGCGTCCTCTTCAGCATGGTCGTCATCTACCGGCTCCTGTTCTTTGCCATGATCAAGCTCGGAGAGGAAGTGGCCCCGCGCCTCAGGCGACGCGCCGCCAGGAAGAGGCTGCTCCGGCAGAAGAGGAAGGGCAGCGCCGCCGGCGACATGGCCCTGGGCTCCCTCGACCGATCTCCGTCCCTGAGGATGTAAGGAGAAGATACTTTCCACAGGGTAGCTCTCTTCTAGAAGCACCCCTACAGCTTGCTTGATCGGGAGGATATTCTCTCATATTATCAACGGATAAATGATTTATTAATTTTTTTTATTTATAAAAAATGCTTTGAAAATTTCAACCCATGAAAATTACCCTCCCCCCCCCCCCTATCGGTAATAAATAATGCCGTCAGTCTAAAGACCCTCTCTGACTTGATGGGCTTTTCATTGTGTGAGTGGGCCAACGAAAGTATGTAGGCCCAATATCTGCTCGTCCACATCGGATGAAAGTGACATCACTTGTTCGGACAGCAGGGATCATTGCGTGGACGTCCCTGGTCGAGTAGACCGGACGAGGAAGTGTCGGAAATGGGGACAGCGGAGATTCGCCGTACGGAGGCCTTGGACTTTTATGTAAAATGCCAGGGCTACATTACAAAACAAAAAACGGCGCGAAAAAGTCGGTGCGAGGAGAGATTCCCTCCTGCCCCTTACACGCGAAGCCGAGTGATATTCCATATTCCCCCTCGTCTTTGATATTTTTCTATTCCGCCCCCTCCGGATAGAAAAGGGAACGCAGGAAGAGAGAGACGAGACTGGGAATCTTGTACCCCGTATTCGTCGGTCTACCATATGGGACGACATTTTCGAAAATACATAGGGGTTTTATGGTCATTTAAGTAATTTATGGGGCTAACCGGTGAGCATACTTATCC
This sequence comes from Spirodela intermedia, assembly GCA_902729315.2. Classification (NCBI taxonomy): domain Eukaryota; kingdom Viridiplantae; phylum Streptophyta; class Magnoliopsida; order Alismatales; family Araceae; genus Spirodela; species Spirodela intermedia. Next base: position 485,607 of record LR746276.1, on the reverse strand, counting down.
GCTGTCTGTTGACACTGCCCGTCGTAGACTTCGCGCCGGTCGGGGCATGGCCTGTGGTCAACGGTTTCTTAGTATGTTTTGCGATGGAGTAGAAGCGAGGAGGACTAGCTCTGAGCGAGCGAATATTCTGCGGCCACCCCCCAGCAGAAAACGTGTCTGGGGGCCCACTTCCGATGACGTGGTCGATGAAGCCGATCCGAACATGTGATAGCTCCGGGCGGGAATCTTCCACGCTGGCATCCACGTCGCCGCAACAGCACGATCTCCCCCAAAAACGACTCTTACGTGAAAAATCTGACCGGGCAGATGGACGGCCCCGTAGGCGTCCTCGCGATAAAATCGTGGTGCGTGGCACGGATCCGTGTTCCTCCGGATCACGATACCGGATGCGGTGAATTATAAGGAAACTTCCTGGTTGAGGTGATCCCTGTGTTTAAAAGATTCCTGGCTAGAGAACGCGGCCGCGCTCTCACTCTCTCCTCCTCCTCCTCCTCCTCCTCCTCCTCCCTTTCTGGCTTTTCTTCCCCTCCCGGTCCTTCTTCGGGAAGGTTTCAGAGGGCGTTTAGCCTCGTTATCTCTCTCCGCTAACCTTTTCCGAAGGCGGAATTCTCCACAATCCAGCGTTTGGGTCGCTCTGGAGCCGCTGGAAGGTACTTCGAAATCTCCGGATTCCTTGTGTCTTGAGATCCCGCGGCCTTTCTGGCCAGTCTCCGCGTTTGAAAGCAGCTCAATCCAGCCTAGACGAGGATTTAGAGGAGCAAGTTCTGCTTGAGTGTGGTTTCACTGGAGTTTCTCCCTGATTGGGATATTCACTCTGTTCATTCACGGTTTCAGATTCCTCCTGCGAAGTCGTCCACTGGCAGATGGCAAGGGCGATCGTTCCCGAGGGCGAGCAATACTGCTAAGATTTGCTCGTCCTCCTATCGTATTCTTTTCTTTATCTATCACCAGTTTATATCTATGAATCTATCCGTCCCCACAACCTTGGATCTTCTACGAATTCCTCTTCTGTAGTACTTCCCATATTCAGGCAGCTCCTATCCTCTCGAGTTTTTCCTCTTCTTCTTCGTCCCACACTCCTCTTGCGTCGAGGGAAGAGAGATGGTCGTTTTGGCAAGTGCAGTGAAAGCGAGAGAGTCAGAATACGAATCAGAATCGCCGAAGACTTCCTGATACTAACAGTTTGCGGCGGCTTTTGCTTTCCCCCCCTTCTGCAACATTCCTCCGGACTGCTTGCTGCCTCGTTCGCCCTCGTTCAAAGACCATAAAGCAGATTACAAGGGCAGTGAGAAAAGAGAGGAGGAGGAATTAGAATACGATACTCAGAGGAGCAAGGACGCAGCATCATAAAGCCGAAGCATCACGCGCTTGTTGCGTTGCTGAACAGATCAGATCAGTTTTTGAGGACACAGGAAGGGAGGCGATGTTCGACCAGATGGAGAGGGCGTGCAGCGGCGGCGAGGCAATGGGAGGTAGCCGCTTCGCCTACGAGCCTGCGGCGGTGGCGGCAGGGGGAGGGGGGGTTGTGGCTCTCTCTCGGGAACCAAAGCCACGGTTGCGGTGGACCCCTGATCTCCACGACCGGTTCGTCGACGCCGTCAACAAACTCGGTGGGCCCGAGAGTAAGTCGCATCACCCATCATTTCCTCCAATGCGTCATCTGCGTCTCTCCTCGAGAACACTCTGCAATCGCGTGGCCACAATTTCTGCATATTTTAGAAACCATTTCACATCTTATTCGGTCTTTCGTCGGCTCTGCCATGGCGTGGTTAATTAATTTACAGCACATGCGAGAGCAGCATGCTGCAGCTTAGGCTAGCATCTTCTTGGTTTCTCCGTTAAAATATTGTCCCTGAGAACGGGAACTGATAATCCTTTCTCAGCCCAGAAATCGCCTCGACATTTTAATCTGCTCAGGGTTTGCAGAGAAGCGAAAATCGTGATTAATCATATGCTTTTGCCTCATTTGGCTCTGACTTTCTTTTTTTTCTCATCTTTTTTTGCACAGAGGCGACGCCAAAATCGGTGCTGAGGGTGATGGGGATGAAGGGTTTGACGCTCTACCACCTCAAGAGCCACTTGCAAGTGCGCACCCCCCTCCCCCCTCCCTTTCCTACCAGTCCATCGCCACTTCCCTTTTCCTCCGCCTTCAGCTCTTTCGCAGATTCTCTTTCTCCGGGAGGAGGTTGTGCTCCACTGACTCTGCCGTTTTCCGTCCTTCCTTTTCTCCGCAGAAATACCGGCTGGGAAAGCAGGTCAAGAAGGAGACCGCCCCCGGCGACTCCAAAGGTGGTAAGCACCCCATTTGGTCGAACCCCTCGTGCCTTAATATATCTCCAGGCTGTGCCAGATGAGTAGCCCTTTTATACCTGTGGCTGCAGGGAGAACGGCTGGTGCGAGCAGCTACTCCTCCCCGGCGGGAAGCAGCGCTCTCAGGGGAAGCGACCAGGGGTACCCACCAATTCCTTTTCTCTATATCATCTGAATTTGATCGAATGTGAGAGATCCTCTCCGGTTCCCACAGCACCAATAGTCACATGTTGACCAACTGGGCTGGCGGGTCGTCTTTGACCATCTCCATCCCGGCCAAGTCTCGGTCTTCGTGACGCGCTAGCTAGTAGCGCCATCCGCCGCTCTCCTCACGCGAAGATTCCGCAGAGAGATATGAGACAGCTGGATGGTGGTGTAGTTCTCTGCGATTTTGACTTAACCATGGGCCGTTGACTTCCGCAGGGAGCTCCCGATCGCAGAGGCGTTGAGGTATCAGATAGAAGTGCAAAGAAAGCTGCATGAACAGCTCGAGGTGGGCCCGCATAGAGAGAATCCAACTACTCACAGGCCCACCATTCAGCACCCTTCCCTCCGTCTGACGGGCTCTCCCTATGCGGATCGCAGGTGCAGAAGAAGCTGCAGATGAGAATCGAGGCCCAGGGGAAGTACCTGCAGGCGATACTGGAGAAAGCCCAGAAGAGCCTCTCCTTCGGCGGCGGGAGCCTGGACGAGGCCAGGGCCCAGTTGGCGGACTTCAACCTCACGCTTTCGGGGCTAGTGGAGAACGCAGAGGAGAGGACCGCAGGCGGCGCAGAGACGGCGGCGGGGACGGCGGTGGACAGCATCAGGGTGAGTCAGACCTCGGCCTTCCAGTTGTACAAGGGCGAGGAGGAAAGGCGTGAGGCTGAGGTGGCGCCCAACGGGGACCTTCTCCTCCTTGACCTGAACTTGAAAGGAAGCTACGAGCGGCTGGGGGGGATGAGAGGGAGGGATCTGGACCAGAGGGCGCATCATCCTCAGAGAAGGTAGAGGAGTTGCTCCTCCTCACTGAAAGTTTCCTTGACGTCAAGGTTGGTTCTTTGAGGCCCGTTTCCTCCGCATTCTTTATACCGACGGGCCTGTTGCTCGAGCCTGGGCGCCTCGGGGAACATCCGGGCCTAGAGAGGAGTCCGTGAAACGAGTTCCATGTGTGACTTGTAAATACGAACTCCGAAAAAACTCGCTACTCGTATCTATGTGAGAGAGAGAGAAAGAGAGATAGAGAGAGAGAGAGAGAGAGATTGTCCACGAGAGAAAATGAGCTCCTGGGTTCCACACCAAGCTTATTTTTCCATTTTGGTGTTGGCTCTGAGCCCCAAGCGTAGATAAGACATGCTTGTTCTGTGCTCTGTGTCTCTGCTTCTCTCTCTCTCTCCCCCCTCTGTATATGAATGTGCGTATACACCACTCATGATAATTGTCGAAGAACATTTGAGGATTCGTCGCAGTTAAAATCTCTCTCTCTCGTTCTCTATCTCTGGTAATTCCCGAGACAGCTGTCGAAGAAGATTTGAGGAGTCATCGCCATTACTTTCCCCCGGGTTTCAATCCCGTAACAGTTGTCAAGGAACTCTCCTCTTTCTCTCTCCCTCTCCCGCGCCGCCCCTCGACCACACCCCCCCCTCTCCCCCGCTCAACCGTAACGGTTGTTCATGAAATGTTGTCATTGCGGATACTACCCAACTATTCTCTCTCTTCTCTCTCTCTCTCTCTCTCGCTACCTCAGAAGAGCTACATTATTTCTGTCCGTTCGCTCATGTTGAACGCCCGCTCGGCCCACCCTGGTAGGTCTTGATGTCCTCCGCAATCTTCTTGGCGTCCATGGCGACGCCTGCAAGTCCCCTCCTAGACAACCCCGCGAAGAAAAGCCCGTTTCCTCCTTTCCAATGGTCGGGGAACGCTCGCTTTGGGAATCCCTCCTCGTTGAGTAGTCCTCCGTCGTCCTGCAAGAAGGAAAACGCCGAAGAAGACGACGCTCAAACAAATTCACACTGCAACAGGAAGAACAGCGGGCTACGGCAGATCGAGTGCCTGGAGCCAGTCGGCCGCCGTGCTTCTGTAACCCGTGGCGAAGATTATGGCATCGAAGCTCCGAGTCTCGCCGTCGGTAAACCGGACCTCTCCGCCGGCGACCCCTGCCACCTCCTTCATAACCTGGACGAAAGCAAAAGACATGGAAAGACATGTTATTGCGTTGACGACGGCCGATGGCAATGAATATTGACTGCGGGGGACCCGCGAACCTTAATCTCCCCCCTCTTGATTTTCCCCAGGGTGCCCACGTCGATGACCGGAGACCTTCCTGTTTTGGCCTTGAGAGAGAAAGGCCCCTCACTCGGCCGGATTATCCCGAATCCGGAGAGGTCCCCGAACTGGAATCGACACATCAAGAGAACCAGCGCGTCAACGATCTGGACGGAGACGTGATTCAGCATCACCATCCCCATATACACCATCTCCTTCGTCAAGACGTGGAACTGCGGCAAGACGCTCGATCACACGAGGCTTGTGGTCATAATCCACTGATGAGATCACGAAAACCTACCGGGCCTCTTACGGAGATGGAGGTCTGGGCCCCATAGTTGCAGAGATCGAAAGCGATCTCCATGCCAGAGTTGCCGCTGCCGACGACGAGGACCCGCTTGCCGGCGAAGCGGGCCGCGGACTTGAAGTGGCAGGAGTGCAGGATCTCGCCGGTGAAGCCATCGAGCCCCCGGAAGCTCGGCAGGATGCCCTCAGCGTTCTCGCCGGTGGCGACTACGAGGAACCTCGATAGGTGCTCCTCCACCTCGCCGGTGGCAGCGTCGCGGGCGCTGACGGCCCACATGCGACTGTCACTGTCGAAAGTCGCCGACTCTACGGACTTACCGAAGAGGGGGCGGAGGCCAAAGTGGGAGACGTAGTCGTCGAGGTAGCGGACAAAGTCGTCCCTGGACATGAAGGTGTGGGTGGCGCGGGGATGGTGCATGTGGGGGAGTTCGCAGAACTCCTTGGCAAGGTGGAGCTTGACTCGGTCGTAGACCCTCTTCTTCCAAAGAGAGCCGTAGCAGTCCTCTCTCTCGAGGATGACGTTGGGGATGGAGAATCGGCTGAGGCAAGCGGAGACTGCGAGACCCGAGGGGCCTCCCCCGACTATCACCACCTCCGTCTTCATCCCTCACGAGTTCACAACCGTCTCACTCACCTACAACCCAGCTCTCGACTCCGAAATCTCTCTCTCTCTCTCGCTCTTGCATCTGCGATCTGCTCAACACCTTACTTTATAGCCGATCAGTACCGGTGAATTAGCGAGTGTTTACCTCTACCCCCCACCCATCCTCACCCCCCTTCTCTCTCTCCCACAATAAGCATTATAGATTAGGCTTGTGAGAGTTGTTAGTGGATAAGGTTTCTCAACCAAATGACGGTAATCGTCAGTTTAACGCTAAGATTCTCTCTCCCAAGAGCGAATCCCTCCATAACACTGGGTAAGGCTTTAATATCCTTCTCAGCTCTCCGGGAACAAATATCGCTGATGATGGCCTTCCCCTCCGCTCTTTCCAAATGATCATCTTGACGGGGGGGTAAGGACGACATTCATTGTTAGATGCGACTATAAATCCCCACCGATGCGTTCTTATCTGTCTAGTAACGCTCATGAATGCCGTTTAATCTCTCTCTAAATCGCACAGAAGCTCTCCCCCTCACCCATCTCTCTCTCTCTCTCTCTCTCTCTCTCTCTCTCTTACGTGACATTTTTCTGATAAACAGCTCACCTTTCTCGTAACGACTCAAAGTCGCGTTGACACACGGTTACTTGCGGACGCCACCTAGAACGTCGTTTGTCGTCGGTCCACGCCGCCGTTGACAATGAAAGAGAGTGAAGAATGTTACTCGAAGTAAGGAATAAAAGAGATATCTGAAAAGGAGCAGATGGTTGAAGGCCTAGATTGCTGTTCACTAGATAGATTCTATGTTACATATAGATATATATCTCGAGAAGAGAGAGAGAGAGAGAGAGAGAGAGATCATGAAACGACGCGAGTCCTGTGCGCTCCAGTTCAAATAGAGTAAAAATTATAACGAAAAACGTAACATTAAATGAAATGACTGGCCAACACTAAGAGAGAGAGAGAGAGAGAGAGCATGAAGCGACGCGAACCCAGTGGGCTCGAGTTCAAAGTTCAAATAGCGAGAGAATTATACCGAAATTAAATGAAATGTGTGGCCAACACACTCTAGCATTCAACTCTCAGAACCTAAATGCGGTGAGTAATACTACACTAGATGAAAAAAATATCTCCAAGACAAACTACGGCACAATCATTCAACACGACTTTTGACCTTGAACCCACATTCACATTAGCCGCTTCTATTGAAGAGTCAAATATGTGAAAACATTTCCGTTCGTGAAGGCCATTTTTTCAGTGGGTGCGTGGACATCATCCATATATCACTATTCATTGTTCTTGGAGATAAGTCTGGAGATATGCTTCTTGAAATCTCACGAAATTTTCATTCCAAATGATTCTACTCATCTTGAAATCTTTGGCTTTCCGCCACGTTAGTAAAAGTCATGTAGACTTGACCCAATTTAAAGGAGCTACATACATCAGAAAATTTATGTAGTTTCCATGATAGCCATAGTGGGACGATACATTAGAATGCAGGAAATAAAAGGGCTCCTGATAAGTGATTTCTTTTTTCTAACAAAAGATGATACATGCTATTTTCGGTAATTTTAAGAACTTGTACATTTCAAATGGTACTTTTAGTTCCCTATAAACCTTGAGAATAAATCCCATAATTACTAAGATGCATAACACTTAATCATAGATGCCAACACCACGTAAAAGATAAACAAAATCTTAGTGAAAAGGCATGATGTGGAAAACTTGACGATTGGCAAGCTTATTGGGGCATTTATCATTATGGATAGTCCCCAAAATTGTCTCATAGAGAATATGTGCTCAATGTCACTTTACAAACAATATGCGTATCAAGAGATGATCAACAAGTACTAGAAGTATCAACAACATTTTTAGACTAATGTGCTTGTGAGAATTGTCAGTACTATGAATTACATGGATTTTAAAGTTTTGGCAAAGAGATTGTAAATTAGGATATGGATGTCACCAAACAAGTTGATAAACAGAAGGTGTTGGCAACATTATGGTAGAATAAAGTGGTCTTCGTTCACATCCTAAGAGTGGCCAATTAAGAAACAATCATATTTTATAAGGGCTCTCATCAATGATGTCTCTTAAATGAGTTGGTTGGGAGCTTCGATTATCACTTAAAGACTATAGTTGTTTCAAAATTAAAACTCTCTTGTCTAATAACTTGCTTGGAGAATAACATCAGCCAAATGTTGCATGTGTAGGAAACCTAAGATGTACAAAGTTTGTGTGTGTGAGAGAGAGCGATAGGCTATCCTACTTATCATTGAATCACTAAAATGGTAGATAGATACCTTATTGCTTCTCATGCATGACATTTACCCATCAAAAGGCTTATGTGTTAATTTGCTCATGGCATTTAATCTTGACATGGAAGTATATCACACATATTTCCTAAACTCAATTGATATATAGTGAATACTATGAATTTTGATAGTTTATAAATTCACCCAACCTCTTCATCATTTATTCATAGTTGGATTATTGCATTCATGAAGTGTCCTCATATCTCAACACTCTAGTGTCATGTTTGAAAATCTATATAGGTGATAGCTAAGTAAATAGTTTACTCATGATCACTCAAAACCTCTTCTATTTCTACCATCGTGACAACAAAATCTTAGGTTCTAGGATGAATCCCTTTATGAGAAGCCTTAATGTGGAAAATAAATCAATTTTAGAAAAAATGTATGAATCAGTGTAAAATATCGCTTCATCTTTGATCCATGGATGAATTGTCAAGTTTAGTATTTCCATTACCACTGAGTCTTTTGAAATAAAAAAACCTTCCAAATAGGTGAACAGATATGAATTATTCAGAAAAGACTAAGATTTCAAATTTCATACTAGTAAATGGGTATGCATTAGTGGTAAAAGATTAGGATTTCAAATAACCATAAATTTGAGGAAAGCATTATCCAAGAGTAATGTTCATGAATGTCACGTCAACCATCGATTCAATTATTTTGCTTGATAAATGCTCATAAAAAATGAAAACTCTTACCCAACTTGAAATGTTTTCCGCGATAAACAACTTCCCTTGCTGATCTCTAACTCCCAAGGCTTTGTAAATCTAGTCTTTCAGCTCCACCCATGCATTCACAATGTCTCTTCTCTCTCTCCCTCTCTCCCTCTCCCTCTCTCTCTCACCCCCTCTCTCTCCCCCTCTCTTCCCCCCCTCCCCCTCTCCCTCCCTCCCTCCCTCTTTCTTCTTCTTTTAAGGAATGAAGAAGGGGAAATAGCACAAATCACGACTACAAATACACCCTTGAAGGTAACGGCTGATGAATGTCTACACGTGTAGGGCAAATAAAGTGTTCACATGAATATGATGAGTAAGAATGGATTACAAAATGATTAATAAATTAATTCTTAGGCCTATAATGAGTTTTCGAGTAAATATCAGACTGAAGTTTAGTATAGTTGAATTAAATTATCCCTAAAATAGTATTTTCAAAAATGATAAGTAGCCCAGTAGTTGTAGTAATAGTAATAGTAGTAGTAGTAGTAGCAACTACAGTAGTAGTTGTAATATTAATAGTAGTAATAGTAGTAGTAGTTGTAATATAAATAATAATAGTAGTAGTAGTAGTTGTTGTTGTAATATTAATAATAATAGTAGTAGTAGTAGGTAGTAGTAGTAGTAGGTGGTGGTAGTAGTAGTAGTAGTAGTAGTAGTAGTAGTAGTAGTAGTAGTAGTAGTAGTAGTAGTAGTAGTAGTAGTAGTAGTAGTAGTAATAGTAGTAGTAGCAATCGAGTAGTAATAGTAGTTGTAATAGTAGTAATGATCATCAAATGATGATGATGATGGTAAGAAAGTATATTAATCTCCTCTTATTTGAAAGGGTGAAAAAAAAAGTAGAGTAGCCACTCATATGCCAGAGTCAGATCTTGCCGACGTGACCATGATGTCTGTGACCAGATGACATGTCAGTCTGGGCGATTGGCTCAGCATTTCAACGAACAGGTGGAAGAATGGGATTTCGTTCCATAAAATTTCTGGCAACTAACCTTCCTCAGGGGAAGAGCCCCGTAGGGCACGTCACTTTCTCCTTATCTTGTCCTTCTTGCTCGGCCGTCGACAGGTTTGAGGGCTCGCTGTAGGGTTTTGAGAGGCGCTTCCTCCACCTTTTCTTTCTCTTTCCGCCGTCGACAGGTTTCAGAACTCGCTGTAAGTTTACGAGAACATCTGTCCCTGTCTTGCTGAAGACGAAGCTTCGTCTCGAGTGCTAAATTCCAAGAGCAGTGAAACCTCTTCAGCTACAAGTGTCGGAGATCGCAGACCCGCTGTCAGTTGCACATCACAGGGAGGGAGGGAACAGAAAGAGAGAGAGAGAGAGGGATGCACCAGCCGTAATGGACTCGCGCCTCCCCTCTTGTCTTCTTCAGGGTCGTGGTGTTTCAGAGGGCCACCTGGCTCCCTCTCTTCGTGAGGGACGCCCCCCGCCGCGTGCCCGCCGGGTTTTACGCCGGTCGTAACGTCTCTCGCTGTTGTCTTCCACTTGACTCTTGGCTATTTTCGCTCTCTCTCTCTCTCTCTGTCTCCCTCTCTCCCCCTTTCTCCCTCTCTCCCTCCGATTCGAGCCGAGTTCGTTTGCGCAGCTGCAGGCTTTGGGGGAAGAGTCCGTCCTAGGTGAGCTCATTCTGAGTGACGCAATTGGCTTGACCTTTTTCCTGGGTCGCTCGTAGACAGTGGTGTGTCACTTTTGGACCTATGACTGGCTTGTTTGGTGTTCTGGTGATCTTCCTTTCGGGCCCAAACCAATACTAAACAATGGGCCACATCCAGGGCCCATCCATGCCCCATTTCATCACTTCGTCGTAATGTGGCCCTCGTCCAAATAGTCTTCTTCTCACACGTTGAGCCCTCATCCAACGATCTGCGTCTAAGTACCCAATTCCAGCTGGCTCAGACTCATATCACTCGATCAAATCGAGTTTCACGAAATGCAGATCGTCCGATTAACAATATCAGATTAGTACCGTAGTTTACAAGCCGTTCGATTAGATTGATAGCATCTTGATCAAAATTCGTAGTAGGAACGGAAGCGCCTGGTCCGGACCCACTGACGCTATAAGTCCCACGCGATGGACCAACAAGGATAAAAAATCTCTCAAAGTCAACCAAGCAATATATTTACAAAATATGGGTAGAATCCCCGAAGGCTACTTCCTGACACGATGGTGAAATTTGGTGGAATTCGGGTCGTTATTGGACAAAAATAGAGGAAAATTTTCAACCTCGGGTTCTTGAGTCCATAACTCCCATTCCGGTTAACGGCAGGTTTGAAGGACTCAGTGGTATCCCAAGGGCGCCGGAGTTTCTCTGAGCTCGTGGCCCTGGCGGTGGATATCCTGCAAAGAGAGTACGAGATTAGATGCCGGGAGAGAAGGGGAGAGAGAGAGAGAGAGAGAGAGAGAGAGATATGATTACGGATGCGAAGTGGTTGACGTCGCGGTGATGGGCTTCGTCAGCCCGGACGGAGAGGACGACGTCGCGGAGGGTGGCGTCAGGAGGGAGGCGCCAGTAGTCGATGGCGATGGCGGGGGCGGGGACGTTCTCGATGGTGCCCTTGTCGAGCTCCTTGAGGAACTCGGTGTAGGAGTGGATGGCCTCCTCCTCGAGGTAGCCGACGACGCGGTGGGCGAGCTTGGGGGAGGCCAGATAGGCAAGAAAGTAGGCGTTGAAGAAGACCCCCTGGACTGCGAAGACTAGCGCCCGCTCGTACCACCGCGGCTGGGAGACCTCCATGAAGGTCATCAGGTGCATCCGCTCGTTCTCCGCCTCCTCGAGCAGCGCCCTTATCCAACCCCCGCTGTGCTCGAACCGCCGCAGGGACTTGCAGTGCAGCAACAACCCCCCCACCATTCCAGGCACCGCCGCCACCGTCTCCAGCATCATCGCCCGGCACCCGTACCTCCTCTGCACCACGGAAATACATAAACACCATACCCTAAATCACTAAATCGTCGACTAGTCCCTCAAAAGTCTTCCTGCTTATAGGTAAGACTGTCCAGACATTGCGGTACATGTTCGACGGGGGGTAACTAAGAAAAGATCCACAAGAATTAGAGATGGGACTTCACCATCGTCAACCTGCGTAGCTGCATATCTCTGCTACACAGTGATCCTAGTGATTGTCGGCCGGCGTCCGGACGAAGCCCATTCAGTGAGCTGTCCAGATCAGAGACTGCCGGCGGTGGAAATTAATTCGCCCGGAACGAAGATTGAATGTTTTGGAACAAAAAGTAGGAAATCAGTCTCATAGGCCCTGAAAACGTTGGCGGAGGGGAGTTCGTCTCGCTCCAGAAGGAGCAGGCAGGGAAGATCTTTACCTGGAAGAAGATGTCGGTCGGCGCGCGGAGGACCTTGACGGTCCAGAAGGCGAGCTTATCGCCCAAGGTCGAGGGGACGTGGTGCTTTTCCAGATCAATGGACGTATCTGACTGGTACGTCTCCCATGGCTGAGAGTGTACGAAGAAGAGGGAAAGCACGATCTTTAGAGTATTTGGAGAAACCCCCAGACAAGAGGAACACGATGATGGGCGGACGGAGATGGCTTACCATAAAGGACCTCCATCTCCATGTGGTACCGTCCGGCTTGGTGATCTTGGGAGGGGATACCCCCCAGTAGCTCGCCACCTTCTCCTTCCCCTCCTCTTTCCCCGCCTGGCCCCGATTTGCCTCCACCTTCTCTCCTTCTTCCGCCGCCGCCGCCCGCAAAGAGCTCCCGAACCGTGCTGGGCGCCACGCCCACGCAGCGGCCGCCCGGGCGGGGCCAAAACCAGTTCCCATCACTCGCCCTGGCGCCGCCGCCGAAGAGACGAAGAAGCCCTTGCCGAGCTGCCTCAGAAGTACGCCGCCGGCGACAGCTGAGCCCATGCTGCTCCGCGAGGTACCCAAGAAGAACACGCCAACAAGGAACGAGACGAACTAAGGACCCTTCTGCCTCTAGAGTACGCCTTCTAAATGCCAGCGGTGGGAACAGCAGACTCCATGACACCCTTTATATACCGCGCTGATTATTTTAAAAAATCTTCCTTCGTTGGGAATGTTACGGTTCTTTATCCAGCTTGCAAGACTGGCTGTAGACCATGACAAAGGCGGTTCGGGGCAACCGCGTGGCCGATCTGGCGGCGGCGAGGTCCAGAACGATGCCAAGGTCTCCCGGCGCCCATGCGGCGGCCGTGTCAGCCGCTCTGGTCCGCATGGTGCTCGAAGCTTGGACCGAGCCGGGTGCGCCTCGGAAACTCGTGCCTTTCAACGAGAACCGTCGTAGACACGGCATGCGCTTTTGAACGAGGACCGCGCATCCGAAACCTAACCCACCCCGCCTACCAAGCTTCTAGACAAATGGTCAGAGAGGTAGCGCACACGTCATGGATGACGAGACAACTAGAGCATAGCGTGGGTTACGAGGAAGGGTGGACCCGGCACAGCGTGGATTCTCGCGGTCGGGAGAGTAAATTACATGCACGGGAGAGGAAAAGGGCGACAATAAAGAGGCCTCGCCTCGTCTACTTGGAATAAAATACCGATAGAAAAAGTATCCTACACGGTCAGCGCTTACGTCACGGCGTCAAGTCGGGCTGCCGGCCCGTGCCTAGATCGTCCTCTGAGGCCACCGACATTTATGTCGATTGGTACATAGAATTTATTAAATTTAAATTTTATTAATATTTTCTTAAGTGAATATAATTGGGATATGATATGAGCGGAGAAATACTCAGGACCCCAAGAGCAACTCAGATAGATTTGATTCCCGCCCTCGACATAAGACGTAGACAGACCCGTTTATCCATTGAATAGCCTTCAACCGTTGACTTTTGCTGAAGATTCTCAGAATGCCGTCGTCGGAAGGGAGCAGGTGACGGCCCTTTTTATCTTTGTTCTCAATGGGTCGGATCGCACTACGCAATGAATGGCTTACCTCTGAGATGGGCCGCTTTTTTTATTTGGGCCTCAAATGATCTTTCTCCGTTTTGGGCCGCACTGGCGTTTGGATCTTTAACAGCTCCTTTTTTTTTTTTTTTTTAATCCAGCTGATGAGACCTTTCATGAAGCAATGGGCTGAGCTTACCTTTTATCTTTAATGGGCCATGCCTGAAACTAATGCACACAATGGATTTTCATAGGTTTTGTAAAAGCCATATAAAATAAGTATATTTTTATGGGCTGTTTGATGCGTTGACTTCCTACACACATCAGTTTTTCCACGAGTCCGTGCATTGGTTTCTGCATCATTTATCTCCCAATATTTTTTGCTAATTATTAACAAAAATAGAATTAAATGGAAAAATTGCCGCAAATGTTGAAAGTATGTCTGAATTTTACTCTGTTGTTGTCAATTTCATCATTTTGACTTAGAATTAATTAACGTAAAATGATATTTAATTCATCAAAACTCTCCAATCAATTCCAAAAAGGGAACGGCGACGCTGCCCGGTGTTTTACCTCAACCCAAAGATGGGCTTGGCCCGTGGGCCCGGTATCTTGGAGCACATGGGAGGGCAAACCGACGGACTGGTCAGAGAAGGTCTATTGCTGACTTCTTCGGGCTCGTGTGAGAAATCCTAGTCTTGTGTAATGGGCCGCGACAGCGATAATAGTTGCTGTCGGGGAAATGAAGCTAACAATATTACCTGTAATCTACGTGTGAATATCAAACAAAGCTATAGATAAGTATTTGATTTAAATACTCTCTCTCTCTCTCTCTCTCTCTCTCTCTCTCTCTCTCTCTCTCTCTCTCTCTATTCCCCCCCTCTGTTGAACGGTCACATGATGGAGCAGCCCGGCTGGGGTTCTTCGTAGCAGTAGAGTTGGCCCCCAGGAGGGAAGGGATAGCGCGGCGGACAGGAATGGCAACTTGATTCTCCGTTGAGGCCATGGCAGCAAGGGGTGGCCGTACCGTAGGGACCATCGTCGTCGCAGAGGGCGCTGCGGTAGGCGATGGGCCTGATCTCCGGCGACGAGGTCCAGCAGCAGCTGCAGGTGCCTTCTTCGCACCGTCTTCTGTCCTCGTCGCCGAACGTGATATCGTCTCCACTCCACCTGCATCTTCCCCATCTCCTCCTCCACCTCCCTCTCTCCTCCCTCTGAAAGAGGATCTGCGCCTGCTTCCTGAACCTGCGATAGATCTCCAGGACCAGGGAGGCCGTGTCCATCGTACCCGTCACTGTGACCCGGTTGTTCTCCGCGTCGACGGTGACGATTTCCACCCCCTCCACGTCGTGTAGCTTCCTCTTCACCTTGTGAGCACAGTTGGCGCAGTGGAGGGGCACCGTCAACACCACCAGCCTTCTGGTTGGCGGTGGCGCCTCGTCTCTGCATAAGCATCCATTGCCTGCGGGGGGGGGTGGTGCTTGGTCCAAGCTCGAGCATCCGTTCCCCATGCGCTCCTCCTCGCAATGGTTACCAGATTGGAAGCAACACGCGAGCTTTCTTGATGAAGGTCGGTATATATTCAGTGGACGGAGGGTTCCTTGCCTGTGCAACCGCACAAGGGTTTCCTTCCAAGGTGGTCGGGAAGCTGACGGAGAGATTGTGAGTTCGATTTAGTTTCCTCTTTGGGGAAGATTAGGGCGGCGCGGTGGCCTTGTCGGGATCCTACAAAAGGGTCTCATATAGAAGTTCCACAGAGCTGAATACTTTTTCCCGCGGAATAATAGCAAGTTATTACTCCTTCCGATTGTCAACGAGACTTGACTGGCCCGAATCTAGATACCAAATTGACCTTTTTCTAGTATGAATATCCATTTAGCCCAATTTACAAAGAAGTCCATAAATTCAATGCTCATGAGCGCCGCGCTATCATCCGCAATGTTGACCCTGAGCTATGCTACCATTTTTCACAGGGAAACACACAAAAGTCACTCAAGGGGCGTTGTATTTATCGTCTCTTTATCAATATATAATATAAGTCAACATCCCCCCACGTGGTCAACTGTCACTTTGTATGTCCACGTGAGGCGCCGTCATCGGGACATGGCCCAATTATTGTACTGACGACTTCAGGTCGTTCGCATCCCAAATAAGACTGCGAAGAGTCCCTCCTGTCACAGACCGTCTCCCGTCGTTGAGGGCCATCACCATCGCCGCTGACGGTCATCTCCACACGAGCGACGGCGGGGCGAAAAGTAAGGAGGCGGTATTCGCGCAAAGGTCGTCACCGGTAAACCGTACGCCAGATGGCCATCTCGCGGCGCGAAGACTTCTCGGCGATGCACCGCTCCTGACACAGAAAGACGGTAAACGTGCCCGCTGAAGTCCCTTCGCAGGAGCCGCGTAGAGTTATTCAACGCAAAACAAATTAGGTTTTCACCCAGAGACTTTGCATTAGCTCCCAATGTCAAAGCACAAAGTCTCCTGGGTTTTGACAATCTCACACTGGCGGAGGTCTTCTGGGCACTGTCCGCGCACAGCGATTGCAGCGCAATCAGTACGCCACTGTAGCTTCTCGACGGGGGTCCCCTGCGGCCGCGTTTATACCTCAGCTACCACCTTCCTACCTTTCTCTACAGATCTTCCTGGGCAATCGTCAGTTGATGGTAGCGTCCAACGCCGTTTGATTCTGTTTTACACCCAGGGCACACATTGTCCGTTAATTTTAGTGGATTAAGTGTTCCGCAAATAATAATCTAGTGGTTCGACTAAAGGAATGCGGGTTTTCGCCGGGCGGCGATGACCGCTTCCCCCATCTCCGACCAGGGAAACAGCCTGTAATCGAGCTACTTAGCACGGCCCAGGCCTGCCGACGGCCCTCGGCCACAGGCCAATATATTCTCCAATAATGCCGCCGACGTCTAAATAGAGTGGCAAACTCCACTTCCACTAGAACGAAATTTTGTATCATCGTGCAGCCGACTGACTCTGGTCAAGCTGGGCAACCCTCCGACTCATCTCCGAATACACTTTTGAGGACGAGGAAAACGACATCTCGACGGCAGCGTCCCAATCGGTCAAAGCACGCCCGTCAGAAGCGAAGAAACTAATCAGCATGCATTTGAAAATTCCACGTATCCTGAGGGGGCGGGATACTGTCGACATCTGATAGTAATGAAGATGAGAAGAAGATACAACTGTACGTCAAATATCTCCTTGTATCACTTCTCCTCTTCTCTCCAAACCGGTGGCTTAAAGTGTGAAATCCTAACACGTGCATTGATTTATCTCTCTTCTCCCGCTGTGTATAAGCCGGCCGACATCTCCACTCGACCTCCTTCCTCGTTTATAAATACCCAACACCTTCACCTCCGTTCTCTCCAACTCTACTAGAGTTGTCCTCTCGCCGTCTTCAAGGGACGTCTCCGGCAATCAGCCCGATGGATCGTCTGCGTCTGGTCGTACTCCTCACTGCGGTGAGTATCAGGCAGCTGCCTCTCATCCTCTCCGTTACTAGATTCTCCCATTATCTGTCTCGAAATTCAGCTCGGGGGTGAAGTTTTTATTCTCGTGTCTTTCAATCTGATATCCAGTGTCTTTTGTTGAGAAACTAACGTGGGCTGGCGTCGCCTCCTTCGTTCTGTAATTTTCTTGCATGGGGCTCGAGTATGGTGTTACGCGAGCAATAGTTCTCCCCCAACACTACCGTTTTTTCAGAAAAATCTCATTATACTGCACCCCCTCAGAGTGAAGATATCATACCTTCGACTTGGCGACTTCTCTCGTGCGTACTTTTGCTTCTAAATTACCACATATCGTACTAAGCCTAGAATCATGTTTACCTACGTCCTCAAATGATGCTTTAGCTCGTAGTTCGTCTAATAATCATCACTCACAAAATTTTCAACATCAACTGTTTTACTGCCGCAAGTTATCTGGATCTTAAAGCTCTCGTGTCTTCCTCCAGATACAGATCTCAATTCTGCCAAGTCATGGAGGGTTGGTCGATCAGGAATACTGGAATTCTATGCTGCCCAACACGCCCATGCCCAAGGCTGTCCCAGATCACCTCCACCCTGACGGGAATGCAAAGAGCGTAAACGTCCATCAAGAGATGAAGTCAATACCGGCGATATTCTTTTATGGAGCTTCCAAGAAATTCAACGGAGTCCCCGATAACCAGGAGAAGAGGATCCCCTCAGCCCCTCATTCTTCTAGCCGTAAGGGCGATCTGATCGACCGCCCTACGGCCGAATCCTTTTTCTTGGAGAAGGATCTGTACGAAGGAGCGAAGATACACTTCTGGGCGAACAGGGTGTTCTCAAATGATTACTTTCTCCCCAGCAGGGTGTCGGAGTCCATCCCCTTCTCCTCCTCAAGATTCTCGGAGATCCTCCACCTCCTCTCCGTCTAGCCGGATTCCCTACTGGCCGGCCGCATGAAGGAGGACCTCCGCATGTGCGAGATGCCGGCGGGCGCCGATGAGAAGAAGCGCTGCGCCACCCACCTCGAGGAACTGGTGGACTTCGCAACCTCCGCCCTTGGCACGCGCGATGTCCGCATCCTCTCGACGGCGGTGGGGAAGCGCGTCCTCGGGCAGATATACACCATCTCCTCAGCCACCGCCGTGCCGATGCAGGGGACGGCGTCGGTGGCTTGCCACGCTGTGGCCTATGCCTACACGGTGTTCCACTGCCACATGATCGCGGCCAGCAAACCCTACGTGTTGCAGCTGTTGGGGGAGGACGGAACCAACGTGGAGGCGGCCGCCATGTGCCACGCCGACACCTCGACGTGGGATCCCGCGAACAAAATGCTGGTGGTGCTGAACGAGAAGCCCGGCGGCGCCACCGTGTGCCACCTACTCCAGGAAGGCGACCTCCTCTGGGTCCCCCGCCGTGCCCGCACAGACGTCGGCGTCGCTTCCGCGTGATAAGATGATACAGCAAGGTGCAGTAATAAATATGACGTCTGGGGTACGTGATCTCTAACAAATTCGTCTAGAAGTTTCGTAGATCAAATATATGCCATGTTTTTACTCTTTTATTTCCAAGAAAATGATACAATCAAGAGACTTCATATCGTATTGTGAGTAGATGTCCACTGTAATATGGAAACGTGTAGAAATGCAATGCAAGTAACAGTTGGTGCATGACGAAGAACCTGTTTACTCTTCTTCACTCTTCATTAACCTTAAAACAGTCAATCAAATATCTTAACCTAGTGCCCCAATGACGCAGCTAGATGTTAATAACCAATATTATGAAAATATATCTCAAGAAATAAGTAAACTAGGGCCGCCTAATTGAATGCAAAAATAAATTAAAAAACCCATTTAAAAAAGGATAATGACGAACTTTGCAATTATGAGTGTATAGATAGAGCTATGCGTTGTACATTTGTTGTGCAACTATGGAGGAGTGTCCTCCTAATCCCAAGCGAGTAGGTTGAAGTGCCTAAGAGAGCTCGAACCAACGATGATAACTTTTGGAAGTTGTGGTCAACGTTGTATTCAATCATGTGTTGGCATATGGAGTATGATAGCTAATATCTCATCCTTGACTATGTAATGTTCACTTAATTAACATTGTTAGAAAGCTTCTACCATCAGTAGAGTGTGACCAAGAGAGTCAGAGCAGGTAGCAAGTAGTGACAAGTATGGCTCTGCACATTACACATGTCCCAAGTACTTGCACTCATCTCTTGCTCCATTTAGTTTCACAGCTAGTCTGTCTTGAGTCTTAATCTAATATGGTAGTGTCTCACATACACATATTGACTATGCCTTCAACATACTATGTTGTGTATTGTGCATGGTATCATCACAATGGCAAGGTTTCCTCATATACAACCTTGCATATGTTGAGATTACCTTTTCATATGCATGAACCCTTAGTTGATATTAATATTCTTCATAAGATCATCTCTTCACAATCGACCCACCTAGGATCTAATATAGTAATTGCTCCATAATAAGTCTTCATTATCATGAGTTAATAATTTATAAATAATATTATTTTAATATTAATTCATAATAAATAGACTTTTATTTTTGTTAAAATATAAAAAGTAGTTTTTAGTTGATTAATGTGAATTTTTAGATAATTATGTGAATTTATACGAATTTATATAATTTTATAGTCTTATTTTTGAGAAAAATGAATAAAAAGAAATAAAAATAAAAATATAGTAAAATAGGGGAGCCCCGTCGGCTAGTCAGGCCTGCAAGCGGGTCGGAAGTGCAGTCGGGGAGTAGCTGCGAGTAGGGGCTCGAGCGACTTTGACCAATGAGGGCATGTGTGCGTCACTCCCCTTCCATATCACTGGTGGCCAGCTGACTGTGGGGCAAAGAATGGTCATACATGCGCGGGAAAGAAGCTTACTTACAAATGTAACATTGTTATATATTCATTCAAAAATTTGGTGCACAAGCGATGTGAGACTAAACCCGCATCACACCCCCAAAAAAGGCAGGCAATCAATAGGGGTTCGAATCCTCCCAGAACCAAAACTCATATTTTTTATCTGATTATCGTGACTTTTCTGCAAATTACCGGTGAAGGATTAAGCAATCAGAATCGTTTGATCATTGGTGAAAATCTTATTAATGTGATTTGGGGAGCATTGTTACTAAAATTGTTGAATGATTCATGATAAAAGGATCGCAAATCCCTCAAGTAAAGCATCTCCAATTGATCAATGAACAAGCCATCGTTGAGAAGAGGACGATATGCTGAGAGACGAGTCGCCACCTCTTGAGAACATATCGGATGTGATAAAGAGCTTCCTCTTGCTGCGCAAACCTGAAGATAAAGCTCTTTGACATGTGCCCCACTTCCGTCCAGTTCTTCTCCATCAAGTGACAGTCGTTAAAGAGTCACAAAGTCGTCATTCTTCTACTCCACCGAGTGACAATTACCGAAGACGATTCGACCACCCATTTCATTGATCTCTAAACTTCATAAAGAGATCTAGAAATTATCCACGTCATCTTTGTCTAAAGAGAGCCTATGAGGTCATAGACACTCCACAACAATCCTTCAAAATACTTAAGATTCTAGTATATTATCGATGTATAGCCGCCGTGACACTAGAACTCTATTTTTCTACTTTTAACTTACTTTTTATTTTATTTAATGATAATTTGTGTGATTTAAATTTACCAAGATATACTTTATTTTATTACGATTCTTTTAGATTTTACACATCTTAATTTAATCAATTAAATCATCTATAATCACTTACATAAGAATCACCAAGTGAAACTTTATTTTTGCCCGATTCTCATTCGCTAGGTGCTGATGTCATCTTGACATCTGATGACATCAGCACCCTTATTTCTTTTTTTAAAAATTTAAATATATGTTATTTTCATTTCTTAGTATAAAAATTTTAAAAAATAGTATTCCTTAAGAAGAATTCTAAATAATTACCCAATATTATATTACATCCTTGTGATTGACTTGAAAAATTATTGCTATTTTTGGAAGTTTATTGAATTATAATTGATATATTTATTTATAAATATTTTTAAATATTTGAAAATTTATATTTTCTAATTTTATAAAATTTAAATTTATATGATTTACTATACAACGACTAAGTCACGTCACTCCTTAATGACTACATAATTTAAAATAACGTATCTAGTATGTTTGGGATTGAAACCTATAGAAAAATAATGTACTATAATATTATAATAGAAAGTACTCATGTTGTGTGAGCACCGAATTGATTTTTTATTTTAACTCATAAAAAAGACCAATTCAACGTATTGATTGATTTATGGCTTCATTAGACGTGACAACTTATGAAATTCACATGTGAGAAGAGGAATTATCAATCAGAAATGGGGGAGAGGTGAAAGTTAGAATCACCATCGATGAGCACATCAAGGGCCAAACAATTCAAGGACATTTGTGAGATGCTCAAAGTCAATAGAGATTATAAACATCAATTGCTTAATACAGCCCATGAGGTCAAAGTCAACGGCATCTCCTCCTCGAATACCAATGCCCTCTACTCTCTAGGTTCCCATCACTCTAACAAGACTATCTTCTGTTGGCTTTATCTTTTGTACTTGTGATATGCTATTCTATGTGATCAAAAGTCAACGGATTTGTCCAGCTCTTCAGTCAAATAAATAGGCTGATAAATGTAGCTGACCCCGACGAAAACTTGATGAACCCAATTGACGGCCCAATGGACGGACCGAACCCTCAATGAGTGGCGGCCGCGTCTGTGCTCCGGCCGCCGCTGTTCCACACGAACGGGCGCCGCCGCCGGGCCCCGGCGGAGGCGTAGGCGTAGGGCCAGGAGCAGCTTCGCCGGCTCCGCTATGATTTCACCGCCATCGGTCCCCTCGCCTGCCCCACGTGACCCTCCCAGGCCCCCAGTGGCCCCTCCCGTCAGAAAGCTCTTGATCGAAGACGGACGACCAGGATTAACGCTCTGCGTGCGGGCCGCCGACGGGATCGTCCGATCGGCACCGGGCAGGGGGAAGACCTGGAAGACGACAACCGACGACGAGCCCGGAAAAATCAAACCCCACTTGGTCAACTAACTGTCTCCGGGCCCACATCTTCCCCGGGCCCCATTCGAACAGATAGCCACTGAGCATCCCTCGCTTTCTCCCGTTCCCGCCCACCGCCGACGGACGTGGATAGATCGTGGGTGCAGTGCAGTGCAATGATAGCGATCACGGGCCGATACCGAGAGGGGACCACTGGGTGGCGCATCCCTCGCCGTACGATCCGAAAAAGGAAAATAGACCGTAAATAATGAACCAAAATGAGGGTATTTAGATCATTGAATAAGGTCACCACCCTCCCCTCCGGCTCCTTAAATGCCCGAGCCGCGGGCCGAGCCCGTAATTAATCTGTCGAGGGCGGCAGGCCATGGCGCTCTGATTGGCCCCACATTTAAAGCCCCTCTAGCCTCGAGCCCCATCCTCTAAGTATTTGTCCTCAATGATCAATTTATTCACAATATGGCCACTCCGAGGAGGCGACAAACCACTCCCACCTCTCGCATTCTGTGGGAAACTGTTACCCTCCTCGTCGACTTCCGGTGAGGCGACGTTTGCCGAAGAGTGGAGTACGTCTAGTACAGTCCTCCTCCTCCTCCGCCGCCGCCGCCGATAGTCGGAGCTCCGCCGGCGGACCTTGGGCGGCGGGGAAACGCCCCGCCTCTGTCGTCGGTCTGCGCTTGGGGACTTGCAGCGGCTTCGTGCGGCGCGCAGCCGAAGGGCCCACCGCGTGGCCGGTTGACCAGGCGAGTTGATTCCTCTGATTCCAAGGGGCCGAGAGGACGAGGAAGCCGGAGGATATTGAGTGGAGGGGGAGCTCAGAGCGGCGACGGAGGAGAAGTTCAGAGAAAATGAAGAAGAAGAAGAAGCTCCCGCGGAAGGAGGAAGAAGGGGCAGGTCAGAAATAATGAGGGGAATAATTCTGTTTTGCAATGAGCTTAAATCTTTTTATACCTGAAGTAAATAAGCCAGGGGCGAATAGTAATTCACGTCACGTGGCGCGCCGCCAACGGCTATTCGCGACTCGGGCCGGCTGAAAGAAATGGTTTAAATGATCGGCATGTCCCGCCGGGGAGCCGGAGGAATCAAGACGTTGACGTAAATACCCCGCGCGGTCCCTAAAATGGGCGGCAGTGGGGGAGGTTATATCTCGGTAAGCGTGCAAGGGCATTTAGGAGATAATCAGGTGAAAGTGGGCCCTGTAAGAAAAGCCAAATACAGGAGTCACACCCACTTCTTTCCCCTCCTCATCCGCTCGGGCCCTTGTGCTTCTGAGGGTCTGCGAATTTCGCGGTAATGGCGGCGGCGGTAGTTGCGGAGAAGGAAGCAGCGGAGCAGCCTCCCGGGATACTGGTGGCCTCGACGGCGGCGGAGTCGCCGGAGAAGCTCCTCTCGGCGTACATCGGCGTCAGCTTCGCCGTCTTTCTAGGGCTTCTTCCGCGGGCGGCCATCTCCCACCTTCCCAGCTTGCAGGCGCGCAACAGGGCGCTGTCCATGAAGCTTCTGCAGGCCGAGGAGCAGCTCCGGCAGATGCGCTCGCGCCGACAGGAGGACTCCAAGGCCAACGCGCGCGTTGTGGAGATCTTCGCCAGCCACCGGAACGCGTGGCAGCAGGAGGAGATGCGTCTGGTGGCGCAGATCGAGAGCGCGTCGGAGGAGATCGACGCGTTGAGGAAGAAGGTGGCGGAGATGGAGGCCTCGGAGGCGGAGCTCCGAGCGGAAGCGGACCGGCTACGGAGGGAGGTTGGCGAGCGGGACGAGGTTATCGACTTCATGTCGCGGAAGGTGGAGGACGGATGCGGAGAGGAGGACTTCGCCGAGAAGGAGGTGGAGATCGGAGCGTACGGGAACGAAGTCGGAGGCGACTTCGGCAGGAACTTTGAGGACAGCCGCGGAGGTCTCGGAAGCTATCATCCTTCAGAGTTCTCGACAATGGGAAAGAGCAGGACCTCGGAGGGCCGGAATCCCGTCCCGGATGTCTGCTTCTATGAGAAGAGTGGCAATTTCGAAGAAGCATCGGGCTTGTACTCTGAGCACCACGGATTCACCAGTGACCTCCTGTCATCGGCATCGAAAACGTGGACAGAGCGATCCAACTGTTATCAGGTTCGTGGTCTCCCCCCTCCCCCTTCCCTTCCTCTCCTGTGACTCCATCGATTCCTGATCAGCTGTTCTCGCGTATTCTTCTCTTCTTCTCTCAGGATTTCCACTACGAGTCCCTCGGATCGCTCTATTCCCCGAAGACTTTCGTGGCGAGGTAACAGTCGAGGAAGTGGTGTGGTGGGTGGGGGGGTTTTCTCAAGAGGCGCAGTCACCGAATGGAAACCAATTTCCCTCTGTTTTCAGAAGGGAGTCTCCGTGGAAGGTGGACAGCGAATCGACCGGCGTCTCCGCCAAGCTCAAGTTGCTAGAACGGGAACTCGCCAACTTGGAGCAGCTCTCGAGCGGGGACGCGTCTAAGATTCCGTCGTCGATGAGGAAGCAAGCTAAGAGATACCAGTCACTTGCCGCAAAGGTCGATGACCTGTGCAGAAGAATGGTGAGCATGGCGTATCTAGTCGAATTCGCGTGAATTTCTTCAGAGATGGTCCAATGTCTTCTTCTAAGCGGCTCTCTGGCCCATTGCCCAGCAAGTGAGCGACCCAGGGGAGCCGACCCTGGGGCAAGAGTTCCGGACCCAGAGGCAGACGGAGTTCCTGCTGGAGGTGTTCCACCTCCAGCAGCGCGCGGCGGAGACGAGGCAGAAGCTGACGGCGCTGCAGACGGAGACGGCCAGGGGATCGGGAGCGGAGGAGTTCTCCGGCCAGGGTAAGCTCAGCACGCGCAAGTCCATGGACTCGATCAGGACCAACTTCAAGGAGATCCAGAGGAGCTTGGAGGTCTGGCTGGCGAGGATCATGGGTGACCTGGAAGGTATTCTCGCCAGAAATGGCGTCTCCCGTGTGAAGGATTACTGTATATCTAGATACCCTGTGGTCTGACTGATAGGTTCCTTAATCTATGTTCACTGCTACTACCGCCTCCAATATTTTTTGTCTGATCTGCTTCCGCCTTCCCACATGCCGGAAACGTCTCGTTGCAGTCAGGTCTGCCTTTTCTCACCCTTTAAAAAAGAAAAAGTGATTTAGAGGAGGGGAGGACGTACAGACTCTCAGTGAAAAGGCTTCCGAGGACAGGAGGGACAACATATCCCGCCGTAGGTTGGATTCCCCTAGTGCACAGGGTTGTGCAGTCAGGTGTCTCTCTCTCTCTCTCTCTCTCTCCTGAGAGTTTCACTGCGGATAAGCGTGGGTAGTGGGTGAAAGTGGCAAATTAGATGTCTTAGGATAGTAGAAATAACGGGGGAGATGTCCCAGATTTCAGCGAATAGGAGCAACGGCACATACTCAGGGTAGGCCTTCCGGCGGCGGTACCCCCCCAATGGCGGTCGCTCAGGCGGCGGCGGCGGCAGCTTCCTCCAGGAGCTGCTTAACCTTGGTGATGTAGTCGTTCATGGCTTCCTCCTTGGATTTCCCTGCAGACCGTGCCCACAGTCAGCTGAGCTATCATCAACTCACACGGTCCCTCAGTCAAAGAGATAGAGCGAGAGAGCGGACCTTCAACAGCCTTCCAGGCGTCCCACTTGGCTCTGTCCCTCTGGTTGAAGATGCCAGGGCGGGCTGCAGCAGGAATACAAAGCTTGAGCAGAATCCGGGACGTTTTCTCAGTGAAAAAAAAAGAAGAAGTAAAAAATAATAAAAAAAAGAGGATTGAACCCAACGAAAGAGCGAGAGGCGATTACGATGGCAGTTCTGTTTCCAGGGTTCTGTCTTTCTCCTCGAAAGTTGGAACCATTATGAAAGAATAAATGAATTGTGGCAGATTCCGTAAGCCGAATTAAATGGAGTATTTATTCATCATTCATCCCCAAGCCCCCCCCCCCCGCTTTTTTCAGATGTGGGCCAAGAAATTGGTACCCTGAGAAAATACATGCCCGGCCCAAACCGGCCCAAACCGGTCCGGCTCTCCCTCACAATGGGCCTCCTCTCCTTCTCCCAAAGTGAGGTGACCAGATAAAATGCATATTATGCATAGGGCAATGAAATTAGGGAAGAAATTAATATGTTATTTAATTAAAATTTTAAAATATTGGAGTCAATTTTTTAAATGATAATAATTATAAACCAATTGTTCTTTAATATTTGACAGATAAGAGCATATTCATACACTGAGATATAACACAAATAAAATGGATATTTTTTTCGGTTGTATTAAAATATTAATATAATGATTATGGGCAAAACACCAAAATATATAAAACTATTGATATGTTTTTTTAAAATATAACGATTTATTTATGCATCATTTTCAGACTAAGAAGAAGGCGTGACAGAACCGCGTTGTGTCTTGGGAAGAGCAAGCCGACGATGGCTTGCACAATACTTAATGCTCAGAGATGCCAGCAGGCAACAAATAAATGAATGTCTCTTGATAGTGGGTTCAGAAAATGAAGTGAGATGGATCCAAGGGCATGTGCATGTGAGATTTATTCCATGACAATTCAAACAGGCAGAAGTCAGGTCAATGCGATGCGCATGCGACAGAGATGGATCATATACGATTCTGAAAAAGAAGGGGGAAGAGTAATTACAAGTATTCACGGGACCAACAGTTGCCTGCTTGAAGAGACCGTAGAGGATAAGTTTGCTCTCGTTTGTGGTAGTCTCAGGGAGAGTCTTAGCCTTGGCAGCGAACTCCTCGAACTCTTCCTGCAATGGACAAAGGTCCAGAGGGTCCAAGAGGGCTTATGAGAAGACACAAAGAAGGTTCCCGTGGATTGATGATATAATCATCAACAAATGATACTCTTCCGAGGGGAAGATCTTCATCATTTTCATCTATGACGTGAGAAACATGCGTCGACGTACGTATACGCGGAAAATAAGAGACATAGGAGGGAAGATGGGGAGATTTTCTACGGTGCGTGGGAGAGTAAGCAAACGATACGTAATATAAGCTTACGATTTCGAGGAACTGACACCCCGCATGGGCCGCCATGAGAAGAATCAATCGCTTATAAAGTAAACGATATCATCCATGAAATGGAAGGATGCCTTGAGCACACACTGGACGGATCGAATCTCATATAGCGGAAATTTTCTGGGGCAGTGAAAAAAGAATAAGAACCAACTCATATATCGAGTCGAGGCAGACGCAGAAGCCCCAAGCAGCGGAACCATTCCTTCGTTCGGATACACATCGAATCCCAAGATCAAGAGAAAAAAATCGATCACACGGGGCAAAACGACCTGATTCGCCGATCTTGTGTATCCAGAGACTCGAGAAACCGAGACTTACATCGGTCGTCCATCATTTCCGAATGCAGATCAATAAGTTCCGATCGGGAAAACACGAACGAACACACGATGTCCGGAGACTCGCAAAAATCTCCAAAGAGCACGCACGACAGTCGGACATCAGATCCAGTGCCGAATCACGCTCGCGTCGATTCAGCGGCCGTGATCCAGAGCATCATTGGCACCGCAGAGATCGAAAGAAACCTGAGATGATCTTCTGGAAAAGAAAAAAAAAATAATAATCTGATACCTGGAGCCCCATCTCTCGCCGCGGTTCCTCTCTCTCCCCCTTTCCTCTCTCCTGTGCTTCCGACGCCACCAGCCAGCACCTCCTCCTGCTCTTGATTATATCTGTAGCATAGCCCTTTTTAATCCACGGCCTCATATAAGCCCCTGCGTACTTCTAAAATTACGGGACATACCACCACTTCGGTGAAAAAGATCCGGAATCCGCCTTCCCTGTTTTCCCCGTTCACATTTTTTTCGCGCGCTAATACGTGGCAATACGTGGTTCGTCAGATAACGATGAGCCCATTTTCGACTCGCGGGCTGACCAAATGGGCCGAAAACCCAACCGTGCCAGGCTTCGAAGCCCATATTATGATAAATGGGCCTATATGCGTCTGGATCAGAAAGAAAATTATGGGCCAAGCCCAATATCCCACCGATGGAACTGGAAAAGACATCCTGGAACTGATGATGGTTCCCAAAAAAGGAGAAAAATCAGAGAAAAGAGAGAAATTCAGACAGAACGATGGGGCTAGAGAGAGAAAACGAATAAAACCCAGGGAAGGGAAGGTGCGCATCTACTTCTTCTCTTCCTTCTCGGCTTCCGCAGCCTTCTTCAGCCTGGCGCCGACCTGGCGCTGGTTCATCCTCTCCACGCGGATCTTAGCGTAGGCCTTGAAGGCCTTCATCTCCTCGGTGACCTTCACAAGCTCGACCAAGGGCTTCCCCCCCTCAATGGGCAAGAACTCGCCTCGGACCTGAGAGACCGTCGCCAGCTCTTCCGGCGCGGAATCGCCGGCCTGAATCACAGGGAAAGGATGCCCGGTGTTTATATGGGCACGACGATCGTATGAACCGGGTACCATTCAGAGCATAAAAATTGAATCTTTGGAGAGGAAGAACAAATAACCCAGAAGCATCGGAGATTAAATCGGTGGGTTCAGGGTTGACCTCGGTTGGGCAGATCTCAGACCCCCCGACAGATGAACAAAAAATCTAAGCAATGGGCCCGGGGTTGGGCTGTGTTTACCTTGAACTTGCCGGCGTGCCTGGGGAAGATGACAAGCTTGGCCTTAAAAGTCTTCAGCCTCTGAAGATTAGCCTGGAGACCCTCAAGGGAACGGTTCCTCCGGCGGTGATCGACAGCAATGCCAATGGTGGGGGCGAGCTTCTTCGGGATCCCTGCCGCCTGCGTCGGGCACGTTGACCAGGTGACTGGATCAGTTCCTATTATGTGGAATTAGTAAGTATCTATCAAAATACCTTGAGCTCTTCGAGAGAGAAGCCCCTTCCGGCTCTGGGTTTCATGTTGTACTTGAGCGTCTGGCACTGGACGATGGGGCGCAGAGGTCCTGACGTCGGGCGCGGGAAGATCTTCACCGCTTTCTTCTGTCTAGCTGCAGCGCAGATGGGAGAGCGAGCAGGAGCAGTCACGGTGCAGGTTTAGAAAAAAAATTTGGAACGAGAACCTGGTTGACCGAAAACATATGCACTGCCGATGAAATGTCCTACCAGCACGTCTCCTGGTCTTCCGAGCTGGCTGGTTGAACCATGTCTTGACGTAGTTCTGCCAGTGCTTCTTGAAATGGGCATTGGGCACGACGTTGTTGTGCTTAACCATGGTGCCTACCTTGCCTGGGGGGAAGAGGAGAGGGATCAGAGTGAGAAAGAAGAAGAAGAAGAAGAAGAAGAAAAGGGCAAAGAACGAACTGCACCAGTGTCCAGAGTAACATAACGGGACTGGATATTTATAAGCTGCCATGAAATTAACAAACAAAAATGGAATAAATCTTGCACTAGCAACTAAAAACTATGGATTCCTGCTCATAAAAAAAACCCTAGAAAGATCAAACCAGAAATTAACGACAAAAATTGGATAAATTCTGCATTAGCAACTAAAAACTACGGATTGCTACTCATAAAAAAAAAACCTAGACAGATCAAAGCGGAAATTAACAACCCAAAATGGAATAAATCTTGCATTAGCAACTTAAAAACTATGGATTGCTGCTCAGAAGAAATAAGCCTTGAAAGATGAAATCCCTAAGCCATCTTCGCAGTTACAGTAATCTCCGAAGAAAATCCACGCGAAGCAGGAAAAAATCACGGCACCAGATGAATAACCAAACAGGGTGTGTCTTATCCCGTCTATTCAATAACAAAAAATGTACTGAAATGAGCCAAAATATGATGGCCAATCATTTAAACTTGTTAGGGGAAGATGGTACAAATTGCTAAGAAATCCTGTCAAGATGGTTGCACAAGTTTCAAATGGGTGGGTCACTTATCACAGAGACCAGAGCTAGAGCCCAACGAGCTCACGGGAATAAGCCACCCATCACCAACCCTATAAGATGATAGTTAGCCGTGGACAACTTCCGCGCTAGGAAGTGAAGCAGCGGCAGCTAAAAAGGGTAACCAGTTTTCTCGGACAGCGGGATAGATTGGCTTCTTCTTCCTCTATTTCGTTGAAATCGAACGAAAAGCAACGGAAAAATCCTACACGTCCTGAGCAGGGCAGGCGCTCTCAACGCGGATCAAGCAACAGCCGTAAATAATCCATTCTAGCGGTGCAAGAGATCCACGCAGACTCCGTCAAAGGAAACTGAGACGATTAAACATCCTCCACGGAGCAGAAACGGCATTGAATTCTAGATAATGAAGGCTTCGCGACGAGACGCGGCACGGTCCCGATCGATAAAGAAGATGCTACGGAAGCCGGAGAGATGAACAACGTATGAAGACCGGCCGGAGATCTCACCACAGCCGAGGACCGCCGCTCCGCGCCTCCGCCTCGCTGCCCCACTGCTCGAGAGACGAAAACCCTCGCGAAGACGAAGGAAGAAATCGGGAGCCCGCAGACGATCTGGACGGTCGAGATTATTACACCCCGTAGACGAAGAAATCACTATAATACCCTCCCTTCTCCGATTATTCCCCTCCCCCTCCGGCCTCCGGATTGTCAACTAGCCCAAAATGGGTCAAAATTAGGTTGAAAATAGGTCAAGATTTGTCCAGCGATTTTTTAATTAATTAAAAAAAAGAGAGCTCAAATTGGATCGTAGCCAACCAGCAATCTAGCTAGAGAGAGAGAGAGAGAGAGAGAGAGAGAGAGAGAGACTGTTCAAAGGAGAAGATTTAGAGCCGCCAACTGAGGTATCCCTTGGCGCTCTCTCCGAACACAGTTGCCCAATGGAAGCTTTCTCGATTGGGACAGGAATCGATGTGGAGGTATAAATAGCTTGGGGCGGCGATGATCGGCGAGAATTCCCCATACAAATGCATGCAGTGAAGCGGGGGGAGAGAGAGAGAGAGAGAGAGAGAGAGAGAGAGAGAGAGGAAGAAGAAGATCGAGTACAGTTGGCGAGTTATGATTGGTCAGAGGAAGGATTTGGCGGCTCTAGGACCGGAACCACGGCAGACTTGAGCTCCACATGGGAGACCCGAACGGCGCCGATGAGCCTCTCCGGGAGCTCCTCGAAGGTGCACGCCTGAGATGGGAAGAGAGAACCCTTTTGGCCACGTGTCGCAACGATACCGTATTGGGAAATGTAAGAGGAACAGGGTAGGTAGGGTTAGTGTTACCTGTATGAGGAAAGCCATGTCAACGACCAGCGTCGTGATCACGCCGCAGACGAGGCCGAGGACCCCATTGGCCACCGTGGATGATCCGATGTCAACGTCTATCTGCAGAGAGATTCACCTCAGAGGAGAAACCATGGAGCTGGGCAACATCTGAGAGAAGACTCTTCCCCACCTCCAAGTAGTTTGATCCGCGAATGTAGGTACAGTCGACGGCCTTGCCGAGCAAGCACGGCGTGCTTCCCACGCTCTGCCGCACGATCCAGGATCCCTGCGGGAGGATTGAACCAGGAGAATTGAGGTGAAGGTCTTCAAAGCTTCTGGACAGACGAAGGAGATTGATTCCTCAGGTGAGGAGAACCTTGGGGACCGATGGGATGAGCTTCAGCCTGCTGTTGCGGTACTCGTCGTCGGCGTCGACAAAATGCTGCAGCAGGGACCCGGGCTCCAGCCTCTTCGTCACGAAGTAGAAGACCATGCTGTAGTGCGTCGAGCCGGGCACCTGAAAGCGGCAACTGAGCTCAGAAATGGGCGCCCAGCTGTCTGTCAAAATCTACAAGACTCATATCCTGGATCTTCATCTAGGAGTCTATATCTTCACGGGAAGACTCCTCCCCCGGGGATCCACACACAGTTAATACTTGATCACATTTCAAGTGAATGTGAAGGATCAACACCTGGAGTTATGAACGCGGCCCACCTCCTCACCTATCTAGAGAGAGAGAGAGAGAGAGAGGGAGAGGGAGGGAGAGGGAGCAAACATGGCAGCAAGCCTATTCTAACAGAGATTCTAGTGTATATCAACAAGGAAGGAAGAAAACGAGCACGTATATCTGATCCTTGGCTGAGGAAAGATGCTAGAGAGCTTACTTGCAGGTTCACGACGAGAGAGAACAGCCCCCTTTCTAATGCAACCTACAAGAAAAAGGAGAGAAAATGAAATGAGAATCCCTAATCATATGCATAAAAATAGCATGGATCATGGAAGACCAAGGGAATGGGGAAAAAGGTAAGAGAATAGAGAGCACTGGAAATAGAAACAGGAGGAAAACGAAACTGAAAATATTATAGCACAAGGCAGTTGAACAGAATACACTAGTTTTTTAAATATAAACAAAACATGCAATGAAGAAGAAGAAGAATGACAGAGCAGGACGAGCTGCCCCAGAGGACTGAAAAGGGTGTTGATCGGTGCTCCTAAACAGATGACACACAATTTCGTACGATACAGATTCATCAGAATGTTGTTAGCGTTAGTAATCTGGTTGCATCCCTTCTAAGCGGCTGCTTGAACACCATCTTGGTACTGTGAGAAGGCAAGGCAAGGCAAGGCAAGGTGTTTAGGAATCTACAGAGCAGGCCTAGAGGTGGTGCCACTGGAAACTGATAGGAATATCTAGTGCCCTAGTAAACAGATGGGAGTCCAGTGGTACTCTTGAAAAATATAGAAATACATGCAAAATTTCATGCTACATTTATAACACCATTCAATAAGAGATAGTTAAAAAAAAAAATACGTTTTATTGTTGCGAAATCAAATGATCCAGGTTCACATCCCATATTAAAAAATGGATTAAATGCGAAAATCTCGACAAAATCAAAATCTTAGACAAGAAACCGTGATTATTATTGCACACTTAACTGTGGTATCTCTTGCTCTCTTCAATGTCTGTCCATTTAGCTTGAGCATAGGGGCTCTTAATCTAAGAATTCCTAGTATTCCTCTTTTATGTTTCAAAAACCAAACAAAGATACTAAAAATAGTTGAATTATTTTAAAAAATATTCGAGTATAATTGAGTAGAAACAAACATAAGACCAAAAATGGATAATATATAGCAATTGCGTCTTATTGGATCTCACTTGCGCTGCACAGCCTTGACGCCTCGCAACGTGATCTATTCGTTTCACATCTTTGAACCAATCTACAGCCACCAGATCCATTAGATGCTTTCCAGCAGGAATCTGCAGTTTACATCGTAGCCAGCAGTGAGATGAATACCGTAGAGTACAATCTTGCAAAACCATCAATTTTGGAGCATTCAAATGCTTGATTTAGAAAGAAAAAAATACCTTGGTTTTATCATATATAAAGTGTTTACTGCGGACTCTGAAGTTATTTCCATCAGATAGCCTCCAGCAATCACGAGTATTGTCTTTGTCATCCCGACGCAAATTGCCCGAGAACCAAGACAGATCAAGCTTATCTGAAAGCTCCTCCGCTAAAACTTAAGATGTTAAACGGCCAAAATTAGAATACTATTTTGGAAGAATGAGCTTATTGTGACAACTAAGAAAAGCCATGACTTGTAAAACTGTTGTCAACCTGTTTTTTTCACTTCAGCCCCAAATTCAATCAACTCCTGTAAACAGAAATAAATTCAGATCAAACAGAATCATGACCAATACAGTGATGCAAAATATCAAGTAAAGAAGTCCAACAATACCTCTTTCTCAGTCTCAGGAACCAGATACTCCTCATCTTCATCAGATTCTTCATCTAATGTGCCAGAGGTTCTGCTGTAAGATTGCATACGATCGACAGATGAACTCGCCCGAATAAAGCCCTGTCTTTTCTGATTTGTCTTAGAAGAAACAGAATCAGAAACCACATCAACCATCATTGGGATCCTTGGAACTGTACGGTGTTCATCTTTTTGAGAAAACCATTCACGCAGACCTGATATCATTTGAAGTATTAACAAAAGATCAATAATGATTAAAAAGTTGCATTTTTCTAGTGAAAAGCACCCATTAACTTTTTATGGTTCAATTTAATCAGATCAATAGTCATCCAACACCATGAAACCACCTGTCAAAAAAAATACACAAACATCTCCATCTAATCTTACATTGCAAATGACAGTTCTTAGTTTACACAAGGATAGTCGGAGTTATGATTGGATCACCTGATGCTGTAACCGTTTTTATCTTTCTCCCGTATGCTTCACTAAGTCCGCCTCGCCTTTTCTGATTTTCTCTTTTTTATTTATTTTCTGCTTTTGACTAAGCATATTCCCTACCCCGCTCATATCGACAGGATAAATCTTGGGCTTTTGATCGGATGGATAGGTAAAATATGATTAAAAACGAGGAGAATATGGTGGCTGCACAAATAACACACCGTCTAGGTTTTACTGATCTAGGTTGAAGATTGAAAGTTATGATCTAGGTTTCACTGAAAGTCCGTTGACATCAGTAACAATGCAGAAATCTCTGCTCGTTGTGATTACTTATGCAGAATATGGAATCGCCACAGGTTTTCAGAGACGTGAAATTTCAACTCATGTATCGTACTCAATAGAAAAAAAAAATCCTATAAAGCGCATATCTATAAGTAAACACTGAAAAACAGAGAGATAGCTACCAGCGACACTACTCAACATTTGTAGTAGACAGCGCTGCTGAAATGATGGGAGATATCCGACTCCCCACCCCATTAAATCAATTTGCATTAGATGCTGCACTTGTGTTCGAGCTCTTCCATTACGAGGCTTTAAGGGGGAAATGTTGAAACCGCCGCCTGGAATTAAATATGAGATATAGTATAAGATAGCGATGATGCAGAAGGTAAATAAAAGTAATGTATCAAAAAAGATTAGCATGAATAAAAGAGGATGGGTCGGAATGTACTCTCAATATGAGCTCTCACGCATCCTGGTTGAGGCCCACAGCTAGCATGCTCTCTGGAACGAAACAACACAACTGCGTGACAGAAAAAGAAAATTATCTGATTAGAAAACTGTAAAGTGTCAAAATGAAAGCAACAGATTATCAAGTTCAATTCTCACCATAACTTCCATCATCATTACGTCGCCAATAACGCACATAGCAAAGATCCCGTGGCCAAACGAACCTAGATAAAATGGATGGAGAAATCATCAACAGTGTGACACAGTCTTTTAAACAAAAATATGAGAGATAACTTTGTAAATAATAGAAAATAAAACAGCTTGCAAAGAAAGAGACCATGATGATTAGTCTTCAATCTTTCAATAAAGTGCTGTTTCCCCAATATACTTCGGGTATATACTATCATAAACGTCACTAAACACACGGCTAGAATGATGGCAGATGGCAGAGTTAATACCGACGGGATACAGTTTGAAAAGAGAAGTACACGAGAAAATAAATTCATTTTGCAAAAAGCTAAGATCTGAGTCTATGAAGTTGCAATGGAAAAAAAATATTCAGTTAAACTTATCATTCAGTTAAACAAATTCAGTTTTCAAAAGAAAACTTTTCTTCTCAGATAGCAAATTACATGGGAAACCAGTCCAGCTGCAGCCTTTGGTAAAGTATTGCTGTGTGCCCATCTACTTCTTCAACCAAGCTGCCATCTTGAAAGCTACAGTCCCACCTAAAATTCGGAAAAGGAAAAAGAACTAGGAACATAAGACCAATCAATAAGACTTGAAGAGAGTGTTGAATCAAACAACTTACTCAAATCGTGTTCCATCCATGCTCATTACAAGCTCAAATATAGAATCACATGGGGCCTCCACCACACCAACAGCCTTCATAGCTCTACTGCAGCTCCTAGGCTGCACAACAATTTGGCTAAAAACATAAATGTGGAAAATCACCAAATATCATACAGCTGAGCACGTACGAAAGAAAATCTTTTGATAAAAATTGACAGCGCTCACATACAAGGTAATCAACTTCAAGAAGTTCTTCAAATATTCTGAGCCCTGAAAATTCCGCATACCAAATAATCATAAATAAACTGTACATGGGATTATCATCCAGATAAATTACAAGGAGTATTTAATGATCACAAAAAATGGCCAGATGATTTTCTACTTGCCATTCTGGCATCTAACTAAACGCCAGTGCTTTCTAGAAAACACTTGATCACTGTTACTTTGATTTGACAGCCCAGAGTCCACTTCTTGAGTCCAGTCAAGCACTGATTCAGGAGGACCTGCCAGTCAAACAGTCGCAGATCATGCAATGCAAGACCTATAGTTAGAGACACAAAATCCTGTTAAAAAATAAAATAAGCAAGTTCCACGCTAAATTTTTGGATACCATTCCCAATCGTTGTTCTCCGTAGCAATGTACGGTGACTCTCTTCCTCATCCTCTGGACTGTACCTACACAATGGTTAATCAAATATTAGAAGTTTGCGTCAAATGTGATGTATGTACAAAAGGGAAAAGGCTACTTAAAATAGGAGAACTAGGCGCTCTCCGAAACAGATATTTTAACCAAGCCTTGTTACGCAAGCAGATTTGAATTTGAGCACTGAACATGGCAGAGTATAAATAGATCCTCTCAAATTGAAGTATACCAACGATAGAATAGATTGGGATGGCATTGAAAGATACTTTGCACGTTGGAGAGAAGTAGTAGTTCTCATAAAGAAAGATCCCAAGTTTTCTTCAAAGCAGCAGAAGGCCATAAC
Organism: Spirodela intermedia; assembly: GCA_902729315.2. Lineage (NCBI taxonomy): Eukaryota > Viridiplantae > Streptophyta > Magnoliopsida > Alismatales > Araceae > Spirodela > Spirodela intermedia. Next base: position 449,175 of record LR746276.1, on the reverse strand, counting down.
TTTAGATCATGAATGACAACACAGTGGGTGGTGGAAAAAATGAAAGGCTCCCTTAAATATTTGAGATTCAACAAAATAAAGATCTTATCAAACCTTCCAGCGAAGCCCAATGGAAGCCATGAAGAAGATAGATACCGTTGCCATTGGAAAAGGAGAAAATAACTTTGCTAATGCACTGCACTGGACTTTCTCGAACGGATGAATTAGACACAAGTTTGCGTATTATATTTAGAATTCCCTTCTTCTTTAAAAGTCAAGGTCTTGATGTGCAGGACGTCACATGGAAAATTTCATTCTTTTGATCAGATGCCTACCTTATGCCTAATTTTCACAATGTATGCAGTCTCTATGGGGGAGGAACGGAAGACGTTGGAACACTTACCCATTGCTCCTTCTTTCAGGAGATTTGGAACAAATGAAGCCTTGACCTAATGTATACAGTGGCAGTGCTAAAAGTCATATTGGTGATCCTTGACTTATATGGAATGAGCTGGACAAAGAAGATGGACGACACAATCGGGTGGTTTACTCTGCATCCAACTATCTCGAGTATCTGGATGAACAGAAACATGTGCATTTTTATACGGAAGAGATATATCTTCCGACGATTCAAGGACAACAGACAAGCTTACGAGTGGGTGAGATTGGGAAGATTTGCAAGAGAGAAGAACGTTATTTTGGGGCTGTTAGATCGTAATTTATGTTTTATAAAATGTTGATGGAAAAACTACGCTGCTATCAAAAGATTTCTTATGAGAGCCCATGGTTTATACACTTTCACACACTCCTGACCGTGATACTGAGGTATTAACCATTTTCGACAAAAAAGTCGTAGTGACCCACTGTAGCAGTTTTGAGAAAAAAATAAATGAAAGTGCATGAATATCCCCGACACTGAAATTGCAATGGTGACAAATTTAAAATGGATGCCCAATTTTCCAGTTATTTTATATTGTTACCATCTTATCTGAACAGATAAAATGGATCAATTGACTTTGCTCAGAGCCAAAAAACGATGTCAATTTAATTGTTGTTTTAATTGCCCTGTTGACACAAAACTTGAACCATGAATATCTTAATTCTTTAGTTTTTATGCTCTTTCCTTTTTTTCAGTTCTTAATACTCTTTGAGGATTCCCTGGCACTTCAACACCTGGTAGGCTGGTTCACCACCATCTCTCATGCTATCCACAAAAGAAAATATAGACATTAACCACTGACTGCATCCATTAAAGGAATTCATAAAGTTTAAAGAATATGGCATTTCGTTCGCACATTTCAATCCCTCCCTCTCTCCCCACCCTTTAGTTAATAAGTCAAGAAAAATAAACCTCATGAACTACTAAAAAGCATCCTGCACAACTCCATAGTTCGATTTTGATGAAATTTCTACTTATTGATCCCGCATTTCTTCTCGTACAATTTATTGACTTCATAAACTGCATGATCCTTTTCATAATTCGATGTCATGCTTAAAACTAATGTCAGGTTGTCGAAGGGTAAAACATCAAATGCAAATGAACCATTTATGGTGAAGATCAAACCTTGAATTTCAAAAAACTTTTAAAGATCTACATTATTCATATGTATGTGCCCTTAAATCTGTGAAGGGGAGACAACACTTTACTTAAGGGTCCAGATCGAGCCTGAAAATTGGGCTGTCTCAGGAGGATCTGAAGAGCACTAGTTTGACCAGTAGCCTTCCATTTGTCTCAGTTTTTCATGTTAGAAAGAATCTGCTCTGGCGAAAAATTAGTAACAACCAACAAACTTTTAAAATTTTCAGAAGTTCCATCAAATGACAAGTCAGCCAATCTTTGCCAAAACCCCTCAACAGCTATAAATGTTGAGCGAATTTTAAATTAAATAGATTTTCAGTAATGATAACACTGACTCACAACAAACTAATCAGCAATAGGAAATCAGAACTGAATAAAATGGGTAATTTACATCAATAACTCTCGTGCAAATCCATGTTCTAAGTTTGAAGAGATAAAGTACCACGAAAAATTGGTTAGTACAAAGATTGTGCAACCATTTTTGTCCGAATAATTCTGTCTAGTGCTAATAAGTGAGTGTGGCCCTCCATATACCATCTAGATAATGCAGAAAATCGTGTTTGCTTCTGATTGCTAACATGGAATCCAAAATCCGTTATTTGCACATCTACGATTACATCGAAAATAGCTAACTGAAGGTATATAACTAGATGAGCTTCTTGGATGCTTTAAAAAAAACATGATGTTGTTACTTACTGGCTTTCATTATCTGACGAGGAAACAGCCCTTCCACTGTCCACATGCGTCTTATACTCGAAGGGAGGATAGGATTTACGACCATTAGACAAGGAGCCCTGGTGCCGAATCAAACATAAAGATTAAAAATTAAAAATGCCAATCAATAAAATAAAAAAATTTGTGTTGGAGGTAGGGAAGGAGAGGGTGACAAGGAAAAGAATATGCGGTGTGAGCTAGTTTTTATAAGGAAAAAATGGTATGCGATCGAGGAGAATATGTGAAGCAACACCTTAGTTACACATTCATGTTACCTTAAAAAAAGAATCCTTGACAGAATTTTAAAAAAAAAGATAGATTATGTTATCTGATGGTTGCCCCGTGGAGCATACAAGTAAATTTCAATAAGCCCCATTCATAAGGAACTGCACCTGATAAATAACAAGCTCAATCTTTTCCTTCCAGGCCAGAGCATCCTGGATATTAAATGCTGCCAACTGTTTCAGTGAAAACATCATAAGAATAAGCACACACAAAAGTCGGTGAAGAATTTATATCAGATTTGGTTTATGTTCAGCATATAAAAGCCAGGCTGATATGATAAATAAAGGCCAAGAACATCAATCCGTGCTATATAATTGGTATCAAAATGAAGTTCGAGACACTCTAAACAAGAAACAAACGGATATCAGAGGGTTTTATGGCTTCATCATGTTGACAAAAAAATAAAAAGGGATTAAAAGATAAGAAGACACATTCACTAAAAAGACATGTCTGCAAATTTAAACGACACAAAATAGAAGAGAAATCTGGAAATATCGATTAAATCATTTATCCTTACTCCAAGCACTATGAAATGGAAAAAATATAACATATTTGACAGAAATATAGAGCTACAAAAAAGATAGAACGTAAGACCATGAGAAAAAGGAAATAAATAATTTAGGAAAAGTTCATTACATACTGTTATCCGATGGTGCTTCTCTTTTTTGTTGTATACCCATAATACATACACCATCTGCCAAAAGTATTTTATGTCAACATGCTAAGTCAATATCTAAAAAATATCCATCATAGTTAAGAGCGCCAAGAAAGTACAAGGCATGTAATGACACGACTGTATCTAGAAGCGTCTGTAGGATATCACGATTCCATAAATATTAGCATGTGTTTAATTGAAATTCAGCTGCACGCAACACAAATCGATGAATAAGTGAAATTCAGACTCAACTATGACGTTAAGCTCAGCAAACACTAATACTATGACTCTATGGAAAATTACAGATCCGCTAATTTGTAAGGCTTTCCATCGGGCCAAGACCTTCAAGTGGTTTCCACACATGTTTGGGGACATTCTGTGGAGTTCTACCAAATGTTGAATAATGATCAGAGAAGAAAGGAGAAGAAAAAAAATCACAGAAAGGAGAAGATGAGCAGAGAAAGAAAGGAATATGGCGTCTGCCAAAACTATAGCCTAGAAAATCCATGAGAATGATAGTCATATCAGAAGGCAGGTGTCTCCGCACAGAAAAGTGATTGTAAATACAGATTGTACCCTAAAAAAAAAAGACAAGGTTCAGCCATCAGTTCTTTTTACTCTCAGTCTACAATCATTTAAGTTGACAGCTCCAACAGTTCCCTACTTTAGTAGATTTCAAGTTTCCGAATCAAATTTCCACTTGGCTGTCAAGACGTTATTTTATTTACATATTTTCCAATTTCTTAGTCGTCTTAGCTTGCTAAACAAAACCCTTTCCTCTGCATTCCTAAACTGAGCACCCTTCCAGCGGATACTCAGACGAAGAACCTCAACAGTGACTTCCTCATTGTGCATTCACAGAAAACATGCCCATAACTATGACTATCAAACTTTCTTGGAGGAGAATTAGCAGAGGAAACACCATAGCAGAACCAATGTTATTGACATCAATCCCATTATTCTTTCCATCTTTAAAAAAAAAAAGGGAGATCTAGAAAGCAGGTGGGTCGATTAACTCTATCAATGTAAGGAGGGAAAATGAGACGGGCTCCCAAATTTGCCCATGATATGCCACGATACTGAGACTTTACATAAATATGATTTAATGAAAATATCGACTCAATTATGGCAGCTTCATAAACTTATACTTTACACGTGTAAATTTCTGTTCAGCAATATTCAATCTAATTATCAATTACTTTCCAGACATGTTTAAGAATCATTTCATAAGTCAATACGCAAGCTGAATTGGGTCAGCCTTTATACCTTATTCATATTCACCAGTATAACGGATAAGTCTTTTCATGCGCCTATTTCAGTGTTTACGTATCATATTCTCCAAAGTTTGATAAAAAAAAGTTTGTTTCAAGGTCGTCATGTGACACAGAACGAAGCCCACAATTTAAACTTCAAAAGAAAATTCTAGGGAGAACAGAAAAAGAGCTAAAATATCCAAGATATGATTGGAAGCACATCATGCTCTTCGAGGTAACATTGGCAAAAAAAAAAGGAAAAATGGCAGAACTATATGAAGGATTTAAATTCTCTTTCCCCTACAATTAGTATACGACATCAGACAATTGGCTTTGCAATAAGTTTTTCCCCAGCCGACGACGTGTATTGACTGGAACAACAACGAGAAGTACATACGTGCCCATGGTGTGTTTTAAGTCCCCGCTCATCCACCCTGCAGTTGCCATCAAGGAGGAAAGTCTTGATCGGAACCTATGCACACCCAGGTAAGCGAGTCAATAGTTTAGCAAGTTGACGGGAATAGATTCTCACATAAACCGAATTATCGAGAGGAAAACTTGAACAGAGCGTCGACGGCGCCGCGTCCAGATCGAATGCATAAGAAATTAGCACGAAAATAACTCAATACCGTTTCGTCACCAAATATTGAAGCCAGATCAATTACAATAGTAGAAGGAATAAGAAAACACACCATGTTGTCCTTTGGTTTCCTCTTGTAGTAGGCGAGAAGCGCGGATTCGAGGACGAAGTACCGCATGTGGATGAAGGAGCGCCCGATCTTCCTCCGGCCATACCGAACCATCCACCCTTCGTATATAACTTTCCTTGTCGCCCCCGACATCCCCATCTCTGCAAAACCTCTTCGACTGGGATCGCCCTCCTCCGACGCCATCCCCCGTATGCTGGAGTTCCTAAACCGTCCGATCTTTACGACATCCCCGAATTCCACGGCTTCGCCCGCTCCAGTCGAGGATATGCGCACAGTCCACCGCGAATTCCAACCGGATCCAACCAAGACCACGCATATACCAAACGGCGTCCCCAAATGACGCAGTTCTCCGTTCGACTGTTCCAATCCCCCAAAGTGTGATCAAATCGCTGCCTGGGTGACGAAATCCCACCCTGCCCGCCGGTCCTCCGACGGAAGATTGTCGCAGTCAATTCGGCGCTGCTGAGCTTGACTGCGAGATCAACACAACCGCGCACGCATAGGAGGAGATCAAGAGGAGAGGAACTCTCGAACAGCGGGGACTGTCCGATGGGGCTTCCCCGTTCCCCACCAGACGAAGGTGCGATTCCTTCCCTACCCTCTTCCCTCCCTCTCTCCCTCCCGCCCTCCGTCCCCTGATTTTCCTGGAGAATATTTTCTTTCGGATAAAAAAAAACAGCATTTACGTAATATTTTTTGAAAAAAAATCATTGCCCGTCTGACGGCTCCCCGCTGCGCGCCGGCGTTGATGGGCCCACCTTTTCTGGCTTTTCATACTCTGAGCTCCCATAATTTATTTTAATTATACCAAAGTCCTTCCCTCCTTGAAAGCCATTTTAATGATATCCTTTAATTATTACTTGTTACTGTTATACGCTTCCCGGAGGAGAATTAGGAAGAGTTAATATCTACCTTGAGACAAATATTCAACAATCTTAGACCATGGTTAATAAGGACATAAGAGCTAATAAAAAATATAAGGTTATAAACAGTTGAAAAGGCTTTTTAGAGGGGTGAGCATAAATAATCCCAAGCGTCGTGATATCCACTCACACGAAGATAGCGGTCAAATCACCCACCCTCGAGGTATCCCGACAGAAAATTCACAAAAAAAAATGATTATATAAGGTAACTCATTATGTTTCCGTGACAATATATTTATCATGTTTAACTAATTATTTAGAATAATATATGTGTGAGAATATTTTATTATTTTAGAATAATATTTATTATTTTATTAATTCCAACAGTAATGGGAATTAAAATCTGTAAATCTCCAATTCGTGGGATTTTATTATCAAAATATTTAAATATATATGTATTTTTAAATAATTGGAAGCCTTTGTGGGCCCCACAAACTATTTTATTACAGGACTGAGCGGGAATAGGAAGGGATGGAGAGAGTACAGGGCCATTAGCGGGGAAATTGGGCCGATATGGGCCGGTCCTTGCGAGGGAGTTGGGCCAATATGCTTCCCTTGAGATCGAAGGTTCGTGTCGGTCTCGAGAATGGCGCCCGTCGCTTTACAGCAAGCGTCCGTTCTTCTCCGTTTAAAAGTTCCTGCTCCTGCTCCGTCCCGCAGCATGGGATGGTCGGAGTTTCGGATTCTCGCGGACTCCGAGAAGGTCGGGTGGCGTAGTCATGGGGCAGAAGTTGGGAGCGCTGTGGGATAGAATTCAAGGTATGAGCCGCGTCTCATATTCCTTCAGGGAACTCTTGAGAACCGTGGCTCTTTGGGCGATCTCTCTCTTCGTTTCTATGCATGCGCCTCCTGGATCTGTGGATAGATATTTCGGAGAGATGGGGATGTGATTTCTGGAAAACCGTGGCTCTTTGAGCGATCTTCTCTTCTTTTCGATCCACGAGCCTCTTGAATCTGTGGGTGGATATTTTCAGAGAGATGATGATGTGATTTTCCCATTTTCTTGCGCGTGTATCAGGGAAGCGACAGGTTCTGGCAGTATGCGACAAGGTCTTCGATCGATGCGCGCGCGACGATTTCTTGGGGTTAACTGAACTTCACCTGGCCACCTTGTTGGTCTTCGAGTATGCGAATCTTCTGTCATATGTTGTATTTTTGGCTTGGTCGAAATACGATCATATCGTCCGATCATCGCGATGCTCATCTTTGCTCTCTATTTTTCTTATTTATTATTGCCGGATGCTCGTACACGGTGTAGGCAGTAAATGCGAATCTTCTCCCAAAAAATTTCTACACAAAATATTCTAACCATTAAAATCATTCCAAATTTCATCGCAGCTGCATCAACAAGAACTTCCCAAAGCCACACAAGAGTCCGCCCAGCCAAGAAGAAATCGACGACGTGGCTATGGTATGCCTCCCTCCCGCTCTAGAGCTCTTAGTTCCTCTGAATTTAAGCACAAACTAGAACTGTTTATGCCACCAATCATTTTCTAGTTTCCTGTTCAAATTAAAGTAAATTGGTTTATGATTCCCTCTCGGAATGCGGCTACTCTCCGAGCTCATTAATGCATCTCGGAGAAGGCAGGTGAGCAAATAATGCAGAAAAATAAATGCCGACTCTGATCAAGCTACTCATTCAATCGGTTCCATGTCGTTCACGATCAAGTTACTCATTCAATCGATTCCTACCCAGTTCTTGATTGGTGTAGAGAGCTAGCTATCCAGTGCAGATGTTGTGAACGTTATAGCTGGCATAACTCCAACAGCATTACCAACCACTTCCCATAAAAAAAAACTTAGTTGCCATAGTCTTCTTACAGTAAGTTCCTCAGGATTTTATCTGCTGCTCTACTTCTCCAAACGCTAAGACTCCATGAATCTACCCCGGGAACTCTCCAAGCTGAAGGCATCAACACCATTCCACCAACTAAACGGAAAGAAGAACGAAAACCGGAGCGCCTGGCCATTCATGTTCTCAATCGACTGGCTTTGATCTGTCAGCAACCATACATATACCCTCTGCCCATTTCCACGATGGTCACTGAGACCGTTCGTCTGCAGTATATCTTCTTCCATTCTGCCTTATACCCATTTTGCTATCACTTCCATCTTCCTACGAACTTCTTGTGACCGATCTGGATCAACCGATAGGGAGGACATCCTCAAATCCTGACAGATCTCTTGGATTTCACGATGACTGCAGGAGCTCCGGCTCAAGGCGCAGGGGAAGAACGCGATAGACCGCGCTGAATTCGCTGCCCTAATCTTGAGGTGGGTTCAGAGAGACCTCACCGTCTACCTCCGGAACAAGGTTCTTCACGTACTCACGGCGGCGGGAGCGATGGCGGCGCTGACCAGAAACGCCGCCACGTCGGTCCCCAGGATCAAGCGCGTGGTCGACACGGTCCCGACGCCCTTGCTCGCCTCAGCTTTCGCCATCTGCTTCGCGTTGATCGAAGATGTTCGGGTTGAGTAGCAGTAGATTTTCACTCCGATCGGCGGCGGGCTACTTTCTATCAACTGCTTCGCCTCCGAGGTCGACATCAAGAAGAACACGAGCTAGGGTGGATTTCTGGAGCTACTTTAAGTCAACGCATATCCGTCTGGTTACGGAAAATTGCACATAGAACCTTCAAACAATATGTATAATGTTATTGACCCCAAACGCCCGGTGTTTCTTTTTGTGCGCATCTAAGCTCCTATTAGTTGGGTTGAGTACGTCAAGGTTTTGGGGCGGTGGCCACGTAGAAGATCATATCGGCCGCTGCGCCCCCATTTCGTTCGCTTCTTCCCTCTGAGGCGCCGCTCGATAGGCTATCCGTCCGTCTTCCAGGGGAGCGCTAGGGCGAAGGCATGGGGCAGATCCTCGCGACCGCCCAAGAAAATTATCAGGAGAAATTCAACGGTGCCGCTGCGTCCCTAGAACATCGTCTTCTTCCTTTCTTCTCATCGTCGGTATCGCCCGGGGCTTCCCCTGATTTGGGATCCCCGGAGAGGTGTTGATTTCCGCTGTTAGGTTTTATTTCTGTCGACGGATCTGCGCGCTGTGGCTGATCTCCCGTTCCTCCCCCCCCCTCCCCTCCCCCCCCCCTCCCCCCTCAATCGACTTCTTCGCTTCATTCTTCTCGCAAGGGTTTCTGGTCCGAATCAGGCTTGATCGTTCCATTGCTGAGCGCGTTGGCTGCCGTTCTTCTCTCGCTTTGTTCTTCATTCGTGAACGATCGATTTGAGAGTTCCGTGTGTGATAGCATCGCCTTGGAATGGTCAGGGAAGGAGTGGCGGGAAGAACAGGTCAGGAAGATTTCGGACAAGGTCTTTGATCGGCTCTGGGACGAGTGCGTGAAAGATCACCTGACCTTCGAGCACGTCTACATCGCCGTCCTCACTGTCTACAAGTACGCGCGCTGCCCCCTTTCATATGCTGCGTCTCTTCCGATTCCCTTCTCCGTATGCCCGCTTCATTTCCTGCAACTGTTTTTGCTTCAGCGACATCAATAAGCACTTGCCCGGGCCTCACAATGATCCTCCCTCCTTGGCGAGGATGAAGGCTATGATGGAGGTAAGTCGCTGGATCTCTAGAGAGTTTCTCCCTCTGTTGCACACCGCAACGACTGGTCTCATCTTCCTTAGAAGTGGATCATTTGTATGGTTCTGTTCATCTGAGCTCTGCTAATTCTAGAACCCTAGGAAAAATTCCTGTAGATTTTTGTATCGAATTGCGGAAAATATGGAGATAATCATTCACAGATGTCTTCGCGCAGGAGTACGACGTGAATCTGGACGGGCTGCTCGACCGAGAAGAGTTCGCGGAGTTCATCCGGAAGCTGACGGCGGACGCGTTGACTTCCGTCGGTCGGAACTTGTTGATCGCCCTGGTGGTGGCCCCCGCCGTCGCTCTGGTCACGAAGAAGGCGACCGAAGGGGTCCCCGGTGTCGGCGCGGTGGTGCAGAGGATCCCCAACTCCATCTTCGCCTCCGTCGTGGCCCTCGCCGCCGTGCTCGTCCAGAACGCCGCCGACAATGCCAAGTAGCGCCGCCGGTCCCCCCGGCTCTGCGAATAAGGATCCCGAAGCAGGTGGTTAATGATGTAATTTTTCTTTAGATGAATTTAAGGAATATTAATTATATCGTGATGCGAGTTAGCCTGGGTTCTCCGAGTCGGGCGAATCGGGACGAGCGAGTCGCACGGTAGATTCCCAAAATCAAAAACACGCCGGAAGCGCTTCCGGTGTAGGCGTTTTCCCTGCCTTCTCGCTGGAAGTCGTTTCGTCGCCCACTTGGCCACTTGGCCACTAGGCTTCTGGGTACGTGTCCCCTTCTCCGTCCTCTCCTTCCTTGCTGGCTTACTAGGTCGCGGCTCGGTCATAATGGGGCTCGGCATAGACCTAAATATTTTACTAATGAAGGTTGATATTTATTTTTTAATGTTTGATAAATTAGACTGATCGGATCGCAGATCTGTCGCGTCGCATGGGGGGGGGCATCGCGGTGTTCATTAGGGAGAGGAGAAGGAGAAGGGAGGAAGTAGCGGGGGAGCAGCCAGGCAGGCGATCAGGCAGACAAGGAGGGAGAGAGAGAGAGAGGGGGAGGGACCTGGCTCCTGGTGATCCGAAGAACTTTTCGATCCTCTCCAATCCGATCGCTCATCATTCGCAGTCTCCCTTTTTCTGTGCAATCAATCATTGCAGAGGAAGAGGGAGGAGAAAAACAAGAGGAGGGCGAAGGAGCTCACCGTTATTCTCTCTCTCTTCTGCCAGGTACCGACCGGAATCCCTACCCTAGCCTTCATACCGGAAAGAGGAATAGACAGTTCACCGGAGTAGGGAGGGGAGATCGCTCGTAGCAGATTTTGCGTCGCCCGCGAAACCACGCAGATCGGGGTGCGTACCGTGGAATTGGATCCGCAGGGCTCATCGATCTCCGCTCCCGCGTCCTAGAAGATTTTAATCTGTCGAACATATATATATATATATATATATATATTCAGTTATTATCAATTCCATTCGTGATTGCCGTTGATCGAAGATGCGAGCTCGTTTCTTCCACGCGATCTAGGGGTTTTCTCCGATTATTTTCTTTTCCGATCTCACGATTACCATCTGCGGCGGACGTAGCACAGGCCTGGGCCTCGGATCCTTGTTCCTGCCTTGGTTTTCCGCTCATGCAGTCCTCGAAATGAGGAATGATCAGCCATCCCGGTTTCCGAATGAAAAGTTTTGCGTGGAAATGTTGGGGAAGGAGACCTTTTGATCGATCGCCGCCCTTATTTTCTCAGTTACCACGGAGAATTCATCTTCTTCGTACTCGATGGAGGAGGTCTTGTCCACTGGCAGAACTTGTGATTCGTCGACCTTTTCCTGCTCCTTTTATTCCAGCAGTCGTCTCGGTTAACGGGGGGAGGCGATGGGCTCCTTCCGAGGACACGCTCTCCCTGGGTCTCTGTTCCTCCTGGTGGGCCTGTGGCACGTGTGGAGCTCTCTCTCTCGATTCGCCGCCGCTCCCAGTTCCTTCCGGGCGCGAGCGTGGAATCCCGCCCCCGAATGGCTCTGCGGCGGCCGCCTCGTCCACCTGGAGCTCTACCTCGTCGTCGGAGGCTCCTTGCTCGACCTGTGCATCGAGTTCTTCTACTCCACCCACCTGCGGATCTTCGTCAACGGCGGCGTCCTCAACCCGGCCCACATGAACGACTTCGAGCACGCCGGCATGCTCCTCATGTTCTTCCTATTCGGCTGCGCCGCCCTGCTCTCCCAGACCACTCGGTGGGTCCCCCTCCCCTCTCCCATCTCCTCCGGCAAGTTCCCCTCCGTTTAACTCGGAGAAATCTTCTGCGATTCAGATTCCTCCCTCTGCCGGAAGGCGCGCTGTGTCTTCTCGGGGCGACGGCGTTCACGGCGGAGTACCTCCTGTTCTACTTCCACTCCACCACCCACAAGGGCCTGGAGGGACACTACCACCTCATCCTGGTCCTCCTCGTGGGGCTCTGCGTGGCCTCCTCCGTGACGGCGGCGCTTCTCCCCGCCAGCTTCCCCGCCGACCTCTGCAACGGCGTCGCCATTTCCCTTCAAGGCCTCTGGTTCTACCAGACGGCCTTCGTGCTCTACGGTCCCATGATGCCCCGAGGCTGCCGGCTCAGAGACGACCAGATCACCTGCCACTCCCCCGGCAGCGAGACCCGCGGGGAACTTCTCGCCAATTTCCAGCTCTTCTCCCTTGTCCTCCTCGTCCTGGTGGTGGTCGTCGGACTGTACACCGTAGCCGCCTGTAAATACGGCGATCCGACGGAGGAGCTCTCGAGCCCTCAAGAGGCTCATTGAGGATGAGATAGTGGGCCAGGCCCAATTGCGCCGAGGCCCATTATCCATCGTAAGATAGTGGGCCAGGCCCAATTGCGTCGCAGAGCACCGCATGTGAGAAGAGCCCAGATAGGCTACTGTAATGGGCGAGGCCCGGGGGGAGGGAAGAGTCCAGACAGGCTACTGTATTGGGGGTCTCCTCAATCAGGTGCAGGTCAGCAGGGCGCGTTCGTTGACGGGAAGCCCACGTAGGAATTAAAAAAAAGACATTTTATTTATTTATTACGGGATGATATTAGATAATATTATTTAAATGAGGGCGGGCATAATCGGGCAGAAACGACAGAGCGCGGGGCACGAGATTCGGTGAGGGAGATATATAGGGGTCTCCGGTAGCGAAGACCGTTATGCGTAGAGGGAGGCGAAGGTGGCGGTGCTTTTTGTACGGCGGTGGCCGTCGGCGAGCCTCCTTGATTGACCCTAATAAAGAAGTCCCTCATATAGAGAGAGAGTGGGAGATAGTACTCTGGGTAACATGTGCCGGACCCGGATTCTCTCTCTTGATCTCTTTGCGGTTATTAAAGCTCATAGACTCATTCTCTCTCTCTCTCTCTCTCTCTCTCTAGTTTTTCGGCGGAGGCGTCGACAAGTGGATGAGATGGCGTTGACTGTTGGGGACACAAATGGGCATTTCGGGTAGATGAGATTTATGGGGAGAATATTAGCTCCTATTTGACGGGGATTTAACGGGAAATTTAGGTTTTTTATGATAGTTGAATAGTATTAGGAGGGTCGTCATTGTCTTTAAAAACGGGCATCCGAACACCCCACGCCTTCATGGAACCCAGAGGCATTATGGCGAGGCGACGACTCTCCCCTTTCGGGCAACGTCATCTCTCTCTCTCTCTCTAACTTCTCTCTGCATGTGGGGATCTGCAGACCCCCTCGAGGCCCCTAGAGAGTAGTAGCAGGAATAGTAGTAACTCTGCGTGTGAAGTCATGGAGGTACGGAAGTGGGGGGTCATGGAGGAGTGGAGGAGAAGAAGCTCGAGGCCTTTTTAATGGCGTCGCCACCGCCGCTCTCCCACTTGCAGAGTGAACCAGGCAAAGCCGAGGAGTAGAGTAAAGCGAAGAAGACGACCCAGAACGGGCCCCGCCACCTCCCCCCGCCGCCTCGGCCACAGCTTCCTCATCGTCCTCTTCCTCCACTTTTCTCACGTGAACCCCCCCCCCCCCGCGCCGCTGTGTCAGCCCTGATGCGACGACATCTGAGGGAGCGCTCGTCCGCATGAAACCCTAGAAAAGTCTTCTCTCTCTCTCTCTCTCTCTCCAACCTCGAAGCGCAATGGGGTCGTTAAAAGTCACGAGAATGGGATCTGATCTCCTAAAGTAGCAAGAGGAGGAGCTCATCACCAGGTGTACCTGCGCCTGTACAGGGCTTCAAAAACTTAGGAAACCATTACAGTACGAAGACGAGGTATCTCCGCCCCCCCTCCCCCTCCCGGGGGCAGCCATTAATGGCGCCTGGTTGCAGGCCCTGCTCAGCGGTAAAACCCGCAGTCGGAAGCCCTCGGTTAAGACGGTCATCTCCCCGGCCCCCCTCCTTTCCCATCTCCGGTCGCCGGTCGGCCTCTGCGCCAACAGCTCGCCGCCTGCCGGGCCCCTCACGTAAATGCTGAAAATGAAAGGCGAAGGAGAAGAGGAGGATCGCCCTCGTCGTCCTCCTCCTCCTCGCCGGCGAGGACCACTGCGGACAAAAGCCACGGCCGTCGGCTGCTGCTGCAGCGACAGCGGCGGCGGAGGCGGCAGGACGTTCCCTTTTAATGTAAGCACGGAGGCGCCACCCCCTCCGCTCCTCAACAGCCGACAGGCGCCGCCAGTCCGAGCAGAGGGAACCGAGCCCTACCACCCAACCTCCCCCCCGCACGTCTTCTTCTTCCCCCATGAAGAAGAAGAGGAAGAGCTCCCCTCCTCCCTCCCCACTATCTGTTGCAGAGGTGCAGGTGGTGGCGCGCTGTCACGTGTGGCCACTGCCTGTCAGGAAAAGGCGGAGCAGCAGCGGCGCTCGAGTGGGTGCTCCGGCCACCGCCTCCGCCTTTGCCCTTTTCCTTTCTTCCTCTCCGGCCGAAGCTGCCGAGGGCCCCCTCCCCCACTGACAAAGGAAAGCACCAGGGAGAAGACGTACGGGGAAGAAGCAGCAGCAGCGGCCCCTCCTTCCGGCGATGGGAGGCGGCGCCGCCGGTGGCGGCGGTGGAGGTGGGGTGGGGCGGGGGGCACATTAATGGCGGACAGGGCAGGGAGTTATGAGGCCTCGTGCCGGCTGGCGGAGGGGAGGAGGAGAGAGGAGGGAAACCCTCCTCCGCCGCCGCCTATTAGTGCTGGTGGCGGTAGATGCTTTAGATTGACCGTTGCGGGTGCCGGCGGGAGGGGGCGCCGCCAGAGATGGGTTTACCGGCGACACTGGCCTAGGTTGGATTGGGAGGTGGGTTGGGAGTAGATTGGACAGAGGGAGGATAACGAAGTTGGTCAGCCCAGGTGTGGGTTTCGAGGTTGACGACGACAGTCCATAGAGTGACTCTACATGTGGGCAGCTGTTCGTGTTGTCAGCCGTCTGATGATGGGCCCATGGGGACGAGCCGCACCCTCGCGTTCGATGCTGCTCTGGAGATAGAGAGTGACAGAGAGAGAGCGAGAGAGACTGCTGAGTTCCATTCATCAGACGGTCTGTGGCTGGAGACGTCTTGTCACATCTTCTCGTCTGGAAAGCCGAGCCCTTCCCAACAGATATCCGCTGTAAAAGACACAATCTCTCTCTCTCTACACTCTCTATTCTCTCTTTCTCACTCTCTCTCTCTCTACAGGGGGGATGCAATTTGGAGGGGGGGTACGTGCCTACGTAGCAGGGTTTTGAAAATAGTTTCCTAAAACTGTCGCCTTTCTCGTGGGTTTTGTGACCTGCGCCGGAGGAAGCGCAGGGGGGGCGCCCCCGCAAACTTCACAAGCTCCATCGTTTCCATCCGGCAGAGGCCAATCCATGGTTTAACCCCCCCCCGGGTCTCTCTCTCTCCTTCTCTGTCTCTCGATCTCCGCGTCTGTTTCTGTCTCTCTGTAGAGTCGGCACAGCGGCAACACCCTCTACACTACCCAAAAGGGGACGAAACTAAACGCACAAAAATCCCGCACACGCAGCTCTCTCTCTCTCTTTCCTCTCAGCGGAGCTAAGCATTAATAGGGGGCAAGAACCCTCGCCGTTCATTCTCGCACTCTCTCTCTCTCTATCTCTGTCCTGGTCGCTGCATTTTTTTTTTTCTAGTCTATTCCTCTGAACCTCTTCTGCCTATAAAAGGCCTCATCGATCCCTACGACCGGGGGGAAACCCTTTCCTACACCGGCAGCCTCCCCTTGCAGCTCCCGCTTTCTGCTGCCTGGAAATGGCGAGCCACTGCGCGTCCACCTTCCTTGCGGAATGCCAGAGCCCCGTTTTTAACTGCTGCCCGTTCTATTCCCCCTGCTCCTCCTGTGCCCTGCCCGGCTATGTCTGAGCCTCTGCAGTCTTTTCCCCACCCTCCTCTCTCTCTATCTATCTCTCTCTACCTTCAACATCTCCCCCCCCTCGCCTTGGCGCTTCCCTTCCTTCTCCCCTCTCTGTTAGGTCCTCTCTTTTCCCGTTTTATTTTATTGCAGCTGCCTCGGAGGTGGGTGGGGGGCCGGAGCCCTAGGTAGGAGGTAGTAACTAGGACGGGGGAAGGGATTTAAGTAGGATAAGGAGGAGAAAGGATCGCGCGCAGATGAACAGCACAGCGGCGGCGGCGGCTGCTGCAGCAGCGGCGGCGGCGGGTTGCCGGCCACCGTTCACGGCGTCCCAATGGCAGGAGCTCGAACACCAGGCCCTCATCTTCAAGTACCTCATGGCGGGCATCCCTGTCCCACCGGACCTTCTCCTCCCCATCCGCCGGAGCTTGGAGTCCATGGCCGCTCGCTTCTACCACCACCCCGCCAGTAAGCTCCCCTCCCCTCCCCTCCCCCCCGCTCTTCCCTCTGCAGCTCCATCTCTCCGACGAAACATCTTGGTTCCCGTCCGCATGAGCTATGGATTCGATTTGGTCTCCCTACACGCTTGTTCGTTCTTCCGAAAGCCGCCTGTTTTTCCTGCCAAAAATAGACCACAAGCCCCTACCCGATCGACTACCCGCTTTATCCATCCATGTCTTCCCCTCCTCCTCATCTTACTTTTGGTCGTCCCCATCTTTTTCCATGAAAGATCCCTCCTGCTCCTCCGCCCTGGTACGAATATTTCGTCACATTTTCCTCGTCAGCGATATCTGCTCCTCTCTTCTCCCTTTTCTTTTGCATGCATTGATGGGTTCGGCTGTCCTTTTCCCGAGCTCTGATCCTCGGCGGCGGGCAGGGTTACGAACTTCTGATCTGAACAAGGAAATTTTCTTCTCTGAGACGCTCTTGGATGACTTGCTGCAGTGGGCTACTGCTCCTTCTACGGCAAGAAGCTGGACCCGGAACCGGGGCGCTGCCGGAGGACCGACGGGAAGAAGTGGAGGTGCTCGAAAGACGCCCATCCAGACTCCAAGTACTGCGAGCGGCACATGCACCGCGGCAGAAACCGTTCAAGAAAGCCTGTGGAAACGCAAAATCTCTCCCAGCCTCAGCCCTCCTCCTCGTCGCCGTCCTCAACCGTGACCTCTCTGGCCCCCTCCGGCAGCGGCGTCAGCGGCGGCGGCGGAGGCGGTGGGAGCTTTCCCAGCGGCATCCTCCTACAGTCCCTCGGCGGCGGTGGCGGCGGCGGCGGCGGCAGCTCAGCTGCCCAAGTATCTCTCACGGGCACCAGCCTCAACCCGCTGCAGATGGACCCGTCCTCCTACGGAATGGGTAGCAAAGACTTTGGGTTGGTCCTCCTCCCTCTAGAATCCATGATTATCTGGTAACCCGTTTCTTCTTCCATGATTTCTCCATCACCTTTCCCTCCGCGTCGACGACTTCCTCTCTGCTATATTTTTCCGAGTTCGTCTCTCGGTACCCTTCATATATAGTATGTGATTTTATGTAAGCTTATGGAAACGACTGTCAGTTCCATTCTAGTCAGCGCTGGATTCGTCGATTCGTGCCCTGCATTGTTTTTTTTCTTCCCAAGTTCAGCAATTTCTGCACATGTCCAATGGCCTGCGCATGCCCACCTACTCCCGGTTGGTCTTCTGTGATTCTTTTGCTGCCTCTTAAGCTCTCTGCCTGTAGATCTTGCCTCGGATTTCACACGATAATTCATGGATGATTCATGATAATCTGGATTTTTTCTATTTCGGGTTTTTTTTCATAATCTTCCGTATTAATTGTCAGAATTTTACTGAAAAAGGATTAGTTTTTTTTCATCATCATGCTCATCGAGGAGCGATCGGCATGTGATGCAGATACCTTCGCGGGGTGAAATCCGAGGTGGATGGGCACAGCTTCTTCTCAGAGGCCTCAGGGAGCGCGAGGGGCCTCGGGATGGACTTTTCTCTGGACAGCGCCTGGCGTCAGATCCCTTCACAGGCCTCGTATTCTCTCCCGAAGGCGGGTGGCGGCGGCGGCGGCGGCACCACCCTTCTGCAGGGCGGCTACCCTCACCTCCACCCCTCCCAGGATTTCGGGCAGGTAACCCTGAGCTCTCTGTCGAAGCAGCAGCAGCAGCAGCAGCAGCACTGCTTCTTCGGTAGCGACTTCGGCGGCGGAGAGCCGGCGAAGCACGAGAGCCAGCCGCTGCGGCCGTTCTTCGACGAGTGGCCCAAAACCAGAGACTCGTGGTCGGAGCTCGATGACGAACGGTCCAACCGGACCCAGCTCTCCATCTCCATTCCCATGGCCTCCTCCGACTTCTCCACCACCAGCTCGAGGTCTCCCAACGGTGGGTCGCCCTAGCCTCCGCCCTCTTCCCGCGGCTGCTGCGCCGCCGCCGTGCTCTTTCGATTAAATCTCTGGCAATTCTTCCCGTGCAGATGATTGAGGACGATCATGGACCTCTGTGGGGAGTGCTTCCAGTCAAGAAAAGCTATTAGGAGGATCATCAGCGGTTTTTTCTAGGACTCCCTGTTCGATTTGTGGTTGCCCTGTTGACTGACGTTTCACGCTTCTAGTGGGCTCGCACCGGAAGAACGATTGCCCGCCCTGTTTCGGCTCTCGGTGGGGGAGGGAGGGAGGGAGATTTTGAGATTCTGGCGGCTCCATGATAACTATTCATTCAATCCCATCCCCATTCCTCACTCCGTCTGTTTCAAAGAAAAGCAAAGACCCAGCAGCTCCTTTTTTTTTTAATCTCTCGCGCTCGCTCTCCTTTGACTGATTGTTGCCCTCTTACTCACTCCAAGAAATGCCCCCGGTTTAGAGATAGAAAGAAGAGAGAGAGAGAGATAGAGAAAGCTCCGGCGATCTGGGGGGGTCTTCTGAGCTCCGGCTGCTCTTTGAGTTCTTGGGGGGGTTATTATTATAAGGGGATTTTCGGACGTGGAGCTCTGAATTCTCTGGGTCGCTCTCGTTGGCCCCCCCCCCTCCCCCAACCCTGTCAGAGGGAAGAAGAAGCTGGTCGCTAGGGGGAAGGACGGAGATCTGCCGGTGGGCCTGCAAATCCCCCCTTCCCTGGTTCTTTCTCCGGCGAGCTTCCCAGACGAGGTTCCTCGCCGCCATGTGGCTCAGAAGGGGAACAGTGAAGGAACAGTTGTTAGGGCACGGCTAAGCGGGCCGGCCACTGTGGAGGAGACACAGTTCTCTGCTGGTCTCCTCCGCCGCCACATGGCCCTTCTTCTTCAACCCTGCCATCGGGCGACGTCCCAGGGGCGCTGTTCCTCTTCCCTCCGACCTACCCGCCCCATCCACTCTCTCTCTCTCTCTTCCTCTCTTTCTCTCTGTCTCTCTCTGAGTCTGCGGATCCCACCCTACAGATGCCTGACCATGTAGCCTGCGGCGCTTCTGCTCCGAGTTGACGCTTGGTGCCGCCTCGGATAGAGGGAGAGAGAGAGAGGAGCGATGTTTGGTCGCTGATGAATGGAATCTCGACCGTCCATTTCTCGCGAACAATCGCTTGTCGGCTAGCGTGGCATCTGGCGTCAAACTGCCCCCCAGACAGCTGGCGGTGCCTCAGGCACTGCGCTGTGTCAGGTACTAGCCGCCACGTGGCCTGATCCAGCCGGGTCCCCTCGGGAGGAACCTTGTCGCGACTCGGCCCAAAACTCGTCGCCGCCCAACGTGGGCCCACCTAAGAGATCCTCACGAATCTCTCAGCGTACGTAGTAGTGGGCCGATTTCGAGAACCAAGATGACATCTTGGCGATGAACGAACACGGCGACCCATGAATGAACTGGCGATCCTCTGGCGTTGACTAGATGTCCAGCCATCGATTTTTCTTGTCGGGGCGCAGGGACCCATTCATCATCTTCGCGTGGTGATCCGTCGCCTCGTCAGCGGCGGCGTCCGATGCCGGTGGCTCTCCGGCGGGGGAACAGGAAAGGGAGGGGAGAAGGATGTGTGGACCCGAGTAGGTCGCCGTCTCTCTCTCCCATGGCGATGGAAGTCACAGTTTTGCCCATCCCGAAATTAATTCGTAAAATATGCAGGGGCTCTGAAGATCTTTCCGACGGAAGCCAGGGTTGTGGATAAGGCACGCCATCGCCGCCGGCGCCTCCGGCCATGGAGAGGAAGAGGAAGATAACGTAGAGGGTCGGACAGAGAGAGAGAGAGAGAGAGAAAAGGGAGGGGAGAGGCTGTGGAATGGGTTCCCTGTCGATCCTCAGCTCCTCAGCGCCGCCTCTTTCCGCCGTCACGAATCAGAACGCCGGCGCCTTGCCGGCTCGGATTCTGCCGCTCTCTCGCGGCCGGCGGCCGCCGCTCCAGCCCGCCGCCCTGAAGAGCCCCCGCGGGTTCGGTCCAGCCCCCGTCAAGCGCAAGCCCGGGAAGAAGCAGCGGAAGGGCGGCGGCGGGGACGACGACGAGGAAGACGAGGAAGAGGACGACCATGAAGAGGAAGGCGCAGAGGAGAGGGACGAGGGGACGATTCCGGAGGTGGTGACAAACAGGATGATGAAGAGGATGGGCTTGTCGGTGGGGGCGCCGCTGGCGGTGGGTTTGCTGTTCTTCCCCTTCTTCTACTACCTGAAGGTTGGGGCCAAGATAGACGTCCCCACTTGGGTGCCCTTTCTGGTCTCCTTCTTCTTTTTCGGCACCGCCCTTCTGGGTGTCAGCTATGGGATCGTCTCTGCTAGCTGGGACCCTCTTCGGGAGGGCTCTCTTCTGGGCTGGAACGAGGCCCAGCGCAACTGGCCGGTCTTCTGGCAGTCGATCTTTCGCGGCGGAGACGACGGCAAGTCCAGTCGCCGCGGTGGCGGCAGATCTCGGAAGAGGTAGATGTAAACTTTCGATGTTGTTATTCCGAAGCTCATCGTGTTTTAGCGGTTCAATGATCCTCTCGAGATTTCCGGCAATTTCCCCAATCGATCGGTGGCAATCGTTCGAATTTCACCTGCTAGCTGTTCCATATAGACCAGGAGAGAGCTTCCGGAATGGCGGTCCAGAAACACCCTCGATCCATAGATAAACCTTGTTCTTCCGATCGAGAACTTATTTCCAGGCGAATCGACCACCCGGTTCCTGGACCTCAATGCCCCACACTCTCAGCAGCGAGGAACTGCAGCAGATCCTCTCGCTCAGAATCACCGTCGATCAAGAACCCGTCCTCGTCGGGAAGGTCGGCAATGGCGTCCTCGCCCTCGCCAGCGCCGGCGGTGGCCCTCGACCCACATCCGAAAAAGTAGTAATCGCCCCTCGTTGACGACGACGAGTTCTGAACCCCGTGGTGCGTGAAGAACCCGTCGACGTCGAACTCTAGCGGCGGAGGGGACACCATCTGTAGGTAGAGATTCTGGCGGAAGCCGGAGTCGTCGGAGGCGACGGGAATGGGCGGTTCTGGGAGATCGCTGGCGACGTCGGCAACCTGGTTCTTCACGACGAATCTGGTGCAGCGGTGGGCCTTGGTGCGGATCACAAGAGACGCAGTAGCCCTCCCGCCTCCGGGCTCTTCGTCACCGGCAGAACACCGTGGATGGTGCTTCTTCGGGAATTCCCCCGTCGCCTTCTTCCTCAGGCAGGTGTTCCAGTAGTTCTTGATTTCATTGTCTGTTCGGCCTGGTAGTCGGCCTGCTATCAAGGACCATCTGCAGGCACATCCGGAACACGGTTTGAAAGATGCAGGAGCAGAAGAGAAAGAGAGAGAGAGAGAGAGGGAAGGAGAGTTTAACTACGAGGAAGAAGACGAGAGAACCCACCGATTACCGAGCAGGTTATGGAGCCTGATGATGAGCTCTTCTTCCTCCTCTGTGATGTTCCCTCTCTTAATGCCGGGCCGCAGATAGTTCAACCACCTCAGCCTGCAGCTCTTCGGGCATCTGTTCAACCCTACAGAGAGAAGAACCCCCCGGCGACCTCAGGGGGAAAGCAAAAAATGGGAAGAGAAGGGGATTCCAGCTAACTCTCCGACGAGCACCTGCGTTCTTGGGGAGGCTCCGCCACCGCCCGAGGCCGTGAGCGGCGATGTACTCCGACAGAAGCTTGTCCTCCTGGCTGGTCCAGGCTCCCCGCTTCACCCCTTCCTCGGGGCGGCAGCTTCCCCTCATCATCCTCCCTCTCGCTGGAGGCCGCCCCGCCGGAGCAGAGCAAAACCCGCCGCGCGCCACCACTCAAATACGGCGCAGTCCGCGGGCCCCCGGAGGAGGAGCTACATCCCAAAACAGGGGAGCCCATTAATGGAGCCAACCAACTCTTCCCCTCGGATTCACCCACCCTCTTGGCCGGGACTTGTTCTTCGTTCCTTCCGGGGAGGTGACGAGGGAGACGGCTCGTCGGACGTCGATTGTCTACGCTGAAAACGTGGGGATCTTGTTGGGGGCCTGCCGGCGCGGCATTGATGAGTCGGCGAAGGAATTCCCCTCCACTGCGCCTTGCTTTTGACGGGTGACGGTGGTTGGCCTGCGCCTGTCCTAGGTTTCTCTGTTTTTACTCTGCCTTCCTCAGGCTAGGCCTTTTATCCATTTCCCCACTCTCTCTCGCTCTCTCTCTGTAGAAGGGGGGAGAGAGAGAGAGAGAGAGAGAATCTGCATGCACTGGCTCGAGTGAACTGTCACTGTCTTGCAGGGCCGAGTGTGTGTGTGAGAGAGAGAGAGGGAGGATCTTTACGTGCAGTTGTTGAATTCCGCTTCTTCTTGTATGGGTAAATCTCGGAGCCGTTGTTGGCTGTCACTGTTTGACCCAATAAGTCGTTTCCGCGCAGGTCTCACTGGACTTGTCTTGGTCAACGTTGATCCGTGAACTGGGGATAAATGTATGGGCGGGCCTCATTTGGGTCTCTTGGCCCATTAGCCCAGATATCGGTTTCAAAACGGGCCTCACCTCTGTATATCATGTCTAGAGAGAGAGAGAGAGAGAGAGAGAGAGTCCCATCTTTAAGGTGGCCCGGTATCACCGTTCTTTTCGACGTTGAACCCTCATGCATTTTGCCACGTGGCACACCGAACGAGCGAGAGACCGAGAGACGGAGATAGAGAGAGAGAGAGAGAGGAGATGCCTGGGCGTCCCATTCGTGGGTGGGAAGCCGCTTTACGGGGTGGGGGGAAGAAGCAGCTTCCAATGGATGGACACGCAGCTCTGCAAGACTGGCTTTTTCGAACTCCCCGTCATCTCCCGGAAGGAAGAAAGCCGCGGCGGGATAAAGCTAAAGCCAGTGACCGGCTGCAGCCGGTCCCCTCCCTCTGACGGGCCGTACGGGCCGAGAATCGACTCGATTCTGGGGATTGTACGATCCCTCTCTCTCTCTCTTCTGTCTCTCTCTCATCAAGGAGAGAGATTCCGCGGCCCGCCGACACCTACTTGTCGGATCCACCAGTACGGGACGGCGGCCCAGTCGAGACGGCCGACGGCGCCACCAACCACCACACGGGGGGGCGGCGCGGCCGTAATTTGAAAGAAGATCGTCCTACCGACGGTTGGATTTGCATGAGAGCCCGATTCCACGTGGGCATCACGCCGTCCTTTCCACCTCATCGAGCTCGGCGCCTTGCTGTCGAATCGGTGGGGTCCACTGGATAAAATTTTTGAAATCGATTCGCTCCTACGATCAAATTGGCGCGGCGATTTAATCCGTCCGATGGGCTAGGACCCTATTTGGACGGTCAGGATCCGGAGAATCGTCCTGGCTTGGGGAAAGCAAACAACGGCCGTAGGGGACCGGCAAGTACCAGAGCTCCGTCTGTCGCCGTTATCCAACGGCGACGGAAACGGAAACGAGTGGTGTAGGCTACAATTGAGTGGCCGCCGAGGAAGAAAGGTGTTTTCCATATCGGGGGGGTTATAACGGAGAACGAAGCAGCAGAAGGAACAGAGAGAGAGAGAGGGGCGACTGTTGGGGCTTCCTCTTCCGGAAGGACCTCCGGGGGAGATCTCGGGAGGGAGACGGGGAGTGGAAAGGGGAAGGGAAGTTACGGGAGGAAGAGGAAGAAAAGAAAAAAATTCTCGAGGACGCTTCGTCCCCTATGAGATTCAATCCCTCCCGCCACAGCGATCACTTCCTTTCCAGGATTCCGATCGTAGGCGACTGTGTCGCCGTCCCTGTATACTTTGGCCGTCTGAATCGACAGAGAGAGGAGGAGAGGACACTGCGAGCCGCCGGTCACGGAGCATTGCTGCTGGCGATCGGTGAGGAAGAGGAGCTGCGACTGGTTGGTGAAGGCGAGTGGAGCGCAGGTAAGATCGAACACGGTGGGAAGAGTTCACCGTGGTTTGACATCATGCTTGCGGTTTTCCTTTGCTTCGATCACTTCCGGCATTTTTCTTTCGAGCTGTTCCAACGAGAGTGCCGTTTGTTCCTACTGGTCGTGTTTTCCGTTTGTCCTAAGACTGTCATTGCGATACCTGATGGAGAGCGGTCTTTCACTCTTTCTTTCTGCGGATCTTCCGTCTCCTTGCTCTCTTACCATTGTGTTCCTATGCTAATTCTATCTTCGTCAGCCGCTCTTTTTCCTTTATGCGTGATTCTTACGATCTCAGGACTTCCAGTTGTAGCATCCTCCATCCACAATCAGATTGTTCTCTCTGAATGTTCCTGCTGCTCTGTTACTGTGCATGTAAAGACATGTTCCCCTCGCCATTCCATCGAGTTGAATCGCATCCTGAGGGCATTTTCTTTCGATCTATTTCTACTTCAACGCCATCCTGGTTGGGCCCTTGTTACAAGTAATACCTAGTGGTATCAACGTCGGTAGCGTATGCGACTCCCCAGCTCGCGGAACCGACGAATACAAGAGGTCGCAGAGGAAACAGAGATGGGGTAGCATTCCACACCGAAGACAAAGCAGCCGGTTGTTCTCGGGACGGGCAGAGAGTGAGAGAGTGGAAAGGGAAAAAAATACAGCCAGCGAGAGGAGCATGGAATCTCCTCATCCTTCTGACGCAGTTTCTTTATCTTTTTCTCGGGGAGCACAACTCGATAACCCTAGATGAAAGGACAAGACCGCAGAATCTGCATCTACGGAACGAGCTCCGTCTTCTCTCGCTGACTGCCGCGACGGCGGACATGAACATTCTTCCCCCACGGGTCCAATTTTTATTTAGTCGGACTCCTATGAAATTATTAAAATATTATTTATATTTTTTTGCTGATAATTCGCTCGTGCTGTAGAGTGACGGAAGCCGCCTGTCTTATCTCAAATCCACAGGGCTCCATCATCATCACTAGCATTATTTTGCTCAGAATTCTTTTGTCGCTACGATCTGCATCCATTCTACTCGACGGTTCCTCTTCCAGTGTCTTTTTTCCCGCCAAGAATGCTTTTTTTTTTATCTGGGTGTAAATTATCTCCTACTTTCTTTTACCACGAAAGGGATGTTTTCTGTCGTTCAATTCAAAATTTGATCTGTTTATCTGTCTTGCATTTATATGACGTAGGGGCAGGCCGGGAATTCGTAGGTCGGAGAACGCGTGCAGCAGTAGCCAGCGGCGGCGACAGCACCGGTTACAGAAGCCGCAACCGTACGGTGGTCGGAGGAGGAAGGTGACCGGGAGGGGCGGGTGAAGGGAACAGATCGCCCAGGGGAGGCTTATAGGATGTTGACCTGCCTCGCGTGCTCGAAGCAGCTGGGGGATGCAGCCGAGCCAGCGCGTGGGAACCCGAGTACGAAGGAAGCCGTCAAAAGCCTGACATCACAGGTTCCATTCCAGCACAACCCCCTACTCTTTCTCTCTCTCTCTCTCTCTCTCTCTCTCTCTCTCTCTCTCTCTCTCTCTCATTCTCTTTCTCTCCTTTACACACACATGCAACCCCCAGCTATGCATCATTCATCATAAATACCTTGTTTTTATTCGCTTTTCTGCCTTAGAGAGAGAAAGAGGCAAGAACGACCTTTCACTCACATTCCTTGCCCCACTTCGATAAAGGTTAAAGTTGGGCAGCCAACTCAGAAGAATAGAGTGAGGGGAGGAACGAACTGACTGATTTAAACATAGACACAGTTCATCATAAATTCTCAGAGCCGATCCCCACTAGATCCCCACGAAGCCGACAACATCCTGTACTGTGTTGGTTAGAAGAGACCCTGTAGGCGTTTCTCAGAGGAGACAGAACCTCCACGGGCAATTGCTTCTGCAACCAAGTCCAGGTACCTCTTTGAGGGTGACAATGGCTGTAAAGAACCCTGGGAGCATACAGGAGGGAGAAAAGTTCCTCCTCTCATGTTCTTTTTCTTCTTTCTGGAAAACCATGGCATCCCTCGTCGAACAGATAAAGGAGATGGTGCTGAAGCTATCCGGGGGGAATCGGCAGTGCAAGCCGTCCGCCGGCGTGCCCTTCTCGTCCTCCAACCCCCACCGGAGCCACAGCGGCGGCGGCGGTCTGTCAGAGGATGAGCACCTGCAGTACCTGACGGGCTGGGGGAGTTCTACGGCCACCATGCCCGGGTGGGACTTCGCCGGGGTCAACTCGGACTCGGTGGACGCCCGCTTCGCCGACGGGGTGAAGTGGTGGCCCCCCCCCCGGATTGGGTTTCAGGGTGGAGAGCCTCTGAGCAGAGAAGGTGCATCGTACGACGTTCTGCTTGAGGACGACGACGGTGAGCCCAAGGAGTGGATGGCCCTGGTGGAGCCCGGCGTACTCATCACCTTCATCTCCCTCCCCGGCGGCGGCAACGACCTCAAGCGCATCCGCTTCAGGTATCCCCCCTTCTCTCTCTCTATCTCTATCTCTATCTCTATCTATCTATTAATCTCTGTGGATCTGATAATTTAGATGCTTGGGGTTGTTCAGTAGGGAGATGTTCAACAAGTGGCAGGCGCAGAGGTGGTGGGGGGACAACTACGACCGCATCATGGAGCTCTACAACGTTCAGCGCTTCAGCCGGCAGGGCCTCCCCACTCCCCCCCGCTCCGAGGACGAGGTGAGCACGGTCAACTTTAGATTCTCCCTCTTGGTCAAACGGGAACACCCTGTAGTTTTCCACCTCCGTGAATTGGAGGTCAAAGGGAACATAACCCCCACCCTCCTCCCTATAGTGCCAGATTTTGCTTGTCCTCGTCCCCCGCTGAGAGGACCAGGAAAGACGTAGGGCCCACATCATGGTCAACGTTCTCTCTCTTCTCTCGTCGGCTTATTTATGAATGATTTAATGCCGCGGTGTTGCAGAGGGACTCGTCGCACCACTCGCGGCCCGGTTCCGCGAGGGAGAGCCCGGGGGCTCTGCCATCACCGTTCAAGCACGCGCCGGCGAGGAACGCCGCTCGCAGGGTGCCCACCGGCGGGGGCGCCGCCCCCGACGGCGAGTGCGGCGCCGCTCTCGCTCCCGTGACGGACCCCACGGAACGCCTCCTCCAGCGCGCCGCCTCCTCGCCTGTAGAAGCCTCGCGGAGGACTACCTCCTCCAGAGACGAGGACACGACGGAGTGGGTGGAGCAGGACGACCCCGGAGTTTACGTCACCGTCCGGCAGCTGGCGGATGGCGCCAGGGAGCTCCGCCGGGTCAAGTTCAGGTAGATAAGATCTGCCATTCGTCATCCGCATGAAGAATTACACGTGCTCCACGTGCTTTTTTACTCACTGGCGAGACTTGCTACTCATTGGCAGCCGGCAACACTTCTCGGAGGTGCGCGCCAAACAGTGGTGGGAAGAAAACTGGGAGAGGATTCAAGCCCAGTACCTCTGACGTCATCGCCGCCGATAGTTCCCGGTCTCCCTTTTAACCGTTTTGAGGCCAACCCGCCACGTGTCGCCCACAGCGTATACCGACGTGTCAACAATCTCAACACCACACGTCATTCAAAGCTTTTACGCCTCAAGTAAGCACTCTCGATTAGAAAGATAGAAGGGGGCGGGGGCACGATCCTCCCTTACGGGCCGGGCCATCTTCGGCCCATTAAAGCCCACTCACCCGAGTTAACGGAAACCGTGACGTCTTCGGGCCATGGGCCGCCTATTTCACAAAGCCCAGGGGGGCTGTGTGGGCCCGTCCGTCCCGGGCCCTAGCCGTTTGCCCGGCTGACTTAGCGTTATCTGCGCCAGCTTCCGAGTCACATCCGAAGCCTTGTGCAAGGGACGCCCTGCATAGACGGGACCTGCGCAAGCCACCACACGACACAATTAATCAATGATCACCCTTCTTCCTCTCTCTCTCTCTCTCTCTCTCTCTCTCTCTCTCTTGCCTGGTCTGTTTCGTGCGGTGGGGCGATAATGGAGCAGCTTGGGGGCCGCCTTCACAGAGTCTTTATTTTTCTCCGCTGACTCCTGAGTGGAAGAGAGAGGAAGAACGTTAAGTTATGCATCGCCAGCTACATTTACATCTACATCTGCTTGTCGGTAGTGGAATATTATGGCAAGCTGTCGTCACCTTAGCATCCATCTCCAGCTTTCTCTGAGCCCCTGTAATATATATATATATATATATATAGAGAGAGAGAGAGAGAGAGAGAGAGAGAGAGAAGAACGTGAGAGCTGACTGGGAGTGCTAAGGAGCCCGTCCGTAAGAAAGAGAAGGCAGTTTGGCGGACCTGTTCGCACGGAAGCGGTCGGCTTGGTCAGAGAGGTGGACCCCACAGGCTTGGAACTGAGCAGGGCTCCCGTGGAGTATCTCCGGGAGGCCTTGGACTCCGATGCCCCCTTCCTTCCAACTGAAATCATCATGGAGAGGCAGGTTGGATGAAGATCTCTCCTCCGCGTTTATTTATTTATCTATCTATTTACTTTATTTCTTGGGAGGTCCAGTAAGCGAACCAGATGGAGGGGTTTTGTGAATCCCGGTCGTCCCCGTGCCCAGAGCTGGAATCCGATGACAAGGCTGCAAAAACACAGTTAGAGAGAGAGAGAGAGAGAGAGAGAGAGAGAGAGAGAGAGAGAGGCACCTGGAAGAAAGGATGCTCGAGGGCTGCTGTGGCCGTCGGCCTCTTGCAGGGATCCCAAGAGCAGAGCAGCTGCAGGTTGGTGCCAATCGAAAGAAGATTTCAGAAACGGTCGATCTCCAACAGGAAACGAGGAAATTAAGAAGGAAAAGATAGAACGGGGAGAGCGGATTCCTCACAGAGATGAGGCTGATCGCGTCCTCGCTAGCTGAAGGAATTAGACTCGGAAGAGGGACACCTGGAAGCTGCAAGAGAGGGAGAGAGAGAGAGAGAGAGAGAGAGAGAGAGAAACAATGAACAGAAGAACTCAGCTTCCCACATGAAATTCCTCGGTATTCAAAGATCACAAGCTCATCTGCGACGAAGCCTGCTGAGACTTGCCACAATGATAGCCATAAGCGGATCGATCGAACTGACAAAGAACCCTAACATCAGTGACAAGTCGGAAGTAGAGATTGCATGCAGTTTTAGAATCCTACACGTGCCTTCATAAGACATCCTCAAATAGTATCATCATCGTAATAATAGTAATAATATGTGCCTCTTTCTAACAAGTGTTCAATCCACAAGTATGATAATGCATGAAATAAGCTGATAAGATGGAGGAGGAGGCCACTGGACAGAGAAGGGGAGGAAATCATGCAAACCCTAAACAGATGGGTAGAAAACGAATAGAGAAGAGAGAACATAGACGGATGATATCACAGATTATGGATATTTAAAAACCCACTGGAAAATCATCAACCAGATCGAAGATCACAGACTCAGACCTGTGGGAACTGATATTTAATTGCGCTTGCCAGCTCAAATCCCTTGCCCCAAGAATCGTGAGAAGGGCAGCCAATAACACTGCAGATTTTGTGGATTTCGTCTGCTTCACTGCAGATTTTCCACCCAACAGAGAAATAATTGTTACAAGGCAAGCAAAACATCCACTGAAGATCCTAATTCTCTCTAAAAACTAGCACCTCAGCATGCCGATAACTTCCTTAGACACAAACAGCGACAAACAAAGCACAAGCTAAAGTTGCACAAGAAAACCAAGTGAAATTGGGGATGGAGGCCAAAGAAATATGACTCACAGTTGTAAAATCTGACCAGAAAGGCTACAGGTAAACGTGGTTATCAGTGGTAAACAGTGGAGAAGAAGGATCAAGCCACTGAAAAGATGTTTGATCTCATGTTCGGTTAAAAGGGCTTGAGAAATTTTTACAATGATCATGGAAATCTGTCCGTGCATGCATGCATGCATTGCCGTTATTGATATCACATAAATATAAAATAAAAATAATGAATTCAAGCTAACATGATCCCGGTGTGTAACACCAGTGCCTGGAACACGAACCTTGCACCAGGAAAGAGAGGAGAAAGAGTGAGTAACTCAGCCATAATGGCACCCATTGCCCACATGTCTACAGACAAAAACAAGATATGTCACTAGATGAGAATACAACGAAAGAGGGGGGGGGGGGCATGATGATTAGTTGACAACGTGATATTTACCAACGGCGAAATCATAGGCAGTTGACTGGAGCAAAACTTCCGGGGCTCGATACCTGACAGAATGGAAACTTGATCTCAAATTGTTTGACCAAGGAAAACTACCAATAAAGGCAATACGTCGAAAGATAACCAACCAGCGAGTGGAGACATATTCTGTGAAGGGTGGATCTGAGCAAATTTCACGAGCAAGTCCAAAATCTGCTACTTTGATGATATCCTTGGTGATCAGCAAGTTTTCTGAGCAGAATAATGAGCAGCTCTATCAGTTGGGGAAGGGGGGGGAGTCCATAGCTCATAAACGGAATTGATTTATGTACTTGTGCACACACGCTACAGTTCAAACAAAATCATCCTATAAAGATCTATCTTCACTAATCCATAGGTAAGGAAATGAAAGAGCGGCAAGAATATCTCAGATCTAATTTGATGGATTACTCTCATTCCAGAGGTCAGTTCGCTATACTATGCCGCCCATAGAAGTCTCTTTTGTGACAATCAATCATTTTTCGGCATGTGTAATGTAAGAACGGGGCTTGAGTAATCCGTTTCAATGTAGGAAGAAATGGACTCGAAAACAAAATCATGTTCGGGTCAGCTTTGCGACTTTTATACCCTTTTTTAGCACTAGGAACTACTTCATGCCCTTGCATAAAAGTCAGAGGTTGTTGCCAGCGACAATTCCGAATGTATATGATTCCAACCGCTTCCGAGGCTCACTGAAGAAGGTCAGAGTCTTCATCCTCGGTGGTTGGATAAAAATCACAGAAGCTGAGTCTTTCCAGGTTGAACGATAAGCAAACATGAACATGAATTAGTGCCGAAAAGGCCCATCATTTCATTGTAATGAAAAAAATAAGAATGATTGAGCAAAAAATTATATTTCAAGGATCGGAAAATCATAACACTCGTCCCAAAAGAGGAAGATAAAATGGAAAATCATACCAGGCTTCAAATCACGATGGAAGTACCCACGCTGATGCATATGAGCAAGAGCATGGAATATTTGAAAAGACCAGTTCCGCACATCAGTCTCAGAAAAAGGCTTTTCACGATCTTTCATGAGTTGATATAAGTTGAAATCCTGGGCAGAAAAAGCATGATGAGAGCTCTGTTTAGAAAATTCGTGCAGGGTAGCGAAGGCAAGATTCACATTTGAACAGCAAGGAAATTATACCATGTACTCAAACACAAGATATAAAATATCGTGCTCTCTAATGACCTCTTTCAGCTTCACAATGCCGGGATGGTTCATCTTTCGTAGGGACTGAAAAAAAGCACAAAATTGGTGACCATATTGTCTCATGACGTTTTCCAATTATTCAGATATCCACAAAATTTGGCAAACCTTCACTTCTCTGAGATTTATGCACTCCTGCCAGGAATAGTACTTTTTCTTCATTTTCTTAATAGCAACCTAAAATAACGTCAAAAGATAGATAATGTCATTGAACTTAAAAAATGTAAAGCCAAGTCAGATCAAGGTTGCGTACAATTTCCCCGGTCAATTTATTTACTGCTCTCCATACACTGCCAAACGATCCATCACCGACCTGCTTAATTAATTTGAACCTGTAAAAGCGGATATTTTACATTACAAGCATCTGCTACACGTATCATAAACATAGAACCAAGAAAAAAAAAAAACGTACCGGTCCATTTTGACTGGTTAAACCTGAAAATATATCGAATTCTCCAATGCTTATTCAGGTAAAAGCATGAATGTAGAACTCAAGTACTTGATGATCCAATGAAAGAGAGGAACTAGGTTATATACTTTGGTCAATCAGAGCTGAACCCCCAATTAGCCCTCACTTGCAAGAAGATCAGGGCACAAGTCTCACAACCGGATACCCAACCATATTTCAGATGACTGGTGACAGACAACAATCTATTCTACCCTAATGGGCTGTTGGACTGATAGAAAAGGTGATTTATGCTTACACGACAGTCGGACCTTGACATATTACTGGGCGACTAATGATACAAATAAGTAAGATGTCATGTACAGGTGATTTCCCCGCAGGTCTATTCTAGATTTTTTACACCATTACACGAACCACGTTGCTGGCTCATAGGTTAGAAACTCATGACACTAAATTACCCCATTCTCATTCGTAGAGGTGGCCAAATGAACAGATGTAGACTCCACTCAGGAAAGAACTCATGAATAAGCTGAGACACTAGAAAGATGAGCAGAAGGATAACCAAGGGACATTATTCCTGCAAGAAAAAAAAAAAAGGAGATCAGTACTCAACGAAGAACTCTTCACGTAACTTGCAAAATAAGATTTACGACC
This sequence comes from Spirodela intermedia, assembly GCA_902729315.2. Classification (NCBI taxonomy): domain Eukaryota; kingdom Viridiplantae; phylum Streptophyta; class Magnoliopsida; order Alismatales; family Araceae; genus Spirodela; species Spirodela intermedia. The sequence goes on along the minus strand of LR746276.1, from coordinate 416,572 downwards.
TAAAACGTACCCACAGGGCACATGGCCATCATGAAGCCTGCTGATACATAAACCTAATCCACGGAGAAATCATGCTAAAACAGAGCATTTCCAAGTGATTTCAAGCGTTGACCAACCACCATATCAGAAGAGGAGTGCATCAGGCTTCCAGAGATGCTCTTGAAAGAGTATCTTTCTTCTAAGTACAGCTGACAAAAGAAACTATAGAAAAACCTCCAGAAAGAAGAAATCTTCGGTCAAGGGCATTCTGAAAGGATATGGCACAGCTCAGGAAGCAACTCGACCAAAAGCGAGCTTGCTCCATTATTCAGACAAGAAAATTATGCTGACAAGGGGACACTTTAGCACAACCTAGAAAAAAAAAGAGCAAATATCATTATTCGAAACAATCGTCCATCACAATACCTGTGCTGGAAAAACAAGTAGATTAAACGTTAGGCAAGCGATAAAAAACCATATAAACAAACAATTTGACCTAGTTATGCAGAAAAATGAATTATAGTAAAAAAATCACTCTGTTGAAGAATAGAATCCTACCAATGCCTTGTTTGTCGTCACTTTGCAGAATACATTGAGACTCCGTCAAAGTCGCACCAAGAGGTAAAATTAAGACTGTGTAATGCACGCACAATACTTTACAATATAGAAAATAATAACTTCGAAATGAAATACGTGATGAAAACGGCAAAATAGAGCCTGAATTCCTCATAGCTCGACATCGGCCCACAGAAATCTGACTACGTTGATGATAAAGACTTACATGATTTGATAGAAAACTTTTGCGTGTCATTGACGATACTCACAATTCACAATCACCAAGATAAATGCGCGAATGCCGCAAAAGGGACTAATGCGAAAAACCAATCGTCCGGGAGATTGAAAATGCAGGTAAAAGCCACCAGCTACCCGTCATTTCGATAGGACATAAAACGCCGCCTGCATTATCTGGAACCCTTAGAACTGCCGAAAACTAAAAAACTCTCCGAAAGCTCATCCGCACCACGACTCATGGCATCAGAATCCCGACATCCGATTTAAACCAGAGGAAACCTCAAACTCCGAACTCACATTATCCACCGAGTCGTCCAGAGAGCCCAAAACACTGTGCTCGCGCGCGAATCCGGGTTATCCCCCTCCGCCACAAGCAGATCCAAACCCGTCTATTCCAATCAAAGGCGAGACGGGAAACGTACAGCCCAGCCAGGGATCAATGGAGCTCGACCATAGCCGACGGTGTTACCTCGGAGCTCTGGGGCCGAGCCGGAGAACCTTCTCCTTCTGCCTCGCGCCCGGCAAAGCCAGATGGATCCGTCTGTTCCCCCCGTACAGCGGACGGGCAGAAGAGAAGAAGATACCACACCAGAACGGAAAACGACGGACGATGGAGATGGAAGCACGCGGGCCGCACCTTTCTTATACACCGTCCCCACCACCGTTAACTTGTCCCTCGCGACTCGCCACCTAACAGCCACTGACTGACGCCAACCCCAGGCCTGCTCCGCTGCTCACGCCGAGAACCACCGAGAACCTTTTGTCTTCTTGGGGGGGAAGCGGAGACTAATCATGCTCCTGTGGAGCACTGGAAATGGGAATTTCCACCGATCTAGACCGGTACCCCCTGGGCCCATACTTCACACAGCCCATCTTCTGTGGGTTGGGGCTGGGCCTTGAATAAGATGGTTGGACTCGGGCCCCTCGTTGACCTTTGAAAATTGTTGCTGTGACGTGGTTCTTTTTCAGATTTTTTTATTTTATTCTTATTAAAATAATTTTTTATTATTATTATTATTTAGACTAGATGATTTGGTTTCTTCTTTTTTTTTTTTAATAAGTGAAGCAAGAGTGTTCATAGACAAGCACATATTATTATATTACCAAGTAGGATCATAGGGTGGAAGCCCAACAAAAAATCAATGAGCCAATTTAATAATTGATTTGCCTACAAAGTATGAGGCACATATCTAACTCAAATGGGTTGCAAGAAATGAGGTCTAAATCATATAGAGAGGTCAACAAGCTTACTTAATCACAAGCTTTACCCTGTCGACACAATATCACATAAACATATCTTAAAAAGTGTTTGACGAGTGGGAGGAGAGAATCACTCTCTCACTCTCTCACTCTCTCACTCTCTCATAGTAAGGTTTTCCCATCTTGTCTACCTTTTCTCTCCATCTCTCCTTCAATCCCCCTAATAAGCCTCAATATATTAAAAAGAAGAAGACCCAAACCCCAATAAGTCAGTAATGGTCAACATGATTGCAAGAAGAGCAATATGGTAAGGAACAACTGTGGCAAGAAGCAATTATAGCAGGAGAGATTATGACAAGAGTAGTTATGACAAGAAATGATATAAGAACTGATGGAGGAGGAAAGGAAGGGGGAGCAAGGAAATTTGATGTTAGCATTTCATAGATCTACAAGAATATTTGGAGGGTTTTATGTGAACCTCTTATCTATTCTAGGTTCTTATACTATTCTTTATCTTTGTTTATTTATGTTCTAGATATTATTTTTCTTAGGGCAACATAACAAAAATTAAAAAAGAGTCACATATGTGTAGTGGAATTACAATAATTATTTGATATATAACCAAAATTTTAGCTCATCATTAGAATAGTCAGATACGTATATCAAACTACACAAATAATATTCACATAAGTCTGGAGTCGTGTCTGGGCTTCTCTTGAAAATAATAATTAATTATGTCATCAATTTATTACCAAAGACTCAACCTATTAATCTATGATCGTATATGTATGCACAATTTTATAATGATGAAATAGAATGACTTGTCCAAGAACTATGTATTGTAGGCATCATTCAACTTTTTAAAAGTCCATATGCTAGCCTAATACTAGTTAAGAAAAAAGATGACAACTCACAATTCTATATAATAGACTACATGGCCTTAAATAAACCTATGATTCTAAACAAATTCTCTATTTCTATTGTTGATGAATTGTTGAAAGAGCTATATCAAATGTCTACTTTTTCTAAGTTAGACTTGAAGTCTAGTTACTATCAAATCTATATGAAATATGAAGACATTTAGAAAATATTTTTAAGACCTATGAAGGTCATTATGAGTTCAAGGTTATGTCATTTGGACTCTCTAATACCACAACCTCATTTCAATATTTAATAAATGATATATTTAGACCTTATGTACAAAAATTCATATTTAATATTTTTTGATGATATCTTGGTGTATAACAAAACTCATAAAGAACATGATGAATATTTGGAGAATGTCTTCCTTATTCTCACAACTAATAACCTTTATGTTAATTAAAAAGATGTCAATTCAAATAATCTCAATTAGAGCACCTGAACCACTGAATATTTATAAAAAGAGTGTCTACAAATCAAAGAAAAATTTCAACAATATGAGAATGGGCCACTCCTAAGAATTTGAAAACATTATGATGATTATTAAGATTAATTAACTATTATTCCAGGTTTGTCAAATGTATGCCACCTTATCATGACATCTGACTAGATTGCTCAAGATTTTTTTTTTTGTTAGAAATCTAATGCTTAAGAAGCTTTCTATAAACTGAAGGTGACGATGACTTCTACACCAGTTTTGACCTTACTTAATTTCTCTTAAAAATTCATAGTTGAAATTTATGTTTCAAGGCACGACATAAGTACAGTATTGACGCATGAAAGATGACTAGTAACTTATTTGAGTCCTAGTTTACAAGAACACTCTCGACTTAAGTCAGCATATGAAAAAAAAATTATTATCATTGTGATGGCAACCATGAAATGAAAGTATTATCTCATACTTTACCCTTTCATCATTCAAACAAACTAGTATAGTTTGAAATTCATAATCGACCAAAAGGAGATTCACCCAAAATATTACATATGAATCATTAAACTAATGATATTTAACTTAAGTATAGTATAAGGAAGACAAGAAAAATGCGTCTATAGATGAACTATTTAGAGCATCACAATTGGGTGTGATAGTGACAACACCCATGTGCATTGCACAAGGAGTGGATGTGACAACAATCAATAAAAAAGTGAAAGATGACTCAAGCTTGTCCAAAATTAAAATCATACTTATAAAGAACTCTTCTTTTTCATATTATTCGATTCAATAAAGTCACTTCTATACAAAGGTTGATTGATATTACCTCTTACATCTAATCTTATCTCTACATTCCTTTGTGAATTTTATGATAGCCCACTTGGAGGTCATATTGGATTTTTAAAAACTACCAATGAATTGCTCAGCATGTTTATTAGTTTGGCATGAAAAAGAAGATTAAATAGCATATTAATGAAAATATTATTTATCAATTAAATAAGGTTTTGACCTTATCACTAACATGACATTTGCACCCCTTGCCTATTTCGAATATAATATGAGAAAACCTCTTCATAGATTTTGTAAAGACTCTACCCAAATCCAAAGGCCCTTTTGTATACTAGGATTGTTGGCATCATCCAAACAACAAAGAAGATTATGACTCCATATTGTCATAGTAGATAAATTCAACAAAATTTGACCACTTTTTCCCTCTCAAACGTTCATTCACAGCCAAAGACATTACCTAAATCTTTGCAAAAGAAATCGTCATGCTACATGACATTTCGAGAGCTATTGTGATTGATAGAGTGAGTGTTTTTACTAGTGCTTTTTGGAAATCACTCAACAAATTTCAAGGCAAATAATTAAAAATGAGTTCTTACTATCACCCACATATAGATGAACAAATAAAGGTGGTGAATTACAACGTAGAGAATTATCTCTGCTACTTTAATTATGATAAACCTACATTATAAAGTGGCTGGTTATATTGGGTTAAACTTAGTTACAACACTTCTCATCATTCTACTATCAACATGACCCCTTTTAAAGTAATTTATGGTAGGAACCCTCTCACACTTACACATTATGGATCTCCTATGTCATCAATTGATGTAGTTGACACTTATCTTAAAGAAATAGACTATACACTAGCATAGTTCAAGATGAAAGCATAAACTGACAAACATTGAAGAGACATAGAATTTCAAGTGAGAGAATTTATTTATATCAAGCTCCGACCTTATCATATGAAATCATTAGTCAAGAAAGCTCATGAAAAACTAAGTCCTAAATATTTTGACCCTTACCCTATCAAGGAGCACATTAGGTAGGTATCATACAAATTAGAACTTCTTAGTTCCATCACTATTCACTTAGTTTTTCACATCTCTCAGCTGTGCAAAGCACTAGAAAATTATGCTTATTGTCAATCAATTTTGGGCATCTTGATTGACGCTTTGGAATGGCACACGACTCCCCAAGATATCTTAGTCATCTAGAATTCCTCTTTTGACATAAAAGTCTTGGTCAAATGGACTGATCTCCTTGATTCGAAGCCACATGGGAACTAACTTCATCAATCCACCAACAATTTCCTAACTTTCACCTTGAAGACAAGGTGAAACTTATGGGGGGGAGTATTGATAAGACTTCATGTACATATATTAGAATGAAGGAAGCCCAAAGCCCAATAAGTCAGTAACAATCATCATGATTGCAAGGAGTAGTATGATAGGGAGCAATTATGGCAAGATCAGTTATGGCAGGAGCGATTATGGTAAGAGCAGTTATGATAGGAGAAGATATAAGGACTGACGGAGGATGAAAAATTGATGTTAGTATCTCGTGGATCTACGAGAAGGTTTGGAGGGGTTGTATGACACCCTCCCATCTGTTCTGGGTTTTTTTTACTGTTCTTTATCTTTGTTTATTTCTGTTCTATACACTGTTTTTCATCTAATTTGAATTATTCGAAGTTCTTTGATCTGAGATCTTATCATCCCCACTCTTCTCCCTTTTCTAGGGAATACTCGCCCACCCCCTTTCTGTGAAAGATGGTAAGAGAATCAGCTCTCTCTCTCTCTCTCTACTATACTTATTATGCATTAGGGTCCAATACAAGGTGAAATGCCCATCACTTTCCAACTAGGCAATTCAGTTTTCTCTCTCTCTCTCTCTCTCTCTCTCTCTCTCTTCTCTCTACTGATTCTGCATTGGGGTCCAATAAAAGGTCGTGGGGTGAGAAAGATAGCAAGAGCCTCAAGATGTGATGGATATGTCCGGGGGCCTTTCAGCTCGAACAAGGAGCCAGACTGTGCTAGGAGCTGATGTTGCAGCTGCCCCTACCTCTTCTGTTGTTGGCTGCTTCCCTCGGCGTTACTACCACCGCCTTCTTCCCTCTTTTCTTTCTCTATTTCTTCACTATTTTTTGGGTGTAATCTGAGGGCCCCACAGTCATTTTTTTGCATAATTAATACGTATTATTAATTATCAGTCATTTACCAAATATATATGGGAGGTCGGTAAACCAAATCCAGAACCATGCAAAGAAGATCTACGGTCAAATGAGGGAAGATACAGGCTGTGAAGGCCTTCGCCCTTCACGACTCGTTGCAGCGAATAATAGTAACAGTAATGAGAAAGAATAAAATCGAAAAAATCATCAATATATGATCAGGCCCCGGGGAGAACTGGGGAGCCCTTCTTCCCTTTCCCACGGCGGCTGCGGAAGGCCCGGCCGCCGTCGTTGTGTGGAGAGCCAGAGAAAGAGAGACGGGGTTGGTTTCAGAGGCGGGCGCTGGAGGAATACCAGAGCTTCTTGCGGCAGAGGAGGACCTTCTCGGTATCCACCTTGTACTCGGTGTCGTGGCTTCTGCAGTCCCACCTCATTCCCTTGGCGATGGTGGCGATGGCGTCCACCAGGTACTTGGATTCGCGGATTATGGCGTAGCCCTGCGGACGGAGCAGCCGGTCCATCTCCAGGAGCACGTACTTCATCTCGCATCTGGCAAGATGTAGGGGTCAGATGATGATGAGGGTGGGTGGTGGGGTTTCGAGCTCGTAGTTGGTGGGTGTTGACTTCACCTGTGGCCCTCCGCGGTGAACAGCCCGTCAACGTGCAGGAGATCGTATGTCCGAGGATAGGAGGAGAATGATTCGCACCTGCGTGTCAAGAACCCAAATGGGGAAAAAAACTAAGTCCATGTATAATAAATGCTTCATTATACATGGGAAAGTGATGGGTTTGATTTTTGGGGCGTACCAGTCGTGATAGGAGCCGATCAAGCCACGGTCGTAGACGGCGCCGAGGGAGCGGAGGCCGTAGAAGGAGACGACGTTCATGACCCAGAGAGGGGAGTCGATGAGGGCGGCGGCGAGGCCTCCGTAGAGCGTGTTCATGTCCATGACGTTCCTGATCTGGTCTGTGCCGAGGGCCGGGAGCAGGGTCTTGTAGTGCTTCGCCCTCGCCTTCCACTTGCTGCCGTCGTGCTTGAAGGCGGCGGGGCTGGCCTGGGGAACGGCCGAGAGCCGCTCGGGGGTGGCATCGAGTCGCTGAGGCCACTTGGGGGTGGCCTTGAGGGCGAGATTCTTGAAGTTCTCTCCGGGGGGGGAGACGCAGGTGCGGAACGGGGTGTACCAGGCCTCGTCGGGGTCGGTGCCGTCGTCGCACAGCGGCGGGTAGAAGTCGGGGTTCTTGAGCTGATCGTAGCAGCTGCTGTCGGAGCTCTTCTGCCACACGGCGATGTCGTCCTTCTTGTTGTACAGCTTGAAGCACATGCTGGTGAGGAGCTTCTTCAGTTTGTTGAAGTCTGTCCTCTGCTCTTCGATCGTCGTGTTCCATCCCCTCCACCGGTTCTCGTAGTTCACCGGCGGCCCGGAGAGGACCCAGAAGCCTCCGGGGCGGAGGATTCTGTGCACCTCCATGAGATATATTCCACCTGCGGAGGAGGCAAAATCGTCATCTCCCAATATGTTTATCTATTTTTTCCCTCCCCCCCCCCACCCTTCTAAATGCGGTGATTACTCACCAAACTCTGTCCACGGGATGAGGCACCGCGAACAGTGAGCCATGTCGAAGGAGTTGGCCGGGAAGGGAAGCCTCTGGGTGGAAATGATGCCCAGGACCGCTGGAATACCGCGTTCCAGGGCGAATTGGATCTGAGCCTCGTGGTTATCTCTCGGCGCGAGAGAGACTGTGAGGATCCCGCGGTCCAGCAGATCACCTCCCCAGCTCGCGACCTGTGGAGACAAAAATAGCGCCAAGTATAACCAAAGGCAGTTATTATCTTATTCGCTAGATAGAGATATAAGATGGAAACAATGTTGATGATAATCTGGAAATAAAATATAATAAAATGGTGAGGCGAGGTTAATTATGAAGCAGGTCAACTCTCCGTCCTTCTAACCGGAGGTTAGCATCTAGACTTTGTTCTGATCTATGGGTAAATAAACATCAAGGTATCGCGAATCAGGACAATAGAAACATGGAGAGTTAGTCAAATGGGCATCGAGATGAACATTCCAACTTGCTAGAAGACTCGTGTGTTTATAGTCAATACCATACAAATACAGCCATCCAACCGTACTAAAGGAGAATAATTTTTCCGCGGAAGACAGAAAAACTAGCTCAAATATGCCTTTGTGACATACAAAATGTCTAATTACGTGTATCAGTCTGAGGCTATGTGCACCATACATACTATTGCATGATTGTACTGCAATATGTTAGTGAAGATCAGCGGATGGGAGACGTACAATCCGTGCATGATGCGTGCGTGTGCATATATACCTTTGTGTGTGAGTGCGGACATGTATATATGTACTTATGTGTAAATGCATATATATATTCACACACACACACACACACACACACATACATAGAGAGAGAGAGAGAGAGAGAGAGAGAGAGAGAGAGAGAGAGAGAGAGAGAGAAGTAACTCACCCCACACCCTGTATCAATAGCCGTTCTGACAGTCCCATCGTTCATTTCCGGAATAAGGTCTTGCATTAGATCGACGTATGCACCAACTCCTTTGGGGAACATGGTACCTCCCCCAGGGAAAAGGAATTTTTCACCTTCTTTCCTCAACCAATTCTGATTCGATTTCTGGTTGTTTATCCAATCATATGGCACATTTCTGAAATCAAATGCAAATAATCCTCTTAAATGCGCTTTATCAAAGACAGGACAGACGACTAAATTGACACGTATGACTGACGACCATCTGAGGGCTCCATACAGATTCTAACCCAGTCGGCTCCCCTTCCCCACCCCCGCTTTATTTCCCCTTCATTAAAAATAATAATGTGTTTATATCTCAAATAATCTAACAAAGGTTAGAAATGGCCTGGTTACCTGTACCAACATTCATCTCTGCTTTTTGGCCATCTGATTGGGGTCTTGTATCCAGCAGGAGGAGGCACTAAGCATTGTTTCCTTTCAAAAATAGGTGGGCAGTGCCGTTCCATAAAGGAAAGTCGATAGTGGCCATACTTTCTCCATCTCTGAAATGTTACATTCATTGGCATATTAAACTCAGCATCTCAAGAGGACGTAAAACATAAAGCGGTGTACGAATAAAATATTCATCAATGACATGTTTGCCAGTGGAGAAATACCAAAAAATAAACACCGTGCAGGAGGACCAGTTGAAAAACAGAAAGCAAGCCACCGAAAAAGGAGAATTTAAATGGAAATGTACTCCTTGTGATTGAGAATTACAACTTGACATGACATGTGGCATCACATATTACCCTGAAATCAACTAGATTAAATGAAAACCTCGCTAAAACGACAATTCTCACAGCATTGTACAACTAAAACGACAGCCGTGAAAAAATGAAAAGGGAATGTGGATTAAATGGAAAAAACATGCCACATTAATCAAAATATAATTTTTGGAAGACTCAAAACGATAAAGAAGAAGACTGAAACAGTGGAGAAAAATACAATCACAAGCATGAGTATAAGCACAACAAGCACAAACAAGATGCACAAGAATGCAAATTTCCATGAACCATTTCCCAGGCTCAAGTATTTTGGAGTAGATGAAAATGATGATGATGGCTCGTATTGTGCCAAAATATCCTCGCCTAACATTCATGTAAATGGTACAACCAATGAATGTCTTTCTCCAAATTTATCTGTTTGAAGCATTTTTTTTATTTTTTGGAGCGGCACCAATAGCATAAAGCTTGCTACACATGATTTTCAATGGATGTTTTTGCCAAAAAAAAGGAAGAGAGAGCGGCTATATATTGCTGCACCTTTGGATCAGTGCATGGGGTGTAATCTTGAAAATCGCTACTGCACTCAGGGAAGATGGTAGCCTTTATTTGAAGAGAAGTGGAAAATGATTTAACTGAAGCTCCCTCTGCTGTGGCCGCGTTCCTTGTGAAAAGTTTTTTCCCTTCGGAAAAATAAATGCCTCCAAGATAGAAGGAGAATCCACAGAGAACAATCAACGTCAAAATTATGGGAACTGCCCTAGAACTTTTGCTAGGATGAGTAGCTGGCTTGTGTTCGCCCTTCATTTTGTGTGTATTTAGATGGACTGCCTGCAGAGAAGAAACAAATTTTAACCAAGTTAAAGACAGTCACAGCATCTCATATGCGCATGAGTTCTAAAGCCATCAGCAACTCGGTAATAATATATTGAAGGATCTATGAGAGGAGTCGACTTAGAACATGAACAGTGTAAAAAGCGAAATTCCTAAGCTCGGACGGATGAGCAAGCCATGTGAGGCCTGGTTAGGATAAACTCGATTAAAGTCACTTCACTTATTCGACCAACGGGTTGAATAGTCGAAACTCAGTCCGCTTAACTTATCCCAGCGATTTTCAAACTACCGAAGTCAATCTACGACAAAGAGAAATAGAGTTATCAAACTGAGAGTTAGATAAAATAGAATCCAGAACCTAGCCGAGGCTAACCTAGTTAATCCTAACCCGTCATCAAATTCGCCCCAAGTGTTTTGAATAAGAATTGAACAAGAAAGATGATCGTACTGGATGTAAACTAACGGAAGAAGACAAGAAAGAGATTACATCGCACTAAATTAGATGACACCGGTACTCATTCAAGCTCAAAATCCAGCTTAAAACATCGCCAATCGTGCATCTAATCTCACGACTTCAACGAAATACAGGAAATTCCAAGACAGGAAAATGGTGGATCTATATTCGCATTTTGAGCTCGGGGAGTAAATAGTGGATCTCTTATTCGAAATTTAAAGATAATAAACGGCTCTGATTCGTAAGAAATCAGGCTAAATTAAGCTTTAGAATGAATGGATAACTTCGTGGAATCATCAACATGTATGGTGAACTCTCTAGATCCAGAGAGTGTGGTGCAGCTCCCTGCTGACATCACTGTGCACATGATACCATCTAAAAACAAATCTCAATCCCCTAATCCCCAACATATGGAGGTCTCAAATATTAGCAATTTGTAAATCCTTTGAACGATCTGAATCTTGATACCTGTGATTATTGGTGTAAAAAGGCATATAGCAGGGTTAAGAGATAACTACGGCCATAAAACAATCAGACAGATCTGATAAGGTCGCAAAAAGCTCAAAAGCAAACAATAAGAATGCCACGGCCTTGTATTCTCTGTTTATTTGAGGAGTAAAGAGAGAAATGATAAGCCTTAGAGGCAGGCAAGCGCCATGATCCACAGAGACCATCAATCCATGGCTACCAGTCAACAGGAAAAGTCGCCTTAGCATGGCTGAGGAAGCCGTAGGGTCAAACCACATAATATACCTAAACGTTACATTCAATAAAATATTCCTTATGCGCGGACAGGAACAACCAATGAAAATAGTAGAACTAGTACTTTGATAGTGACCAATAAAATAAAATAAATTCAAATCTGGTCGTTGCATTTCGCCTTGGTCGGTAAATTCTGGAGAAAATAATGGACGATAGCGAGACATGAAAAGAAAGATAACTGACAAGATTAAGAAGATTGACCTAATTTGACAAGACTGAGAGTATTAACGAACTTTAATACCGGGACCAAATCTCCTCCCCTGGCTCTGTTAAAAGCTAATTGAATCCCCGCGCAAGTAAGAAAGATCGTGAAATTCTTCACCCGGATCAGAGAGGAGACTTAATTAAAAACGACGAGCACGCCGCAATTCGGGGAGAAAATTCAACGTAAACAAAACCATTCACAAAATGTGAATGGAAATTCACAACCCTACATCTCCCAGAGGGCATGGGAGAAAGAGACAGGTGAGATCCAGGTGACAAAATGGATCGGACCGAGACGCATCTGATGTCAAAGAATGCGTGAAAATCTCAAGATACGGTAGAGCGCAGTCAACATTTCGCAATCCAGGCACCGACTCCCCCTCCACTCGCGGATCAGAGAAAGGAAAATTCGACGGCATCGACAGAAACACTGCGTCACCCCTGCCTCAACAAAGAGAGGAAGGTCTGCAATACCCGAAGCAACCAGGCGTGCAAGATAGGAAGACCTAAGTCGATCAGCATCGGTAAGAGACAAAAGTACCTCAGGCAGACGCACCACCTCTTCTCCTCCTCTCTATGCCGCCACCCGATCTGTCTATATCCGTCGACTACTACCTCACACTACCTCCCAATTACTCTCCTCCCAAAAACAAACACGCCGAAGGAGAATGACGACCTCCACCGGCCCCCCGCCCCCCGCCCCCTCCGAGAAGCAAGCTTCGTGGAGAGGGAAGGAACGACGAACCTCTACTTATCTCTGGAAACGGTGCTCTCTCTCTCTCTCCCCTAGGCGGGGCCGACTGCGTTTACAGCTGCCCATGCATTTTGGGAAATCTATCCAGTCTCTTTCTATCTCTCTCTCTCTAGGTAGCCATTGATGTATCTGGTGGCCGGAAGAAGAACTTCACCGCGAGGGATCATGTCTGTCGGCCACCGACTTCCGCTGCATGGGATCGGCGGCCGTCGCTTTACCTTAGGCTCCGCCCGGAGATCCGCCGACACAGCCAACCGCCCCGCCATCTCGAAGAGGGGTTAAATGCCTTAAAATACTATTTTACCCTTGAATATACGGCCCACCGGCGCCGCAGAAGGGTATTGTCCGTCATATTGAGGGTATTTATGTCCTAAAATATAAGATGATATCCACGCGCCATCCTGTGATTCGTTACAAAAGGAACTGAGGGCGTTTTCGACATTCTACTTATATAAGCCTATACTTTGGCCCAGATCCGGCCCCACGCTGGCCGAATTATTTTGAAAATCGTAGGAATAAAACGGTTCGTCAACTCTATGTGGGATAGAATGATTGTAGACTGATTTACCGGGGTCCACTCGGGAAGGTGTGGGTCCGCCATGTGCCGCCACTAGGCCTTACGGTTGGGGCCGCCCAGCCCCGGGGCCCACATGAAATCGGCGGTGGCGGTGCGGAACAGCTGGCACCACGTGCAGCGCAGCTAAGCTCGCAAATTTGTAAAGCCATGTGTCGACGGTGGAACGGTGGGTCCGGCCACATACAACCAACCGGTGGTTTCTCGACGAGGACTCGGCGCTCGCACGTGTGTGGGAAGTCTGAATAATTTGCTGGTCAACGACTCGCCGCATTCAAGAAGCAGCCGAGTCGAGCACGTGGATTATACGCCGAGGCATAGGTGGGGGCCCACTGCTAAAACGTGGCAAAATCTGATTAGTGGAAGGATGACGACGGTGTAATCCCGATTGCTGTGCTATGGAGTCGTCAGGCCAAATCTTCAGAATCTCAGACTGTCAATGACGGCCAGTCAAGTCGTACGCGCATTTTACCTGCTCCACGCTTCCTCGCTATTCCCCCACGGAGACCACATCGGACGGCTACCACCGCTCGGGTCTTGAATCGACGGTGCAAGCGCGCCTTCGAGAAGAGCCACGAAGGTATGAAAACGCGGGGGGCGCCCGGCGGCGTGGGATGCCGGAATCGGTCCGGAGGCCTGGACGCCGGAATCGGTCCGGAGGCCTGGACACCGGAATCGGTCCGGCGTTGTGGACGCCGGAATCGGACCGGCGGGTTGGTCCGATCTTGATCGCTATCGACTCGGCGATCCACGCGAAGAGCCCGGAGTCCTGCTTAAGAGCTCATATAACCACGATTATATCAATTTATTGTATTTATTTTTCTCCCCGTAATTGGGTGCAAAATATTCTTCAACTACTTTTGCACGGGGTTACAGCCGAGTGGAACGATTCGAGTCGGAGTGGGTCGGACGATTCCGTGTTGCTTTGGAGGGACGGTGAGAGTAGGTGGAGGGTCCAAACCGGCTCGCCCGGTCAACAGCTCCCCCAAACGAAGGGGCATAAACCGGGGAGGAGGGGAAAAGACGAGGGGAAGAGGGGTGTTCGGAGATCTCGTGCGATCCACGCGTTTCGTGGTCTCCGCTGCAGCCTGCCGCTGATTCGATTATCGTGGAGTAGACCAGAGAAGGGTTGAAGGCGCGCCTGTGGTCTTCCGCAAGCTCCGTTCTGTGGGTAGGTTTTGTGGATTTCTCGGATGCGATTCCCCTCGGCCCCCAATTTGTTTTCTCATTTTTTTGAGACTTCTGTCTCAATTGTCCTTGGTGCGTGGTGATTGCTCGAATTTGGATCGTTCCTCGCGATTCATATCTGTGGCTTGCGAATTCATTGGAGTGCCGGTAATCGTCGGATGATGTTGTGGTGATCCGAGGGCTTCTTTCTGTGGCCTGGATTCCTGCGTCTGGTGTTTGGTGGGGAGTGGGTGTCCGGCAATGGGTTTCTAGGGATTATGCCAGCACATGGAAATCATGGATTTTCGCTGCTGCTTTCGCAGTTGGAACGTTCTCAGTTTAGGCCGAGGGACTTGGAGATGGATCGGTCATCAAATCGGGAACAAGATGGTCCTCAGATTGCGTAGACATTTAGGGTTATCTTCAGACGGCAAACAGATTTTTTATATTTCCGTGTCTACAAGGTTCATGCTTGCATTTCGTGAGAGGCAGCTTGCTTCCTTGCATGTTCTGGTGATGGGTCAGGATCGTTGAAAACTGGAAAGCAAATCTGAGGTGAAGATTTTGGCTTCATTTTAGTCTCTTCTGATCACCTTGGATCGAAAATTAGGTCAATAACCTTAATTTGGTTGGAAAATTGGGCAAAAAAGTCTTCATAATTGTGCATTTATGATGCAAAAATATTGATGACGAAGGCGGATAAGAAAAGTAAACCCGAAATAACTATCAACATCCTGGTCTAGATGGCATGTTGACGGAAAAATGGGTATAGAAAACACGAAGAAGGGAGAGGACATCGGTGCAATTTATTATTTAATGCTTGGTCAATAGCCCCTTGTGTTTCAGCAGCCTAGGCGATGGATCTATGTTTTCTATTAGCCTGTGCGTCGAATGCTTTCAGCTTTTTATTAGCAGCATCCTAAGGCTCCTCCCCAGCAATGACCTCCCCCCTTCCAGTCGCATCCTGAACAAGAGCCCAGTTGGCGGTTGCAGTAATAAATCTTCAGAAACTTCTAGTTATTGTCTTCGAAATGTCCATTGTTGACCTTGCTAGTTTTTATTTGGGCAATTTTCTGCTCTTTGTCTTCTGTTCTGGAGGTATTCACCCTTGGAAATCGACACAAAATCCTTTTCTATTATGCATCAAAGTGTTGACTATTTTCTTTTAGAAGGTGTCAAGCACGATCTCTTTGTGGACTTTTATCCATGTTTTGTGGGATCATCCGTTGTTATTTAGGTTATTCAACTCTGAGGATGAAACCCTCCCCAGAAACATTTGAATCTATAGATCACATGGGCTCATCTGCAAGGCTTAGGTTTTCCACAAAGGTGTTCAGCGGAGTAATTTCATTGCGATACACTCCCATGATGGTTGACCGGTGAACATGTGATCTTGGGATATTCGAACGATTGAAATAGCCAACGATCACTGACGATCTCTCCTGATGTCCTGATTGTACATTATTTTTTTCCAGTTGGTTGATTTATTAAACAGGATTTCCTCTAGATTCTTGGAGGCCCTAATCCTTTCCTCTTGTTGTGCTCTTGCCAGACTCAGCCTGGGATGGAGTTCATTGGGGGATTTTTATGTGATTCATTCTCCCAGAATTCGTTCTCGCATCAGGACATTCAGAGATGCCCCTTTCTGCGGAACATCAATGAGCCCACAAACTTCTCCTTCTCCTCGTCCTTTGATTTCCCCGCTGCGCCCGTGGTGAGTTCATCCTTGTTCCACGCACTGGGGCTCCTGATTCCTCCATTATGCTCCCTTTTTTGGAAAAAAAAGACTGAAGATTGGAGATCTGCTGCAGGTGAGGGCCGCCAAAGGTCCCATCTTTGAGGATGGGCCCAACTTCGACATGGCATTCAGGCTCTTCCACGGGCGGGACGGAGTCGTCCCGCTCTCCGGCAGATCCCTCCCCCATGAGAGGGACCTCAAGCCGGCGGAGCCCGCTCTCCAGTTCAACCCTTTGGCCGCCAAGGCCGCCACCATCAGCCTCTCCGCCTTCGGCCCCGGCGGCCCGTTCAGCTTCGATGCATTCTCCAACAAGTGGAAGAAGCAGAAGAAGAATAATTCCAGGAAGGATTCTCAGGTACGATGGATCTCTGAGATTGTTCATCTTGTTCTGGGTTGGAGTTCGAGTTCTCCCTCTCCTGATGCGTTCTTCTCTGTGTTGGTCGTCACCAGGGACGGAAGAACACATCGCACGAAGCCGAAAGCAACGAGTGGCTGGAGACAGGGCAGTGCCCGCTCGCGAAGTCCTACCGGGCCGTCAGTGGGGTGCTGCCGCTGGTCGCGAAGGCGTTGCAGCCGCCACCGGGGATGAAGCTGAAGTGCCCGCCGGCGGTGGTGGCGGCACGCGCGGCCCTGGCACGGACGACGTTAGTGAAGACTCTGCGCCCGCAGCCGCTGCCGGAGAAGATGCTGGCGATGGCACTGCTGGGCATGGCGGCCAACGTCCCACTCGGCGTGTGGAGGGAGCACACGCGGAAGTTCTCCCCGCAGTGGTTCGCCGCCGTCCACGCCGCCGTCCCCTTCATCGCCATGCTCAGGAAGTCCGTGCTGATGCCCAAGACCGCGATGGCCATCACCATCGCCGCCTCCATCCTCGGCCAGACCATCGGCTCCCGGGCGGAGCGTCTCCGCCTGAAGTCCGTCGCCGCCGCCGGCGCCGCCCCGTCTCCGGCGACCATCGACGCCTTCGTACCCCTCAAGAAGGACGGCCCCTGTGGCGTGGAAACCGCCTGGATGCCTCTCCCCCTCGATCCCACGGCGGCGGCGGCGGCGGCGGCGGCGGCGGCGGCGGCGGCGGCGGCGGCGGCGGCGGCGATTGCTGCTCCTTCCGGCCCAGCGCGCGTCTGCGTCTGATCGACGGCGGCGGACCAGAGCCCTCTCAAGTCTGTTCACTTGAGTTCCGTCTGTAACCTTCTTCCTCGACGTGGTGGGTGGGGAAGACGATAATAAATGAGACCGTAAACTCTCTCTCCCTCTCCCTCTCCCTCTCCCTCTCCCTCTGTGTCTCTGTGTTCTGTGTCTCTCTGTCTCTCTCTCATTTCAGTACGCGGCCATTGTGGGATTGATAACATCCGCAATTCGATTCCGGCTTTTGTTCCTCTGTGGCGGATCTTCCCCGGCACCACGTAAAATCTGTCCCGCTATCTAAACGCCATCTTCTTTACCTGAGGAGCCCTCGGCAAGGTGGGGCCCATGGAACACGTGGCTGTGGGACAAAACGGCTCCCATTCGAGTAAAACATGGGCCCATCTCGATACGACACTGGGTCTCCGGCCCATATTGATACGCCCATAGTGCGAGAGAGGAGAGAGAGAGAGAGAGAGAGAGAGAGAGAGAGAGGCATGTCGAACCGTCGTCAATGTGGTTGCCAAGTCCATCCCGAACTCGCCACTCAGTGTTATTTGTCTCGTAACTGGGAGACGGCAGGAAAGCGACCGGTGGCGTCAGAGTTAGAGCCATGCAAGGGAGGAATCAGAACGCCGGGAAGGTGCTCTACGCCGCCGCTGCATCGGACTCCTCCCTCAATTTCTTCCCCACGGAGAATGAAGACCGTGGAGTTTCTTGCCCCCAGGAGGCGGGAGGAGGACAGGGTTCGTGGTCGGATCTACATGCCCTGCGGAAGCTGTACCGCCTGGTTCACGTCCAAGACGATGTGAGTTCTCCCATCTTCACTCGATCCGTTCTCCGCGTGGAATCCCCCTGGCGTCCTCTTCGACTATCAAATTCCTCTGAATCTCCATCGTTCGCCGTGTTGTTGTCTCTCGATGAGAAGTTGGACGAGAGATCGAGATCCCTGCTCAGGAGACTGCTCGACGAAGCCACTCAACGGGCCATCCACTCTGATCTCGAGGTGATCGTCTGCTTCCTACGCCGTCTCCTTCTCTGAGAGACCAGTTCCATTTTCCAGCGTCTCAGTGTTCCGCCTTCTCCTTCCAAACCTACAGGGTATGGCTGCCCCGCCGACGGCCGACGGAACTGCGCGAGATCCCGCCAATTCGGAGGAATCTCGAGTTCGCCGCCCCTGCAACCTCCTCCCCAAACCGCCGGCCTCCGGGTCGGAACGGCCGACTGAGAGGAGAGGACGAGCCGATTCCCCCTGTCGCCCGCTTAGCCGTGGTGGCGCCGATCGGGTTACCGCTCTCTCTGTAGGGGCGGGGACGACCGAGTCAGTACCGGGTCGGAAGCTGACCCGTCCAGAGGCCGCAGCGGGTCGGCGAGTGAACCCGGACCAGGCAACGGTTCATCACAAGAGGAACCGAGCCGAAACCGCCGAACTTCCGTTGACGCCGCCGCGGAAGGATAGCGGGCTAACCAGCGGGTCGACCCGGGCTGGGCCGCCCCGTCACCGGGCGAAGACCGAGATCCGGTCCACCGGCCGGTCGGATCTCGCCGATCGGACGGCTGAGAGCTCGAAACAATTAGTTATCAGGAAGGAGACGCCGGTTCGAGCTCGGCGCTCCGGTTCGGGGAGGAGGGAGCGGCGCTTGCCGATACGCGAACTCGGTGGTCGTCGAGGGTCGCCGAGTTCCGGGACGAGCTGCGGGTGCGAGTCGTGTGCGGTGCAAAGTCCACGCGGCCGCGGCTCGGGGTCCTCCTCTGACGCGGCAGCGCCACCCAGGAGGCCACGGCGGGGCGCGGTGGCGAGGCAGGAACCAGTGCGACCTTCCGGTGTCTTCAGGAAGAGCGGCGATCCACGTGGGATAGCTTCGGCTCGCCACAGCTCATCGGCTTCGAAGCGGGAGGTTCCTCCTGCGCTGCGGCCAGCCACGAAGGAGAAGAACCGTCCGCAGAGATCCCCGACGATGACGAAGAAGAAGAGCCGGAGCATGGAGACGGAGAAGAAGGACGGACGGCTAAGAAGGATCAAGAACAAGCTGGGGTTCATCTTCCTCCACCACCACCATCACCACCACCACCATCCGTCATCCGATTCAGAGAAGGGCGGTGACGAGGGCCGCCGGCGCCGGCGCCGCATGGAGCGCCGTCATCACAGGTCCCTCGGGGAGCTTCTCCGGGGTCTGCTGCACCACTCAGGAGTGAAGCCCGCGGAGGGGGGCCTCCCTCCGCCCCCTCGGCCGGAGCGGGAGCGTAGCTACGCACACGCGCTTCTGGAGGGGCTGCTGCGGTACGTGTGGAGGAGAAACCGGAGAGAGAACAGACCTGCGCGGCTGCCGCAGCCGCGCAGGAAGCTGTACTGGTGGCAGAGGATCCGCCGGCGGCGCGGGGTGAGACTCACCGGCCGGAGGAAGTCGCGCCTCAGGTTAGGAATCGGACGGCGGCCCAGCCGTGGTCATAACGGCGTCAAGAACAGGAGATAACGGCAGGAAAGGTCTGCTAGGCTGGTGATCGTCTTTCATCTCTTTTTTTTAATTTTTAACGCTCAAAAGCTTATTATATTAATGCGAACAAGTAAGGTTTTCCGAATCTCATAGCTGTGTCAGAAAAAAAGACGGAATCTTTCAACAGGAATATTCTACTTCCGTCTCCCTAGCGGTTCGAGATTCCGTCCGAGGAAGTCCACGAAAGCATCCAGTGAGCCGGCGGAACTCCTCGGGAAGCCTGCGTCGAAGATCGAGCGGACGGCGGCCGCCCGTTCCTTGACCCCATCATCCGCCATCAGCCGTTCGATCCCCCTCGTCACGTCTCTCCTCGTAACCCGCTCGCCAGGATCGGGTGAGGCGGTTCGGACCGGGTAGCCGACTCTGAGCCGGGCGGTGACCAGCTTCGAGTTGGAGACCTGGTCCCCCTTGATTGGCCACGCCAGTATGGGGACCCCCTTCGCCAGCGCCTCCACCGTCGAGTTCCACCCGCAGTGGCTGAGGAAGGCCCCCGTGGAAGGATGGCTCAGGATCATCAACTGCGGGGCCCACCCGCGGATTACCAGCCCGCGTTGGCTCTCCTCCGCCTGCCTCGCCAGATCCTCCGGGAAGTACCCGCCGCCGCCGCCCGGGGGCCCCCCTGGGCCCATGGGGCCAGCCTGCAGAACCCAGATGAAGGGCCTGCGGGACTCCTCCAGCGCCGCCGCCAGCTCCTCCAGCTCCTCATCGGCAGGGCCGACGAGCGTGCCGAAGGATATGTAGACGACGGAGGCCGGCGGCTTCGCGTCCAGCCACGCACGGATCTCGCCGTCGGCGACCCCGAACTCCCGCTGTTCCTCCGGCCGGGCCGCCTCGTCTCCGACCGGTTCGTCGGCGGTCGACCAGAATCGGGAGGGGAGGAGGGGGCCGACCCCCCAGACCGGCTTACCGGACTCCTTCGCGATGTACTCCAGGAATGGGCGCTCCACCGCGTCACACGTGTTGAACAGCAGCGCCGCCACCCTGCTCGTCTCTCCGAGCCCGCGCTGTGGCCCTCTCCCCCCTCCCTGCGCCACCGGTACGCCATCGGCACAGGGCGGCATGAGGGGCGGCGGAGGAGCGGCGCCTTGCTGAGGGGGCGGACGGCTGGGGAAGTGACCCTGCTGGAACTGAGGCGGCGGCGGTGGCCAAAATGGCAGGGCCGAGCCGCCATCGGAGTGGCCCCTTGGTGACGGCGGGCTGCCGTGCGGCGGCGGTGGCCAAAATGGCGGGGCCGAGCCGCCATCGGATGGGCCCCATGGTAACGACGGGCCGCCGTGCGGCGGCGGATCCTGTCGTAGATCGGACGCTGTGAGGGCCATGTCCTCGGGGAGTCCCGGAACAGCTAGAGTTCCCTCTGGGCCCAGATCCTCCTCTGAGAGCTTGGAGGCGGCGTGCTCCAGCGCGGCGGCGCAGCCGCTGGACGTGAAGAAGCTGACGACGGGCACACCGAGGCTATCACACGAAGGGATGTAGCTGCTCATCATCACGTCCACGATCGCGCACAGCAAGGGAGGAGACGCGCCGGATCGTCTCGAGAGGTACTCCTCGAATGCGGGGTCCCGATGGAGATGTGGCGGAGGGGAAGGAGACGGGTGGCCGTCGGCGGCCGCAGTGTCCGTCGGCGGCGGCGGTGGAGGGGCGGCGAACTGGTGGACCGTCACGATGTCGTGGAGGGGAGAGCTGGGCAGGGAGGGGAGGAAGAGGGTGACGGAGAGGCCACGGGCGGCGAGGTGGTGGGACAGCTCGATGGCCGGGAAAGTGTGGCCCTTGCTGTGGAAGGGCACGACCAGCACCTCCCCTTCTTTAGGAGACGACATGGCTTCGTAGGTTGAGGAACGACGAGTAGAAACGGAGGGCGCTTAAATAGCGAAGGTAACTTCTCAGCCAAGCGACGAACACCGCCTTTGACTCACGGTTGACGGCTGGACTCATGGTTGGTACACGTGGCACGCGTGAACTCTTGGCCGGCCGCTTCTAGATTTGAACACGTGGATAGCCACGATCGAATTCACTCCCACTCGGCCGTTTTAAGTACTGTAGGGCGGAGTTCGTTTTCCCGCCAAATCGAGGCCACCGTGCTGGAGCGGAACCCTACCGCAAACCTCAGAGATATCTCCCGTCGAGCCATGGTCTCTCCATATGCAATGCCTGATCCCTCGTCTCCTCTGGCTGCTGAAAGGAATCCTGACAGAGATCTCCAGGTTTTGTTCTTGCTCGTCGTCTTCCCGCTCTTTGGATTGTTCCCACATCGTATGAGTTTCTTACTTGTAAACGATTTTGTGTAGCCGTTCTTTGTTTTGCGCAAACCAGAGCCTGGAAAGGTCGTGACGACGGAAGCGACGCATGGGAAAGCAAGAAGGAAGATCGACCTCTCTCAGTTGTCCCCCAACTCCAGAAAACCGTCTGCGGCATTGCCATTCGAAGAGGATGCTGATGCGAATTACGAGCAGCTCCGTATGCAGAGCTTCAATGCGACGTGGTCGAAGATCGAATGCACTATCCAGGTCCCACATTTCTCATTTCTCTCTCTCTCTCTCTATCTCTCTCCCTCCCTCTCCCGGCTCTTCCGCATTTCCTGTATTCTTATTTATTGCGATTCGTTAGGGCCGATTTGATTTTACTATCTCTCTTTTCTCATAGTAGGGATGTTTGAAACAAATGAACCTTAGCCTGTTCGAAGAGGTTCGCGGATGGATCTATGAATCCTTCGACAAGATCAAATCTACTGGACTGCACTCCGTCTCAAACACTCTTTGCCCATATCCTCTTCTAACAGATGGAATCTACCGGCAAATTTTTACAGCATTGATCCTCACAAGTGAGCCAATGAATAGAGCGCATTTGACTTGTCAAATTTGTGCGACTTTGTATTTTTTTTCGATTTTCTATTTATCAAAGTATCTTCTCCACAGAGAATATGGAATTCATTGACGATCTATTGACATTCCAAGATCTTGGCGAACATTTAAGATCCAGTGGATGTCATATTGCAAATCTATCATATTCGGATTTCACAGTTAAGCATGGGATTGCTGGTTGTTTCAAAAGCTTGCTTAGACAGCTAGTCATGGTTTCATTGGAGGTAGGTTTCCGCAAAGTTTTCTCTTTACTATTAAGCCGGACATGTGAGCTCACTCTTCTTTCACTGATACTGTTCCCACAGGCATACGATATAACTGCATTAGCCTCATGGTACTGTCAAAAGGAGAACAATGGCAAACCCGTGGTTCTCATTATTGATAGCATAGAGCAATGCTATGGTCCTGTCCTAGCTGGCTTCATCTCAATCATAGGGTATTCCTTGGTTTTTTTTAAGTCAATATTCATATTTTAACTTTTTCCCAATCTCTAGTAGTTGGTAACTGTCATCCTTAACTGCATATGTATATACGTGTTCGTATTGTTGAAGCACATTTACCATCTACTATCCACATTTATGAATCAGTATCTGTTTCATCCTTGTAACTCTCTAAACCTTAAGGTGTTCAACTCTCTAAATCCTTAAGGTGTCTGCCAGATGTCAATCATTTTTCGAAGCAGTAGTAGATCTGAAATTCAGGTTCTTTGATATACCCTTTAGACCAAGGGGATCTTTAATCTGATGAAGTTACAATATACCTTGGAGAGCTTTATGCTTCAGATATTAATCTCAGACCTCATTGATGAGACCTTAGCTTTATCAAATAGGCCATAGTAGCTGTCTGTGAGATTATGTTTAATAGTTCACGAGCATGATATCGATCTGGCCCTGTTCATAGATTTTCCGTGTTTCTGACGAATTACAAGTTCATGCTTAGAAGAAACGAAATAAATCTTTCATTTATTGTAGAACTTTTGCTGAAATTCATTAAAAGGCTGCTAGCTTAAGTGACTTGCTCTGTTGCATAAACTTGTATGCTACCATTCGTTGTCTCCTGGTTAAATGAGATTGATTTTCAATCAAAAGAGTTGGGTTCATTTGGTGTTATAACTACAGGAACGATGACCAGGATGGGATATCTTTTAGAGAATCTGGATTATATTTTTAGATGAAAAATGATGCTTTTTCGCTATTTATAGATTTCTTTTCTCTTCTTTCATGAATGGATAATTTAACAGCCACAGATCCCAATCAAGATCTCAGACAATGTAGGTAGTTTTGCTCACCTTGTATTAGATTTCCGTTTATTAGTTGCTTTTTATTTTTGTCTTCATTATCCCTTGTTTTTGTCATTTTTACATAGCAGTGCTTATTTTTCCAGCGAGTGGGTAATCAAGATCCCAATCATCTTAGTCTTTGGGGTTGCGACTACTATCGATGCTCTAAGAAAACAGCTTCCATCAGAAGCATTGCAATGCTTGAATTGTTGCAAATTCACCTTGCCATCTCCTTCTGAGAGAATGAATGCTATTGTTGGGGCAATATTTGCAAAACCAAGTTTGGGGTTTAGTGTGGGACATGAAGTGGCAGTGTTCTTGAGAAACTATTTTTCAAGGCACGATGGAACAATAACATCCTTCATTAGGGCATTGAAGGTTAGCACTACCGTAATTATTTTTATTCGGGCGAGTCCATCAGCATGCGTGTCTAGGAGCTCTCAATCATAAATGTTCTTGTTTCTTGCAGATTGCTTGTACTAAACACTACTCCTTGGAGCCTCTGAGCTTTCTGAGCCGTATCATGTATGATGAAGAAACAGAGGTCACATTTTTTTGACTTGTAATTTGATTATAGTTTTGACGTAAGGATAATACTGTTGCATGAGGAATATCTAAGTGAAATATTAATATTTCATTATTGAAGGACTACGTGTGGGCGAGTAATATTTGTCTTAAAGTTGACTAAACACTAATAGATAATTACTAGGAACGGAATCAAACGTGAGCTTTGATTTCTTGCAATTTCTTGCAATTGAGTTTCCTATATTTATTTAATTTTATTTTAATCTTAAAATATATACTATTTGTATAATCAAAGGCCAAAGATGTATTTTCCCGGTCAGATGTGATTTTAAATGGAATATCAACATTACTAATTCTTGTCACAAGTGGTTTTCTTATTGACTTCCGTTTTGGCATCGGTAAGAGATAGAAATCTACCACTTTTGAAATCATATTCAAGGTATATCTTTGAGGTAAATATACATAGAAGTGAGACCAAAATCTCGCTGAAAAATTGTGACCATTTACTGCAACAAGAAAAATACGTGAAGTGGTGATGAAATTAGTTAATGCAAGGAGTGCTTGAAAACTGATGGGATATATAATAATTATTCCCCAAAACGGACAATGCTTAACTTTTGTCTAATTTTTGAACATGAACTTTTTCATGGCTCAGGGTACCTGGAGCATTATGTGTGAATCATTGCCTGTCTCAAAACTCGAGTATGCTTTTGATCTTCCATCTTGCAGAAGGTATTGAAATGAATATTACATTGACGTTTGTCACTCTGGAACTGAAAATATGGTATGCAATGATTGATGACGACTTTTTTTTACCAGGGATAGTTTGAATAGGAAATCTGGTTCCGAAATTGCGCAAGGGTTGTTTGATTTTAGGAGACTGTGGAAGGGTTGGACCTGTGTACTCCTGGTAAGCCTTTTTAGTGTTTGTTAAAGGTGGATATGAATTGACATAACAGCTTTATGGGTAACATTGGCGCCTTGAACAAAAAAATTTCTTGTCAATTTTGATAATAAATAGATGCTGTGGAGTTTAGGTGGATACCTATATATATATAGCGATAAAAGTCTGAGCATGCCTTACGTGTATTTCCTGTTGTTAACTAATGTGGAATCTATTTTAAAATAAACGTATTCATTTCAAGAATCCCGCGCATGAATTATGCTCGGTGGCAGAGGGTTATTCATGGGATTGTTGGATTATCAACAGGATAGCACATTGACAAAGTGGTGTGCATGTCTTTGGCATGCATTGGATATTGTGGTCGGATAAATGAGAGTTTGCTAAAATTTCCAGGGTACCTTGTCTGTTTTGTTACAGTTTTGGAGTACAAGTCTGCTTAGAAACTTCGCCATATTCACTTGATATTGCCTTCCATTGCTTCAGATCATTTCTTTTTTTTTTGATGTTTGTCTTTCTTACAGTGCCTGTTTGAGATAGGAAGAATTAGCAAAATGCAGCTACTAGACATTTTCTGTGAAGCTATAGGTCAAACGACATCTGATGTACATTCCTCAAATGGCTCGTCACTGTCTTCTGTTACTAGTCAGAAACTGTGCCATGCAAGTTCTCAGTCTGCGAAAGGAAGGCTCATTGGTCAGGCAATACAGAAGGTAAGGTATGTATTGTATCTACTTCAAGTTTCTTGGCATTTTACATCCTTGTAAATTCTGGTTGATCCTGGAAGAAAGGCTTATTGTGTTATCTTTACTTTACAAATATTTAGTCAAATCTGCAGCACGTTCCTGAAAATTTAGAGATTCTGGTGATAGATAAAAATTTCTAACTGGTATCTGGCGGTATATTATTACTACGAAGATGCATTATGGATCACGAGGAACAATTCTCATTGTCATCTGTGTTTTCATAGGCATTTCCTGTTGCAATGTGTAACACCACTGGGACCCAACGTACAAATAGAAAATGGATAACTACGATCCCTACGGGAGTGGTTAGAGAAATCATTAGGACACTCCAGAGAGAGACAAGATGGAACCCTAACTCGGAGGTACCCCGACCTCCGTTCTCCTTTCCCAAAGATAGAGATGTCCCCTTCCTTCTACCCCTCCCCCCCCTTAAGTAGTCACCCCCTTCTTTCCTCCTACCTAGTCTGTTCTTAGTGGGCCAACTCCTGTGGTCTCCGACGTTTATAAGTCAGGCCCACGGGTCTGACGCAATGACTCTCAGATGCAAAAGCACGTAGTTTGTGTTCCTCGCATATATCAAGAGTCTGTTTGTCTTTGTACTCGCTCTCGGAAAGGATTCGTTGATGTTAGAAGTGGTCTCTTATGACTATGCAGGTTGTGGATTCTGTATACTCTAACCAGATCAGTTGCGTTCCACCAATCTATGAATTTTTATTTTACTGCGGTTAAAATTATTTCTAGAGTTTTTTTTTATGGTCTTTCATTATGAATGTTTTTAACAGCAGTGGAATGGGTGTCCAAACAGGGCCTTGTTAAGTCAAACTGTACCCACTGCTCTCTTAATTATGCACGAGTGTTGAGAAGGTTTTCTTCATCAGGCATTGTTTATATATGGCCGACTGAGTGAATGGCAAACGACTTCTCTTCCAGTGGTCTTCTCCACTTACCCTCTTCTTACATGAGGCTGAAAATAAGGGACTTGGAATTCGCAGGCTCTGATCCATCCCTACCCAGCCCTTAACGCTCTCGGAATGAAGCCAGCATGGCTATGGGCTGAAGTAGCCTAGAATAGGTCAATTATGAGTGGTTCAGCCCTTGTTGGTCTATATCTGCCCGAACAGGCACCATTTGGCCATAACAGATGGCTGGTCCAATCTCAACCCCGATATGCATTGCTTTTTCCACAGTAATGTGGAACCAAGTGAATGGAAATCTCATTGTCCTGTAGTTATGGTCAGAAAGGATATTGCCACAGAGACCGGTGAAAGCAAGTTTGAAAGCGATTGTGGTCCTAATATATTATGGATGGACCTATATGCAGCGATCTTTTTCAATAGTACAAGTATTTCTGAGCAATTGTATTGGATTTCTCGTTGCGGAATCATTCACTTAAATTGGATGTTATCAGCTCGGACTACAGAACTTCCATAACTTATGGGGCACACCATTCATTGTTCACAGGGAATATGTTCGGATGTTAATTTACCTGCATGTTAGTGATGGGATTTAATTCACATTTTCACTTAATTTCTCAGGGAAATTTCACCAGCGTCGCTCTCATCTTTGCTTGAAAGTTGGGCAAAGCATACCAAGGACATTGATGAGGTACACCTTATGAATCCTGCAAATTCTTTTTCATGCGAATGATAATAATATTTTCTAAATAAAATTGAATAAAAAGGTGAAATAAAATAACTCTTATTCCTCTCATGTAATCCTAACTAAAAAACGAGAGGTACGCCATACAAGTTTGGAATGTACAGAATCTATGGCTAGCTGTCTAATCAGGACCCACTTCCATCAAGATATTTGGTTATACTGTAGATGGGGAACCCCTGTGCATTGAAAAGGAAAGTCTGAGCCAGAGTAGACATAGAGCATCTGTCGACAGTAGCTCCCTCCCTCAGAAAAGTGGACCCTTGTCGGCTGAGGAAGTATGCACAGCCAGACAACGTAAATTGTTTGATTCTCTCTTTTTCTCGCTCTGAGATGTATCGATCAATCTTAAAAAAAAATCATCGTCTGAGAATATTTGAAAATTTTGAATTTTCCTGATTCTTCAATGCCTGATAAATGTTTGATTGTTCCGTGTGCTTCTTTTAGATTCACAGCAAAGTGAGGCAGCTGCAATCTTTATTGAGATCTGTAGATAACGATGGGGCGAGTGTGAGGAAGGAACATATTAAGATTGGCAGGTGCGCCGTTCTTCAGGATTGCTTATCACAACATTTTTTTATTATTTACTGCTCATATTTAAAGTTGGTTATCAGACCTTGCAATAATTTAAATATAAAAAAAATAATTTTCCCTCACTTGTTGTAGGAGGCCTGCACTGGAGATCTTTGCGGATGTTGAAGATGATGGGGCTCTGAAAGTCAACGAGAAAGCCGCCATGCTGATGAAACAGATCGTCGAGTATGTGCATAAATCTCATTTGATGTCCCATGTCTTCCTGCTACGACTTTCCTGAGTCTCCTCGACCATATTTTTTTCTCCCGACTTTTGTTTTTATTTTTATAGTCTAACATCTAAAAAAAATAAAAGTTTCTTCGTCAAACTGATTTATCGTCTAATATTCATGCAGTCAAATATAATTTACTGCCGTTTAGAGTTATACCATTCTTACATCGGTGATTATGAATATATACTGAGATTCCATCTCAATTTCTTTGACCGTTCTTGCCGCATTGCTTGATATGGCTCAGTCTACTCGTCCAGCATCCGCGCTGACGTTCCCTTTCCTAAACTTGTCAACTGGGATTTGTTTGACTTTTGGAGAACAGGGATATGCTGAAGCCCATCGAGTCTATCCCTTTCCATGAGATTTTCTTCTTCAAACACGTTGGCGTGCTTAGATCGGTGAGTCCTTCGGAGACTTCTGCTCTC
The DNA here is from genome assembly GCA_902729315.2 of Spirodela intermedia. NCBI lineage: Eukaryota > Viridiplantae > Streptophyta > Magnoliopsida > Alismatales > Araceae > Spirodela > Spirodela intermedia. The sequence goes on along the minus strand of LR746276.1, from coordinate 387,717 downwards.
GCATTCCCAGAGCATGAAACGGTGTAAAAAGGTCAACTTTCTTTCATGCGAGACCCTGCACGCGTTTTAGTTTTCCTTTTTTGTCCAGGCGTTGACTGGAGATCCGAGGAAGATGATCCAGCTGGACCTTCTCAAGTCGCCGTCCTATCTTCGCTGTATCTGCTGCCGCACAGGAGATAAAGCCCTGAGACCGTCCATGCACGACACCTCGATCCTGTAAGACTCTCCAAACCTTCCCTCCGATCCCTCTCGAGCCTTTTCTCGTCAAAAGGGATCGCGATAGAAGGTTCTTTCCATGGTCAACCCTCCCTCCCTCTTGGGGAGCTACCCGTCTGACTGCGCCTTCTCATCTGTCTGTCTGCTTTAACAAGGTACCACCTCGCTCAAGAACACGGCGATTTCGTCAACCTCCACGATTGGTACAACTCGTTCAAGACGATCCTGACTTCCCGAAGAGACTCTCGACGGAAGGTGAAGGGCTCGTCGACACCCCAGAAAGCATCCGCGGGGCCTCCTACTTCAGATTTGACCGAAGCTTCAATCCAGTATCCTTGAGAGAGAGAGAGAGAGAGAGAGAGAGAGGGATGGGATCGTCACCATTAACGTGGATCCTTAGCACGCGCTACCTCCAGGGCACGATTCTGCCGGGCGGTGACTGAGCTCCAGATCGCGGGGCTGCTCCGGATGCCGAGCAAGCGACGGCCCGATCACGTGCAGAGGGTCCTCCTGGGGCTCTAGCTGAGCGAGCTGTTCCAGGTAAACCAGAGATAGCCTCTCAAGTCTCCCATCTGGTGGGAACCCGTTTCTCTCTCAGAATCGGCACTTTATCCCTCTCTCTCTCTGTCCCCACGGTGGCAGGAAGCTCCCCCGCGAAGTCAAGGACGCCTTCTGCTCGTACGTTGCGGCGAGGACCAGAGGGGGTCATCACGGATCGAATCCAACCGGAAGGTTCGAACTGGGGGGATTATAGAAGACGTATAGCACCACGTGTGAAGCGTACCGTCGTGCGCACTGGACACGTGGGGGCGAGGGGAGGCACGACCCCTCGAGTCCAAGGGAATCGACGAGCGAGGCCTCTGCCGCGCCGTCTGTATCAAAATGGACCCTGTCACGGGGGCCCGAGACATAATGTGCCTTTACGTGATAAAGAAAACCTTCCGGTACTCTCCTTCGCCCTGTCGGTGGCGAAGACGCGTATTACTATCCGTATGTGGCCTTGCCTCTCCGGCCGCCAGTCTGACACCCGCTTATCGTCACCTTCTCGTTGATGGATTATTCCACCTGTGCAGCCAACTGTTTTTAAGAAATAACTCAGATCCCTCCTCTCTCTCTCTCTCTCTCTCTCTAGGTGTGCTCGTACCTCTCCGCAGCGTGGTGTGGAGGGGTTACCTCCGTCTTCCCTCGCAGTATTTAACAGCGGGGGCGGTCGGGGGATGGGTGCATCGCTCCCTTAGAACAGCAGCGCCGGTGATCGTCTTCCCCCCGTCTCCCGCATTCGTCTCCGCGCCGTCGGTGGGATTCCGCCGACTCCCGATTCCGCCGCCCGCGCCGGAGGGTCGGGGGGGTTGCCAGGTAAATGACTCTGGGACCTCTGGTCCTCTCTCGTTTGCTTGATCCTCTTCGGAGATTCTTTTCCCGGCCGATTCCACCGCAATTCCCCCCCGGCATTCTGCTCGACCGCTTCGCGCGTCGGATCTGGCCCCCGTAATCCTCCTGTTCCTCCCCCAGATCTGTCTCAGATCCTGATCTCTCTCTCTCTTTCTCTCTCTTGTTCGCTGCCTAGGGTTCTTTCTTCGTTGGGGATGTCTCCCACCGTTGGCTGCAACGGCGCGAAGGCGCCAGGCGCGCCGTTCAAGATCTTCGTGGGATACGATCCCCGGGAGGCGGTGGCGTACGATGTCTGCCGGCGCTCCATTCTGAAGCGCGCGTCCATCCCCGTCGAGGTGATCCCCATCAAGCAGCCGGAGCTGCGCGACGCGGGGCTCTTCTGGCGGGAGCGCGGCCCCACCGAGAGCACCGAGTTCTCCTTCACCCGATTCCTCACCCCCTACCTCGCCGGCTACCAAGGGTGGGCCGTGTTCGTGGACTGCGACTTCCTCTACCTCGCCGACGTCGCCGAGCTCGCCGCCCTCGCCGACGACCGCTACGCCGTCATGTGCGTCCACCACGAGTACGCCCCCAAGGAGACCGTGAAGATGGACGGCGTGGTCCAGACGACGTACCCGCGGAAGAATTGGTCCTCTATGGTGCTCTACAACTGCGGCCACCCCAAGAACGTGGCGACTCTGACGCCAGAGACGGTGAGCACCCAGACCGGCGCCTTCCTCCATCGCTTCCAGTGGCTCGACGACGCCGAGATCGGGGAAGTCCCCTTCGTGTGGAACTTCCTGGTGGGGCACAACAAGATGGTGGAGGGTGACCCGGCGACTTATCCCAGGGCTATCCACTACACGACCGGCGGCCCCTGGTTCGAGGCCTACAAGGACTGCGACTTCGCCGAGCTGTGGTTGCAGGAGTTGGAGGAGCTCGAGAAGGAGGCGGCCGCCCCGAAGCCCCTGGAATCCACGCCCATCTCGGCGGCCTGTCAGCCCGTCCTGGAGGCCTCGGCTCTTTAGAAGCTGTCTCCACGATTACGCAGCAGCAGCCCCTTCTTCTCCCTCCCCCCTCTACTACTCATTCCTCATTACCTACCCAGTATCGTTTTCCTTCTTCACCTGTCCCCCCGCCCCAACGCTTTCTGTTATTCTTCCTAATCTCACCGACGAGCAAATCCATGGCTCCCCGCTCCCCATCTCTCTGCACGTATTATTTGCCGCCGCCTGGTGTGACCCTGTACGGTACTCTCGTGTTGTAGCAGTACGGATAGCATTGTCTGTTCCTCAGAGTTCCTCTCATCCTCACTGCCTTTCCGGGTTGCCCTCTCCGGCACGCACGCACGCACGCCTTCCTCAGAGCAAACCCTTGGCCCCCAATCCAGGCGGATCTCTCCGGCCCCGCGGGGGAGGAGGAGGAAGACCCTGTCACCCGGCCAAGGTTCGAACTTTGGAAAAGACCAATCAAAACCCGCCATCTAACATACATCATATAATTGGGCTGATGAGATGGGTAATGGGCCGGCCCAGCTTCGGGCTGGCACGGCCCAAATAGGGGCGTGGACGATTTCGTTCCACGTGTTTCCCCCCGAAATGACGGCTAGTTTCCCTCGGCCTACTGCCACTGCCGGATTGTCAGTTCCCGTCTTCTTCTCCCTGCGCACGCGGTGGGCGCCCTACTCTGATCCACGGGATAATTGGCGGCTTCAATGGCCGCCGTAGCGCTGGCGTGGGCGCCGCTCCCTGGCATCGGTCGCAGATATCTGACCACAGCAGATGCGAACTCCGTTGGGCCACGTGACCGCCGCGTGGTGGCGCTGGCGGCGAGGACGGGGGTGGCGGATGGGCTGAGGAAGGGAATCGCCGAGTTCTACGACGAGTCCTCTGGCGTGTGGGAGAGCATATGGGGCGACCACATGCACCACGGATTCTACGAGCCAGGAGCGACGGCCTCCATCGCCGACCACCGCGCCGCGCAGATCTGCATGGTGGAGGAGGCCCTCCGCTTCGCCGGCGTCTCCGGTTGGTCGCCGCCGCTATTCTCTCCCATCTTTCCCTCGTTCCTCACTTCCGTTTTTTAGTATCTCGTCCGACCAGTGACTCAATTATTCCTCTACTTTCCGACGAGCAAGCAGGTTGGTTTGCTATGGATCTTTGATGGAGAATAATCTCTGGTTGTTCTCTTACTTTTTTTCAAGCTAGATTTGTCTCCCCTGCCTCATTATGCGCTGCTTTTTTCTGGGAGCCGCTTAATCCTACCGGATCTGTGCGCTGCCGCTGCCGGAACAAGAGGAGACAATCGCGCTGTTTCGGTCTCGCGGCGTGCTCTCTGCGGCCGAGGCGAGGTGTACTCCCTCGGTGTTCCCTCTGTCCTGATCTTCCGTCGAATAGCAGATCCAAATGAGTTTTTCGTTCTCGATGTCGAAACGTTCTTGCTGCTATTCCATCATTCGATTCATCTGAGATACTCTTCGTCGCGATGATTTCGGAAAACTTAATGGAGTTCCTCGAGAACACATCCTGTGTTTGGTCTTGATTTTGTTCGGCTGTTGATGTTCTTGGAGTTCCTCGAGAACACATCCTGCGTTTGGTCTTGATTTTGTTCTGCTGTTGATGTTCTCGGAAACAGATGATCCTCTGAGGAAGCCGAAGAACATCGTAGATGTCGGATGCGGGATCGGAGGGAGCTCAAGGTATCTAGCAAGGAAGTACGGGGCAGAATGCCGGGGCATCACTCTGAGCCCCGTCCAGGCCAACCGAGCTCAGTCCCTCGCCGCCGCGGAGGGCTTGGGCAACAAAGTATGTACAAATGCCTGCTGAGGGAATATCACCAATCAGAATACGCTGTTCATCGGCGAGCCTTGATTGTGGATGGTCTTCAAGAGGCTTCCCTAATTGTAAGATGCTTATTGAGGTTGGGCTTGGCGGCAGGTGTCCTTCCAGGTCGCAGACGCCCTGGAACAGCCATTCCCCGACGGACAATTCGACCTGGTTTGGTCCATGGAGAGCGGCGAGCACATGCCCGACAAAACCAAGGTACAATATCCTCTCTCTCTCTCTCTCTCTCTATGATCCTACTGAGAAAGAACACCTAGCCTTCTCTGCGCCAAACAGCTTGTACTACCGCCTCTCCTCAAGATTTCGGAGAGACCCATCTTGATGATGATTATGCATCTCTCTCTCTCTCTCGCATGGCTGCGGAGCTACGGATTGTCTTCACATTGATCCTTCTCTGGTATTACTATTTAACGGTGGGGACTTCGTTGTTGTTCCAGTTTGTGAGCGAGCTAGCGCGTGTGGCGGCGCCGGGAGGAATCATCATAATCGTGACCTGGTGCCACAGGGACCTCCTGCCGTCGGAGAACTCGCTGACCCCCGACGAAGTCAAACTGTTGGACAAAATCTGCGAGGCCTACTATCTCCCGGCGTGGTGCTCCGCCGCCGAGTACGTGAAGATCGCCGAGTCCCTCTCGCTGCAGGTGAGTTAACTTTTCTAAGAGAGAGAATGCAGAAGAATGCCAGATGAAAACTCCTGTCTGGTCCAGGACATCAAGTCGGCCGACTGGTCGGAGAACGTGGCTCCCTTTTGGCCCGCGGTGATTCAATCCGCCCTCACCTTGCAGGGCTTCGTATCTCTCCTCCGCAGCGGTGAGCTCCCATCCCTCTCCTGATCCCTTCAAACTTTCTTCCCGAGAAATTTAATGGAGAACCGACCCTTCGGCTTCCTCGACTAGGGTAGAACGCGGATGGGCCTCTCTCTCTCTCTCTCTCTCTCTCTCTCTCTCTCTCTCTCTCTCTCTCTCTCTCTTAAATCCCTCAGTTTGAGGAAAATACTAACCTTCTAGCGTGCGTTGGGAATTGTGGGGCAGGGTGGAAGACGATCAGAGGAGCCCTAGTGATGCCGCTGATGATCGAAGGCTTCAACAAGAACCTCATCAAGTTCGCCGTCATCACCTGCCGCAAGCCTTGAGGCGTTGACCAGTGAGGAGAGTCCTCTGCTGGTGGCTGGCTGACGACCTGATCGGTGCTCATTATCATGTTATTGTCAGTACTGCTACTTTGGGCATGTATGTAGTGGGTGTGGATCATTCGGAAGGTGGAATCTATCCTCCCCAGCTCCCATTCCACTTGAATGGTTCATGTGCGTTTTGTCCGCTAATCAGGTCCCGTTTGTGACAAGGATGCGCGTGCCGGCGTGCGTATGCGACATGCCGGCATGCGCTCCCACCGAGTTGGGGAGTAAATGGACAACGTGTAACGTGTAGTAGAAAGATGAGGCAACGTGCCGACACTAAACATGACAGAGAAAGTGCAACATTAGAAGGTCCTCCGATGAACCGGAGGCAGTCGGCCTGCTAATCTGGAAGCCAAAGAGAGTTGTCGTATCCGCCAGGAGTCGTCGTGACTTCATCTAGAGGACAGGCTAGAGAGAGAGAGAGAGAGAGAGAGAGAGTTGGCCTGGAGGAATTCTCGGAGGAAGAAGAGGAATCGTTTCCTCTCCAATCACATAACAAGAGGTCAAGTAGTTAGTAAGCTAATTTTGGCTTCGAAGTCAACTCCATCTCCCAAACGGCATTCACGATCAAAATCACACCCACACGATGAAAAAGATACACTTGACGCGAAAAGAAGCTTAAAAAACTATACAAGCGTTAACAAATTTCTCCTACTAAAGAAAAGACGAGAGAGAGAGAGAGGGAGAGAGAGAGAGAGCGAGAGAGCGAGCGAGCGAGAGAGAGAGAGAGAGAGAGAGAGAGAGAGAGAGAGAGAGAGAGCAACCGTGGAGACGAGGAACCGAGAGGAAAACAGCCCAACAAAAAAAAAGAGATCAGTACTGTTCTTGGCAGAGGAGAAGACGAAGAAGAAATGAAATCTTACAGAATGCTGGGCACGTGAGAGGAGAGCCTGAGCTGTAACTCTTTCACCTTCGTGGAGAGTTCCGCCTTCTGCTCCTTGTAGCTCTGAAGCAAGAACTCCTTCCCTTCGATCACCTCCTTAAGCTCCCCCACTTCCATCTTCAGCATCTCGATCCTCTGCGAGTCCCTCCCCTTCTCCGTCCCCGCACAGCTCGTCTCCAACCCGTGCGTGCCGCCCTCTGTGTACCCATTCGCGTAGCCGTTCGCTCGGCCATTGACGGCATTTGCCGGCCAGCTCTGTGATCCCACGGCCTTCTCCGGTGACCCCTCGCCGGCGACACACTGATCAGCGATCGCCTTCCTCAGCTGCTGGATTTCCCGTTCCGAGCCCAGCAGGTCCCTGTTGGCGCAGTCGAGCTGGGCCTGCAAGTGCGCTGACTGGGCCGCCTGTGCGCCCAGCGACCGATGGAGATCAGTGATCTGCGCCTGCATGTCGAGGATCATCTCGTCTCTTCTCTTCAGTTGCTGCCGCAGCTTGTGGATCACCTCCCTCTTGCTGAAGATGTCCGAGCCAGACTCTGAGACGCAGGGAGAGTCCGAAGTGTTCGAATGGTGGAAGGCCTTCCGGGGAAGCTCCAGGCGCTCGGGAGACGAAGCCCACATCATGCCGGCGCTGTCCTTGGTGGCTTCGTTGACTGATACCGCCACAAGCGGGAGGTCGGGGTCGCCTTCCTTCAGTATTGGGCTGGAGGCCGTCCGCTTCATGTCCATTCTACCTTCTGACATACCTGTCGGAGAAATATACGTTTTCAATAATCGTATGTTCAGACGTTGGTGTCTGGTTCTTTTAGCGTTGACTAAGCTTTTGTCCAGGGGGATGGCCAAAAGAAGCGATTTCTATGGTTAGTACCTGTCAACTGAACAGGATGGAGACTGTTCTTGAAACCCTACTCCTTTATACCAAAGAAAAAAATAATATAAACGATTTTTTCTGATAAATTGTACTTTATGAAGATCAACTAAGCACTTCTGTTAGCACATGGCAAAAGGAAACGCTAGCAGAACATCTTCAGCTTGTTAATTTCTCTCCCACATTTCTCGTTTCTAAATAAATAGCAAATGTCTGTACAATAACCAGACAGAGGAAAAGGAACTACATATCTGACATAGCGGAAGATGGAGGAAATCGTCCCTTGAATCCACAAGGGACAAAATCTACAGTTCTCGAATCCACAAGGATGGGATAGTGTCGATCCTTGGGCCCAAAAGGATCGAAAAACAAAGCTCTTGAACTACAGGCCAAGGCTGATAGCAATGTAGAGGCAAACAATGGACTGAAAATGGAGATCAGTCCGTTGTACCCATTTGGGAGGCCAGGGCCATAAAGCAGCATGTATATAAATGCTCTTCATATTCCGCATGTCACAGGTTTCCGGGTTTTTAAAGATGTTTTGATGTTACCGTCTTCTACAATCGAAGAAAAATCTTGAACGCATTTGAAGGACAAACCATTGGACCAAAATAATATTCACCGAATTCTCAGTTCAGGTGAATGCTACTCAGTTAAAAGTCTCAAATAATAATATTCCGCCAAGAATATAACTAATCTATTTTTATCTTCGATTCAGTGTCAAAAAAAGTTATATCCCCCTTCCCATCCATTGATGCTTAGAGCCTCACTCTACACAAAACCTTGTGACGTCTATCCACTGATCACTATAGAATGCCTCCACAAAACTAAATTTATTCCATAATGAGAAAGTTTCCGTTTATCAACCAACAAAGCGATGAACAGAGCACTTTGTAAACAGCATGTTTCCGTGCATAGTCAGTAGAAACCGAAAAACTAAGTGAACTCCATATAAACAAAACTGACGTATAACTTAGAACCCAGATAAAATTTAGAGCTGCAGAGATACTTGGTCAAACTTTGGAGAAGTAAAGTGTGAAAGATTCCAAAGATTAGCACCAAACCTGAGTGATAGTGATAGCTGTTGTCCTCACAGTGCCCAAAGTAATACGAATTTGAAGGGAAATGGCAAGACTCTGACCGCCGCTTTCCCATCATTTTAGCATTTTCTAAACAGATAAAAATATCAAAGTTAAGATAAATATAACATAAATGGTGATAATGAGAGAAAATTAAGATTTGTTGTCAGACCTGTTTTATTTGGTCTCTTCGTATCAAATATCTGCTTTAGTTTCCATCCAAGACGTATTGACAAAGTACTCAACAATGCACCACCCATAATAAGCATCCAGTTTGCACCGTCAACTTGTGCCTGCTTCAACTTGTGGGATCTTTGTATGGTACAACTCGTTTTCGATTTCATCTTAAGATTAATTGAGATATTACATCAAGAAGCTGCAGACACTTTTCCCAACACCAGCAAATCTAAAACTGCGACAAAAAGGCTGATTGTTCATTTGACTGGTTGTTTTAAATAGACACAAAGATGAAAAAAACAACAAGCGAAAGAAAACGGCAGACACATCGTTTCACTGTTTAGCAACAGGACTTCAACATGTCACAAATAAGAATCTAATTATAGGACTCAAATGACAGCATTGGATCACCAATCCAATCAAATAAGGAAGAAAGCAGAAAAAAAGAGAGAAATCCAGCAAAGAACGTGTTTATGCAGGAGCCTTCCCATGAAATTAGGCGAAGAAAGCATTGCGCTAAATGATATTTTAATTAATTCATTTCATATAATTCGGATTATACATTTATTTTCTAATTAATTCATGCCCAAAAATTATTTTAGGGCCTTTGAAGGACGTGGAAGTCCTCTATTGATTGCCAAAGACCCAAGCTTCCAAATTGTAGAGTGAATGGTTTTATGCTTTTTTCTGTAAAAGATCATCCACTCGGATGGTTCCAAACATAGGCATTTACTTTTGGGGAAAAAACTTTCGTGTTTTAGAGAGGCATTCACCTGCTCTCCCCTTCTGGAGTACACGAATCCTCTATGTGTCCCTGATATATGTTCTCCAAAATCTTTCACTGCTAATTCTGTGATTCCATTTGCTTTGTTGTCCTAGGATCTGTATTGTACCATTTGTAATCAAATACAATCAAGATAACTCTTCATTGTTACCTCTTACTCTTTCCTTTTGGACACTTTTTCCAACACGTCAAGCAAAACTAACATATAATTTTCTCTAACAGCGGGTCAACTGTTTCAATCATCCTGCAACTAAAGAAGATCTTTTCAATGTGAGACACTTGTAATAAGAGAAAACTTCCTCAATCAAGCAAATCATTTTATCAACAGATGATACCAAAGTTCACATCTACCATCGGCTAGCGAGAAGGTCAAAAAGAATTCCTAGAAAGCTCACGCCATAAGAAACCAAGCAGTTTATCTTATCATCTTGTCCTCTAAATATATCATATTCCACTTCCATTCCTCTAGGGTCACTCAGACAAAAACCAACTTCGCTTTTGATCAGATTTTGAGCTGTGTCGTCCTATAAGACGCATTCATGTCAAAAATCAATGCGAAGCTAAAATTTTCGACAATTGAAAAGATGAAATAAAAATTCAGAAGTGGAGATCAGAAAAAATGGTTTCAATAATACTCTTACCTGCATTCGATGCTCTACTGAATCTTATGACACTCCATTTTAAAAGATAAAAAAGAGAAAAAAATATCATCCTATGACACTCCATTCGATGCTGTTCGACAAATCATCATCCTATAATCTAGAGCCCAATATCAAGCTCAAAGACGTTATTCTTCCAACTCAGGAGGGTGAAACGGCATCCTGACATAATTGAGAATACGCTGTGTGAGATAATTACACGATCTTTGGTTTGTGTGAGTATATTTTTGTCTATCAATTCTCAAAAAAACTTTCAACGGGTGATATCAAAGAAGAACAGTATGAGATCAGACAAGAGACAGGAATGGCCAGAAATACTTCACTCCAATCCTAGATGACTATAAGCGAAACCTGAAAGGGAACTCTTACACCATGAAAACTAGTGATAAACAAAGAAGGCAGTGCATCCTTTTAGAGAACGAGTGGCTATCACCACAGTTGAGCCGTCAAACGGTAATCGTCACAATTGACGAATATTTAATGGAAAAATTAATTCCGAGAATAAGAAATCGATTTATACTTTCTGCTTATCAAGATTTCTCAGTCCTACAAAGTGACAGAAATATTATGAACAATATGAAAGGACGGGCGTCTCAACTCCAATCGAAGAGAACACCCTCCCGCGAGGCATCAAGAGATTCCTGGCATTCCACAAGGAGGGGAAACGAGGCTCTGCTCTGTTTTCTCATTATTCTCCGACAAAGCGAAAACCTATAACCCGGAATAGACTTTAACGTCAAACGACAGCTACAGATGCAACGAGACGAAGGAAGATCCTAATAATGTTCACAGGGTCGGAGAAAACCGCAATGGCGGCGGATTTCACGGAGTGGGAACAATGAAATATATCTACCGAACAATGAAAGAGATTTCGGAATGCAAGCGGACGAAAAGAGGACGAAAAACCTACCCCACGTCGATCAGCCGATCTCGACCAGGGGATTCCGGTTCCTCACGGCCCTGGCGCCACCCATCTTGTGCCGAATGAATGGAACATCGCCTGCCAATAAGAAGGGAAGGGCTACGGCATAACACCGGAAACGTGCGGCTGCGGCGGCTGCAGCGGCTGCGGCGGCTGCGGCGGCTGCGGCGATGGAGGGGGAGGGGAAAAACAACGATGAAAACCTGGTTCCTCGTCAGAACCCCTGCTGCATCCTCTGCCGCCACTTCCACAACTCTCTTTCCCTCTCTCTCTCTCTCTCACTCACTCACTCACTCACTCACTCACTCACTCACTCTCTGCTTTGTTTTGGGCTTTTTTTTCTTTTTCCCTCTTTTCTTTAGTCCTCCGAAAAAAGAGGAGGTTGTAAGCCCCCGAAGTGAGGATTAGGAGTCCCAAGCGCGTGCGTATCATTGCTCTTCGGGCACAGTACGTTTGGAGAGGCGAGGCTAGTCTCGAACCGTCTGCTCCTGACTCGGACAAACCACTCGTCCTCTCAGAGAGGAGGAGCACGCAGCCTATGAAAATCGGTGCGCACCCGGTGAATGGTTCCAGAGGAACCCATTCAAAGATTTGCAGGCGACAGCTACAACTCATATGTGAGCCACGTGTGCCCGAAAGAGAGATTCCTCCCTCCCCCCTCGTCTCCACAAAGACGGCGCGCATCCTAACTCCGCCGTGGACGGTGGCGGCGCCGCCGGCGACGATTTACAGTCTAAGCTCACCCGTGGTTATCCCGAAGAAATTGGACCTGTTGGGTCAAATTTAATTAGATGCAGATCTCCATAGTTCGCCGAGTGGAAAAAGCAACAGCGCCCGGCGATCGGAAGCCTCAGATTCCGCATCAGTCTGAGCCATCGGCGGACTTCTTCAAGCTCTGCGTCCGGTATTCGAGCATGTTGGGGCAGTAGCGGGTGGCGAGGAGCTCCACCTGCTCCATGAACGACCTCTCCCTGGTCCCGCCGATGTGCCTCGCCATCTGCCTCCACCGCTTCAAGCAGATCTCCCCGGACCTGGGACAAAGTCAGCGGGCAGAAGTTCAGAGATCTTTACCAAAAATGGGGCGGAGACGAACAGCAGGGAGCATTCATGTCCGACGGGCGCAGCCACCTGTGCTCGAGAAGATTGTCCCAGTCAACGTCCTCTATGCAGCACGCATCCAGCTGCAGGAGCCTGCCTCGGCGACAACACACAGGCCAATCCAAATCCAAATCCAAATCAGGGAAGATTCTACCCGCAGATGTACAAGCGATGTCGGAGGGAACGCAGAATGAGAGGACGTTACCCGTCTATCATGAGATAATCATCGGCATCTGCCCAGAGGCCCTGGGCGACCATGGGAGAAGTCAACTGCGAATACCTGAGAAATTCCCAAGAACATTAGCCCCTTCCCCCCCCCCCCCCCCCCCCCCCCCACCAGAAAAAGTCAACTCCGAACACCTCCCGCAAGATGGGATCAGTGCGACGATCTGAGGAGGAATGAGCTTCGGTAGTATCCTACCATTTCATGCAGCAGGCCATTTCATAGCGAGAAGACATCTTCTGGCTTATTGCTCCCCACGAGATGTTCTCCCTCAGCTGCCAAAGAGGAAGGGGAGATTGATAGGTGGGAATGATGAGGATCACGAATGGAAGATGCAGGATTTTGGGCGGGAGAAAGAGCTAATAATAACCATTCCGTGCTTGGTCTGCTTCTCCTCAAAGGCTTTTAACTGCAGATCCATGTTTACCAGATCAAACAGAGTCTGGTACTCCTCCTGGCTCCACTTCCCTGCATCGGAGTCGATGAAAACAAGCTGAGCAACTCCTCTGGAACAACAGTCGGATGATGTTTTTGGGTTGTTCAAAACTGAATCAAATTAACAACTTGCTTCTTGCGCAAGAGCAGTATTTTTCAGGTAATCCAGCTATATCAGATATGTGGACTTCCTTTTTATTGGAAGATTAAGGCTGCCCAGAGTCAAATCGCCCAGAAGAAACCTTGCAAAACCCAGCTCTAGCAGCTGAATGGTGATCTGGCGACTAAAAGCAGAATCAACACGGTTCGAAGGCTGATCATGCCATTTTTGCTGCTGGGCAGATGGCGCCGTTCTGATGGCGTCAGAGGTATCAAGAAGATGAAAAAAATGGACTTCGAAATATCCGAAACTTGAATCGTAATTAATAAATCAGCAAAATTATCCATAATAAGATGCATAGATGGGAGGAATGGCAGCAGGAAAGGTGGAATCAACAAATGGGTATGATCCATTTCCGTTTGACAAGAATCTCAACTGGGTAAAATATAGAGAAAGCAGGGAAATATCCAAAATAGGTTATAAAATTTTGAAGAAAACAGGCGCGATTATCCACATATTTGATTCAGTTGTTAGCGCATACGAAAAGCAAATTAAAGAGATGGTTCTACATGGGCACTGCATTGTAAGGAGACAAATCTTCCTACACATCCAGTAAGAGATAACGAGGGAGAGAGAAGATCGAATGAGAGGGAGTGGAGGAAGACAGGCAGCAATCTGCAGACGAATATCAAGTGGAAGAAGATGAACGTGAACAAGGCCTGAAATGCCATTGACCCGGAGCGATAAGAATGCCATAACGGACCTGCGTGGAATGGTTGGTCGAAAAAAAAAAAAAACGATCAAGAGAAATTTGATCGATTTCCTGGCATATTGTGATCGGCAAGACTTACATCATACGCCCTTTGGTCCATGATATCCGATTTATAACAGTTGTTATACTATGCAAGATAAATCAGGGGAAAATACCAGAAAACACCAAACCTCCTGGTACGTCTGGTTTGTTGGCGAAATAATAGGGACATTTCATAGCAACACAGAGTGACGAAGACCACTGACGCAAGATGCATGGCAGCAATTTACCAGACAAATTCATGACCATGTATGCATCATGAGGTTGGATGAATTATGGTGTTAGCAAATTAAAATATTTATAATTTTAGTGAATAAACAATGCGAATGGCATGAACGTGAGATAATTGCCACCGAAAATGGTGCTGACAATTACAGCTCTTTTTACATCTGCATGCCAAGATAATGACGAAGAAAAAAAATCAAGCCAAGGAACTCACGTACCTTTCTTTGGACTAGCCAATCTTATTCTTCTCCATGCATCTTTGACATGAGTTCTGTGTTTGCCAAGCAGCTCGGCCATCTCCTTCCATTTTGATCCATGCTCATCCTGATACCTGGATTTGAAAATTTCATGATTCAAAGAATTAAAGGGCACTCTGAATGCATAAAAGCCATTGATGCGTGCTGGGCACAAGCAAAGTCTGCATGATGAGTGCAAGCTTATCCACACTGTGATACTAAGCTGGCTTGAGGCCTAAGGAGACTCAATAATGAAAATTACCTTCGGACTAGATCCAATTCTTCGGGTTTCCACTTTCGTTTCTCACCCCTTCGAAACAGATTTTGTGCTCGATTGTATACACTTTGCCGAGGCCTCCAAGGTAAAGCGGTTCCTTCAAATCACCAAAAAAGAATGATGAGGAGCAAGCAAATTTCACAATAAAGGTAATTACCGAATTGCAATACATCAGAGCGGGTCATGGCCATGCTATTTCCATCTCATATCCATCAATCGATTTTTCAGAATGCGTGAGAAAGTAGATGGGCACATTTCTGGGAAAAGGTTATACGATGACAAGGGTTATTAACTCTGCAAACGACCACACAGTCGATAAGACTAAATCAATAGGATCAAGATTAGCACAGGAAGCTAGAAGCAGTGTGGAGAGAGAGACTAATGCTGTAGAAGACAGTAGAAAAGAAGTATGAAAACATGGAGATGCAGAAAATGGGTTCTGGATTTGAAGGTTTTTTCTCTCTGCAGGCGCAGAAAGTTACTGTCAGAGGATGCAACTAAACAAAAAAAGAGAGATGTTTGTCACCATTCTCATATCTAACTATATTGATTACATGTTCAAGAATGGCATTTGCCAGCCAATCTTTTCATTGTATTCCATTCATAAAATAATGTGATTTTCAACGACTTAGCTCATTCCAGATGACTTATGCTTGTTGAGAGTTCAATCTGGCTCCTCACATATCCGTTAATTTTTGGCAATTCTTGCGAAAAGCTATCTTGACAGAGGGCCACTAATAAGGGAATAAGGACAAAAGCGAAGATCTAGATCAGAAGGACCCAATTAGTACGTGCAATAAACATGCTGGCAAGCAGGCGTGGTTAAGACACTATTGCTCTATTATTTGTGACATTAGCATTTACCAATTTCTCTCCAACAATGTCTAACTTCCCGATGAGATCTACAATGGAGAACCATCTGCAGCCCATCCTCACCCAAGTTGTTTTCCTGGAAAGAAACACACATGAAAGAGTGTACATCAGGCCCGTACTAAGACAAAGATCATGCATTGATCAAAGGAATACTAGGCATTCAATTCAGAGCTCTATATAAATTTTCTGTAGAGTACGAGCTCCTTTTTATTTAGAAGAGAGAATTAGTGAACACTGACTGCAAAGCCTGCGCAGATGCCAATCAATGCTCACACATTCCAGTGCACATCAAATCATTTTTTTCAGAGATAACACTCGGTGACAACATTGGCGAGTCGTCCTAGAACCAAACGAAATTGGGTTTCAACCTTGACCAACGTTTCACAGAACACTCCAGACAATAAAAATCAGTAGACCAAGGTTACCATAGCATTCACTATTTATATAATACATTTTAAAATACCGACCCCAAGAACCATAAAATATGTGTTCAACAAGAAGAGCACAACTCAAGCCTAAGAAAAGACAAACCCCAGACACTCATTGTAGCAACCACGGCGAGCTTGGAAACAGAAAAAGTTTGGGTTCCCAATTTGAATTTACTTCTTGAGAGCGTACCAGTTTGGAAACAGAATAAGCAACAGATCAGGTAAGTAATTACCATTTTCTCATCAATAAGTAGCGTTGATAATCGTATTTTCCATATAATAGTCGAACTTTCTAGAGTCCAAAAAAAAAAAGTGTGTTGTAGAGAGGGACAAATAAACTTTGGTCAGCTCTCACGATGGAGTAGTCATTCAAAGTCCTATACAGCTTGATAACAGTCGACCACAGAACTATTGATAATAACATATCTCGCCTACCAACATGCAAATTTTATAAGCTAGAGTGATTGGCTTACGCCATATACGAGCAGCATCCCAAAAAAAATGCCACCAGATGCTGTAACACAAAAAAACTACCATCGAAAAAGACTAAGCTCCAAGATAACCACGGACCATAAAGGTTGATAGAAAGAAACTGACAGTGTAAATATTGGAGAAGTAAAGATAGAGGGAGGCAGAGAGAGAAGGGAGGGATCCCTCCATGGAACATGATCGACAGCTCTCATAACTTTTGCAGCGAGGTAAGTACCATACTTGTAATGAATTGTGTGAGAAACTGACCTTTATGTAATCAAGAACAGCTTGCTTGATCATCTCATCTTCTTCTTCAGAGAACCTTTTGCCACGTACCAAATCCTCTTCATTGGACTTGCCAGCACTTTTCTCATCCGCAGTTGAAGGAAATACTTCAACATGACCTGAAAAGGTCACCCTCTTTCTCTTTGCATCGGGTGCCTTAGGAGACTTTCTATCTGTCTCTCTATGACCAGCGGGTTTCACCCTCTTTCTCTTTGCATCGGATGCCTTAGAAGACTTTCTATCTGCATGTGTATCACCAGAGGGTCCGTTCTCCACGGAGTTTATCCTGAATTTCCGTTTTTTCGTAGCCTTGCCGGGCATTTCTTTACTTGAGGCCTCATCCACCGAAATTTCCGTACTTTCAGCCGTCCCATTCTTATTTTTCTTATTCTTCTTGGATTTCTTCTCACCTTTCGTCACTGAGGAGGATTGCAGCTTATGTTGATTGTCTCCTAAGCTCCCCTCCACTCTTATAGTCGTGTTTCCTCGATCTGAGGACCTGTTAAACAGGGCTTTCGCATCTTCAGTAACCTTGCATTCCTTAACGAAGCATTCCTTCTTGAGAGGTTATACATAACCTCGTGTAGCCCTAAGAACAATTAGTGAAGAGATCAGTTTGAGGTTTACCTCTTCTTATTCGCTCGGCAAGGAGAGGCCGTGAGGGTCATCGCTCCGCAAGGAGAGGCCGTGAGGGTCACTTGTCCATCGCCACCACCGTCCGCTGCCGCCGCCACCGCCTTCCTTTCCTCCGCCGCACTATCCGTTCGTGTTTTCCCCTCTTTCTCCCACCGTAGGGCTTAAAACCTCGGCTCACGGTATTACGAGGCGGTGAACGAACCGAACTGGTTCAGCCGGAACCAATCATCTGCTCACGGTCCAGTCCAAGCCGGCCCAACTGCTTGGCTCGAGCCAACCGTTCCACTGACCAGAAGCATTCGGACTGTCTGATCCGTGCCGGCATCTCGTTGGTTCGAGTCACAGTCCGCCAATCAGCCCGGCAACCCGGTCACCGGGTCAGCAGTCAACAACCCGGTAAATGGTCAACATAAGGTCAACTTTTCACGTGGCTTTGGCTTCAAGTGGTGCACCTCGACCACGCATCGCCCGTTGTCGTTGTGTGATCCATAGATGGGTCCACTTATTTTCTGTAAGGGTGTTGTCCTTCATCTTTTTGCCTCTCGATGATCTAACACGTTCCTCTTTATTGGTCCAGTTTTTCGCTTCAGTGCTTTCATCCATGGTAAAGCCCTTGTGAGAGACACTCGAGAGCTCAGACTTTACATGGTGAACATGACGCTATGTATTGAAACTGCCCTAAAAATAAGGATATCGTGGAGGAATTACAGACGACAGACAAGTGAGCGGGGAATGAAAAGCACATTAAAGATGATCATGAGGTAATGCAAGGAAGACTCTTAGGTCTCTGGGTAGTGGATGCAAGATGGGCAATCTCCAACTCTAGACGGAGCCACTCATGCCTTTACTATGCGGCTATTTGGTTCTTCGTGTAGTCATTCTCCATCAGTGCTTAGCCAGACTGCTTCCCAACTGCCTTCAGATTGATCATTAGCATCTGGTCTATTTCGCCAGATCCGATGGAATGCAGCCCTTGGCGTGTTCCGTATTTGTTGCGTCTTGGAACTGTCCGAAGATGCCGCTGGATCTGTCCGCCACCTGCACGACATTCTGTCGGGTCCACTGTACTGCTATCTTTAATGCGATCCTGGTCTTGTCTTGATTCGTCACTCGCTACCCCATTGATCAACTCATGCTCCTTCCTTCTTAGCTCAGTTCGGACCCAGGACGAGCGCCTTCCACGTGGATGTCCTCCGGCCAATAAGGACTCAACAAAGCACGATTGTTCTTCCACTTCTTCGTTCCTCTCTCCGCATGGTCACCGGTTTCTTCCCCATCAATGCCCTTGTCAACCATCACCCTTGAAGTTTCCTCAATACCTTCAATCACCTCTTCTTCTTTCACCCTCTTTTCTTCTTCTTATTCTTCCCTTCATCAGCCTCTGCCCTCGACATCTCCACAGCACCATCACCGACAACTCATCCATCTTCTCTTCCATCACCCTCTTCCTCTTCTTCTTCTCCCTCTTCTCTTCTCTCACATCCCGAACTTCATCTTCTGGCTCCATCATCGTTGAGGGCCAAACTACCACTCTCTTGGCTGATATGCACATGCATTTTATCTACACTCGGCAATCAACAAGGGTAGAGTTAGGACTGAGCCTAAGCCGACCTAAGGAATTGACTTTTGAATAGAAACATTAAGTCCCAGTTATAACTGAAGGCCCCAAAGCAATGTTTTGAGCTTGAGACGAGGTCAAAAGTATAGCTCCACCAACCCACCTATTAATCTCTCTCTCTCTCTCTCAATATTTCGTAGAAATGTGCACATAATATTGTCACCTATATGATTTTTAGACTCTACCTACTCCAATTATGAAATAAATAAATCATAAGGTCATCTCAACAAATTTCTTGTTTCTAAAGGAAAAAAATATTTTGTTTATAATAAACAAAGGGTCGAACAATCACCCATTCTAATATTACTAGACCCTAGTGGGTACTCATTGAACAAGTTAGTGGGTTGGTGAAGTAGTCAACGGTGAACAAACACTAAGAGGCCCTTGACTAGTAAAAAAATTAGGTTAAGAGGAAACATTTCAAGCCCAATTGGAGGACAAATTAGAGGGATACTTGGTCTAAGTTCAAGCCTTTGATCATAAAGAAAAAGGAGGCCCACTTAAAGGGGGCATCCAAAGCCACCTCTTTTCTCTCTTCCCATTCTCACATTAAGACACTGATAAATCTCTATTTTCATGAGTTAATTATTAGCTTAGGATATATGTACACATTAACTAATGATAGATTGTCTTATACTTGTCTTAACGTGAAAGAAATGATTTTTATGTAACTCATGTTAATTTTTTGTTAACTATATAATTTTATATAATTTTTATGTTCATATTTTCAAATTAAAATGAAGAAACAAAAGAAAAAGGGAACCTACTAGCTAGCCTTCATGACAGTCAACTTTATAGTCAGAGGGAACAACTTCAGTGGATGGACCTAGTGGGGAAGGAACCCTAGGAGCTGACAACTCAAGTGGTATTTACCGTTTGCACATACATGTCACTTCCCTTCCACATCATTAATGTCAGTCAACGTATAGTGATGAACTCGAATTGGAGGTTAAATACATTGTCGTAATACAACTAAATTCATGCAAATAATATTTATAAAACCTCACTCTTCTATTTAGGATAAGTAAGAGTTGATCCTCAAAGAGTGTGGATAATGAGAGTACGAATTCTACTTATTTTATTTCTTATATAAATATATATATATATATATACGTGAGATTGTGAATGACAAAATTAAATGTAAAAGGGTGAAGATAAGAGTTATGGAAAGTGTGACAAAGGAGAGAGAATAGATCTAATGCCATGGAATGATGGAATAAATGATAAAACTAGTTCGAATTAAAAGTTAATCTATCTATGGAGAGGATTACAAGGACGCCTCAAATCTAAATCTTGCACAAATCTTGTTGTGTGCCAGTCCTAAGCTGAGTGATGCACGATCTGTGACGATCTTGATGTGTTTTAAGTAATCTCTTCTCCACAATGATCTTCAACATGAGAATGCCATTGATTAGATATTGATTTCTCTCCTGTTTCCTTTAGCTAGCCACTACTAAAGATAGAGCCAAAAAATATCCTCTAAGAGGGGGACAAGATGTCTTAATCCTCTTGAGAGTTAGGCCCCTCCAATAGATGGTTAAGATGAATAATCGACTCTCTTGGTAGATAGCTCAGATTATTCTATAAGGGTGACACTCTAATCCTTCTCTTAATCTTATCTTAAGGCACCCTAAGATGAATGTCCTAGATCTTATCTCTTGATAGCCCTTTTAAGTCCAAATAGGCTAGGCCAAAGTGACACCCTTTCTTAGGCCCATAAACATATTAAGTCGGTCTTTTCCATAAGATTTAGGCTTTTTATTAGGCTAAAGGCTTGAGCTTCTTTCATTACTTTCAACTTATATTAAGAACTCACCTAAGTTCTTGTAATCAAATAATTATTAAAAAAATGTGAGAGAATCACCACTTAACTTCATAAAAGTAAAGTGGGTTAGTTTCATAAAATAAATAAAATAACTAAAATAGTGTATTAAGACTTAAATAATAAAATATTATAAATGTCATAATGAGTTGGTAACATATGTATAATAGTATTATCTACTTATTAATTAATATTTATATATAAGATATTAATGCATAGATGCAACTACTAATTTATAATTATCACATGAGTTAGAGTATGAACTTATCACATGTGTTGTATTAGGGTCATACCACCTTTGTCTCTCCCCATTAGACATAAAGTCCCCAAAAAACAACTAATGTGGGACTAAACCCTCAACTATGATTTTTTGAAATAATTTGGAACAATTGATGGAGGGCAGAAACTTTGAGTTTTCATTATTTTATGGATATATTTGAAAACTATTTAACCTTTTTACACAACAAATCATATGTTGCCAAGTGGTTGCAAGTTATTCAAACCTTTTCTACAAGAAATCAATCAATGGCAACTAATGGCAATCAAGTGGTTGTAAGTTATGAGGAAGCTCAATAAAGGTGACATATTCCATCATTTAACTTTGTATTTTTTATACAAGAAAACAATTAATGGCAAGAGCAAAGATTGTTGATTGGATCTTCACCAATGGTCAACAAGGATCCTTAGAAGCCTCTTATGATAGATTGTCTAAAAAATTACGGCATTCTCAAAGGAAAACACATCTTACGTTAGCCGATGAGCCAAATATTATCAAGAATAGAGGGATCTACCAAGAGACTTGTGGTAGCCTCTTCAAAGTGCCTCATTTGTGATAGAGCCTCTTGTTGTAATGTAGACCTAAGGAAAAAATTGTGTCATGGGCTCTACCTGCACCAATCACTACCTTGTTGGGTGATAGTTGTAAGAGTTTCACTCCACCACCACTTGCCCTTTTGAACTCTGGCCTTTGCACTAAAGTCTAGAGAGTGACAGATAAGCCTTTATTATCATAAGTTAATAATTAATAAATCATATATATTTTTTACCTCAACTCATAATAAATAGACTTATATTTATGATAAATTATAAAAAGTAATTTTTATTTAGTTAATATAATTTTTTGACTAATTATGTGATTTTTTATGTAAATTTATATATTTTTTGTAATCTTGTTTTTGAGATAAATAAAGAAAAAGAAAATAAAATAAAAATATAGAAAAAGACGGGGACATGCCAACTAGCCAAGTCTGCAAATAGGTTAGAAGTACAGTTAGGGTAGAGTCGCGAGTAGGGGCTTAAGCAACTATGGACTGATGAGGGCACTTGTGCATCACTTCCCTTCCACGTCATTGGTGGCCAGTCGAGCATGGAGCAAAGAGTGGTCATACATATACGAGAAAGGGACTCATTGATTTTCAAATCTCGTATTATTATATATTCATCTCAACATTCGGTGTATAATCAATGTAAAACTAAATTGACAATCACACCTTCTCATAACATTTTTAATGATTTTAATACCTAAATTATCTCTTACTTATAACAACGATATACTATGATGACATCACTATATAAAGGTATTCAAGTACTTATTTACTCTCTCTCATATAGGTAGATGATAAGTCTTTATTATTATGAGTTAATAACTAATCAATAATATAATTTAAATCTTAACTCATAATAAATAGATTCATATTTATGTTAAATTGTGAAAAGTAGTTTTTAGTTGATTAATGTAATTTTTTGATTAATTATATAATTTTATATAAATTTATATAATTTTTATAGTCCTATTTTTGAAATAAATGAAGAAAAAAATAAAAAAATAAGAAAAATAAGGAGACCCACCAATCAACCGGGCCTGTAAGCACGTTGGAAGTATAGTTGGGGGTAGCTATGAGCAAAGACTCAAGCAACTATAGACCAATGGGAGCATGTGTGCTCCACTCCCTTTTCATGTCACTAGTGGCCAATCAACTGTGGGGCAAGGAGTGATCACGCATGCGAGAAAGAGACTAATTGCTCACAAATTTGATATTACTATATATTCATCTAAAACGTCAACGAACAACTGATGTGGGACTAATCTCGTGTCACACCTTCTCTAGAATAGGTTTGTTTATTTGAATACTTAAAATACTTTTTAGTTATAACAAAGATATACTAGGATGATGTCACTTTATTAAGGTATTAGAGTACTTATTTAAATCTCTCATATAAGTGGACAATCAGTGCGAGTTCAAATCTTACTAGAGTTAAAAACTCATATTTTTATCTAATTAAATTGTGACTTTCTTGTAGATAGTTGATGAAAGATTAAGTCATTAGAATTGCTCAATCATCAGTGAAAATCTCATTGACGTGATTCATAGAGTATTGTTATTAAAATTATTGTACGATTCACAATAAAAGAATCATAAATCCATCAAGTAAAGTATCTATGATCGATCAAAGAACAAGCTGTTGTTAGAAAGAGGACGATCCATCGAGAGACGAGTCCCCACCTCTTAAGAGCATACTAGATGTGACGAAGAGCCTCTTCTTACTACGTGGACATGAAGATGAAACTCCTTAACACGTGAACTACCTTCATCTAGCTCCTTTTTGCTGGGTGACAACCGCTGAAGAGCTGCAAAGTTGCTATTTTTTCGCTCCACCGAGTGACAATCATCAAAGACAATTCAGTGACTCATTTCATCAATCTCTAGACTTCATAAAAAGATTTAGCAATTGCCCATATTGTCCTTATTTAAGAAGAGCCTTTGAGGCTATGAATACAACATGACAATCTTTTCGAACGCTCAAGATTCTGGTGCATCGCTGACACATTGCCACCACAATATTAAAATTTTATTTTCCTATTTTTAAATTAATTTTTACTTTATTTAGTGATAAGTTATGTGATTTAAATTTATCAAATTATTTGTCATTCAATTATATTTTTTTTGATTTTTACAGATCTTAATTTTATCAATTAAATCATCTATAATGCTATCTTGATGTCCACATCCTTATATCCCTTTTTCGTGAGTTTTAAATATATTTTATTTTTATTTCTTAATAACAAAATTTATAAAAATTCATATTCTTTGAGAATAATTCTGCAAAAATTACTCAATATTATATTACATCCCTGTAATCAACTTGAAAAATTTTCACTATTTTTAAAACTTTTATTTAATTATAATTTATATATTAGCTTAAAAATACTTCTAAATATCTAAAAATTAATATTGTCTAGTTTTATAAAATTTAAAATTTACGTGATTTACTATACAACAACTAACTCATGTCAAAATTTGGTGCTGTTGTCAGGGATATATTACATAATATTTGATATTTTTCTATTTCTCTCTTAGAGTACACAAAAAAATTTAACTATTATTTTTATTTTCTTCTTGAAGAAAAAAAAGAAAAAAAAAGAACAAAGAATAGCAAGACAAGGACTGGAGCATATTGAAGGAGGGTAATAGTTACTAAAATTTTTCCTCAAATTTATTGATTTTTATGAATGGTAGAAGATCTTTACATCCAAAGTTAGAAAATCTTTTTACAATTTCATTCACAACTAAAAATTTGAAAGATAAATAATTTTGATGGATCCTAAAGAATGTACAAATCAAACTGAGAATACTTCTATGACCATGAAAAATCATTATATCCTTGATTCATTTCAAAGAACATCTAATATTAGAGTCCCATTAGCACCCACTATTAAATTCAAAATAAATCTAAGAATTTTCTAAATACTCCTTAATTTTCATAGATTGTCTTTAGAGGAACCTCATCACTATTCAGAAAAATTTCATATGGTCTATGATTTAGTTAATCTCCCTCAAGTTATCTAAAAAATTATTAAAATAAAATTATTTTCTCATATTTAGGGATAAAACTAGTTATTGGTTATTCATATTAGATAGAGAATTAATTAGCTAGAAAGATATAGAACATACTTTTCTTCAAAAAATTTATCAAAACTCAAAATATGAGAAAATATATATAGAGTTTTTCTCAAAAGTTAGAAAAAAATTTACATGAGATATGAGAAAAATTCAAAGATTTATTTAGAAAGTGTCCTCATTATGTTATACTCAAGTGGTAGTTCAATAGAATTTTTTATGATAGATTATTAGAATAACATATAAATATGATTGATTTTATCAATGGATGAGCTTTTATAGAGAAAACCTCTGATGAGATTTACAGTCTTTATCAGAATTTAAGTAAAAATTCTAAAAATCAAGTCATAAAAAAAGGAAAATGTAGGATCAATATTATTCTTGGATGCATATTAATAATTGAAACATCTTATAAATATATTTATGAGTGAAGAAGTGATAAAGAGGTGAATAGAAGAAGTGATGTTTAGATTGTTATTTCAAGGAGTGCTTAAATATTTAAGTACTTGACATCATTTTTAATACTTCATATAAGAGTCCAAAATGTCTAAAAGTATATAATTTCTAATTATTTTTTTTTATGTATTGAAATATGATGTTATGAGATTTGTGAATTTTTCTTTTCATAATTCTATTGCTAAGGGACTAACAATGATTTAAGTTGGGGGATGTGATAAGTCTTCATTTAAGTTGTATAGAGATTAAGCCTCTTTTGAGTTATATGATAGGGATAAGAAAAGAGGGATTTATGAATTGCATCATCAAAATGATTCTAATTTAAGAAATGAGGTTAATCAAATTAATCAAAGATTAAAAAAATATAATTTACATATTGATAATATTAAAAACCCCTTTAACCCTCAATTTAATTCTAATAATACATGTACTGCATATGGTGAAAATAATTATTCTGAATTTCAATATTATAATTTAGATCAATCATTTCACCCTATGCAAGAAAAAGTGCAAGTAACTCATGATTTTAGTACAAATAAGGAGCCTTTTTCTAATTCTTATAATCTTAATTGGAGAAATAATTTTTTGTGGAGAGACCCAAATAATATTCAAAATTTAGAAACACTTAGACCTAATTCAAATTCTGAATTTCATCCAAAATAAGAAAACAAACTTCATAAAAATCAGCCTTCTCAAACCCACATGATGTTATATGAAATGAAAATGTTAGGACAATGACTATATTAAGGAGTGGGAAGATTTTATCTGATAATTAATAATTAATAAATAATATAGTTCTAGCCTTAACTTATGATAATGAAGATTTATAAATAGATGACCGATATAGATTTGAATCCTTTTAGAGTCAAAACTCATTTCTTTTTATCTGATTAAATTATAATTTTCTTATAGATTGCTGGTGAAAGATTAAGTCGCTAAATCACTTAATCATCAATGAAAATCTCATCAATGTGATTCGTAGAGCATCATTATAAAATTTACTGAAAGATTCATGATAAAAGGATCACGAATCTATCGATTAAATCATCTCTGATTGATCAATGAACAAGGCGTTGTCAAGAAGAAGACAATCTACTAGAAGAGAAGTCACCACCTCTTGAGAGTATACTGAATGTGATAAAAAGCCTCATCTTGTTGTGTGGACCTAAGAATGAAGCTCCTTGACACACACCTCACCTCCATCTAACATCTCCATTGAGTGACAACTGTCGAAGAGCTGCAAAGTTGTCATTCTTCCACTCCACTAAGTAACAGTCATTGGAGAAAATTCAATGACTCATTTTACTGATCTCTATTGACATAGGAGAGAAAACTTTAAAATCTATAATCTTTCTCTAAGGAAGAAGAGGAGTCCAATACCACTATAGAAAAGAAGAAGAAATGAAAATGAAAAGAGAGAGATAATAAGCTCTAGTGGGCTAAGAGTTTGATACCACTGTAGAACACACCCTCAAGTTAAAGCATATAAGTCAACCTAGTTTGGTACATGTGGTGTTGTAGGAGATGCCGGCTATGACTCTTTGGTGAGGATGTCCACAAGATGGGCATTGTTGTGATGGAGTGCCATGGAGTAGCAATGTGGGAGGCAACGTGTGGGGCATCTTGAGGGGATGCGTGGGGTGCCAATAGGCAACGTGCAGGGCACCAGGAGGTGGCATAGGGCATTAGAGGTGACGTGTGAGGCATCGAGAGGTGGCGTAGGGGTACCATAAGGTGACATGTGGGGCATTGGGAGGTGGCGCATGGGGCACAAGGAGTTGACGCTCGGGGTGTGGGGTGGCGACGCACGGGGTGTCGGGAGGTGATGCTTGGGGCATCAGGGAATTGACGCATGGGGCGTCAGGAGGGATGCTCGGGGGAGTGACGTGACTCAGTCGTTGTATGTTAAATCACGCAAATATAAAATTTATAAAACTAGAAAATACGAATTTTCGGATATTTAGAAGTATTTCAAAATAAATAGATCAATTATAATTCAATACAAATCCCAAAAATAGTGGTAATTTTCCAGGTCGATCACAGGGATGTAATATAATATCTGGTAATTATTCAGAATTTTTCTCAATGAGTACGATTTTCTTACGAATTTTATACTATGAAATAAAAAGGAAATATATTTAAAATTCACAAAAAAAGAGAGGAAATAAGGGTGCGGACGTCAGGATGACGTCAGCGCCCGGCGAACGCGAATCAGGCGGAAACAGAGTTCCGCCCGGCGATTCTTACGTAGGCGATTACAGACGACTCAATTAATCAAATTAAGATCTGTAAAAGCCGGAAGAATCGTAATTGAACGAAGTATAGTTTGGTAAATAAAAATCAACAAAGTATCACTAAATGAAGCATAAATTAAATTGAAAGCAGGAAAACAGAGTTCCGGCGTCGCGACGGCGATGCGTCGACGATGCACCGGAATCCTGAGCGTTCGGGAGGGTCGTCGTGCAGTGTCCACGGCCTCGAAGGCTCTCCTTGGACAAAGACGACGTGGGCAATCTCTAGATAAAGCAGGAAAACAGAGTTCCGGCGTCGCGACGGCGACGCGTCGGCGATGCACCGGAATCCTGAGCGTTCGGGAGGGTCGTCGTGCAGTGTCCACGGCCTCGAAGGCTCTCCTTGGACAAAGACGACGTGGGCAATCTCTAGATAAAGCAGGAAAACAGAGTTCCGGCGTCGCGACGGCGACGCGTCGGCGATGCACCGGAATCCTGAGCGTTCGGGAGGGTCGTCGTGCAGTGTCCACGGCCTCGAAGGCTCTCCTTGGACAAAGACGACGTGGGCAATCTCTAGATAAAGCAGGAAAACAGAGTTCCGGCGTCGCGACGGCGACGCGTCGGCGATGCACCGGAATCCTGAGCGTTCGGGAGGGTCGTCGTGCAGTGTCCACGGCCTCGAAGGCTCTCCTTGGACAAAGACGACGTGGGCAATCTCTAGATCTTCTCGCGAAGTCTAGAGACCAATGAAGTGGGTCGTCGAATCGTCTCCGGCGGCTGTCACCCGGCGGAGCGGAAAAACGGCGACTTTGCGGCTCTCCGGCGGCTGTCACCCGACGGAGAGGGGCTGGATGGAGGTGAGGCGCGTGTTAGGGAGCTTCATCCTCAGGTCCGCGCAGCAAGAGGAGGCTCTTCATCGCATCTGGTACGCTCTCAGGAGGTGGCGACTGGTCTCCCGGCGGATCGTCCTCTTCCCGACGACGGCTTGTTCGTCGATCAATCGGAGATGATTTACTCGATGGATTGCGATCCTTTTATCGCGAATCGTTCAGAAATTTTAGTAGCAATGCTCCGCGAATCGCGTTGACGAGATTTTCGCCGATGATCCAGCGATTCCGGTTGCTTAATCCTTCACCGGCGATCTGCAGGAAAGTCGCGATAATCAGTTAAAAATATATGAATTTTGACTCTGGGAGGATTCGAACCTGCGGCGGTCGCCCCCCCTGAAGGTTTAGTCCCACATCGGTTGTACGCGGATTATTCGGGCAAATATATAGTAAAGTTAGCTTTGTAGGCAAAGTCCTCTCGCGTGTACGACCACTCCTTGCCCCACAGCCGGCTGATCACCGGTGACGTGGAAGGGGAGTGGCGCACACGTGCCCCTATCGATCCAAGCAAGCCGCTCGAGCCCCTGCTCGCGGCTACTCCCCGACTGCGCTTCCGACCCGCTTGCGGGCCCGGCTGGCCGGCGGATCCCCCATTTTGCAATATTTTTATTTTTATTTCTTGTTCTTCATTTATCTCAAAACTAAGACTGTAAAAATCGTATAAAATCACATAATTACCCAAAAATTCACGTTAATCAACTGAAAACCACTTTTCATGCTTTAACACAAATATAAGTCTATTTATCATGAGTTAAGGCTAAAACTATATTATTTACTAATTATTAACTCATGATAATGAAGACTTATCACACCCCCCAACTTAAATCATTGCTAGTCCCTTAGCAATGGAATTACAAAAATAAAAATTTACAAATCTCAAACATCATATTTCAATACAGAAAAGAAATACAATTAGAAATGATGCACCTTTAAACACTTTGGATTCTTATATCAAGTATTTAAGAATGATGTCAAGCACTTAAATGTTTAAACACTCCTTGGAATAACAATCTAGACTTCACTTCTTCTATTCACATCTTTATCACTTCTTCACTCATAGATGTATTTACAAGATGTTCCAATTATCAATACTCATCCAAGAATAATATTGATCTTACATTTCCCTTTTTCTATGACTTGATTTTTGAAGTTTGCACTATATTTCTTCCTTCTTTTTTTTTTTTTATATATATAGTGGATAAGTAGCTTTTCCTGTAGACAAATTTCGACAATAAGAATGATGTCTCACACCCTCCATGTGTACTCTTCATTTTCAGGGCTTTCACTTTATCCACTTATTTTTCAGCAAGTGTTTTTCTATGCACGATTTTCGACAATGAGAATGATGTCTCACACCCTCCATGTGTACTCTTCGTTTCTAGATTTTTCACATTGCTCTCTCTTTTTTTTTTTTTTTTTTTTTTGAAATAAGTGATTTCTCCTCACAAGTCCTATAGATCAGGGTGCAAAAATCTCCATTAAACTCAAATGATCAATCAAATTTTCACATCAAGTAAATATTATCCATCAAGATCATGAAGTGAAAATCTGTAAAATCAAATCCATGTTATCTATCATGTATCCAAGGAGTATTCCAACATTTCATGCTACTAGATCATTCTTTTGACTCAATAATAATCTTCCTAGTATCTTTTGGTATCAATCAATCTAATTGATTTAATTTTTCATGCATGCAATATGATGTAAGGAATTTGTAAATTAGATAGTTCTGACAGTTCTGTTTTCTGTTTTCAGTTCTATTTTAGCAGCAATAAATTTGTCAAAAATAAATCAAAACTATCTTCTTTATAGGTTTCTCGAATTTCAGTAATATATGTCTACGGGATTGAAATGTGAGAAAAGGGTCTCTAGAATTTCAAATTTCGGGTTGTTTTTTCATCTGCTGTTTTTGACAGTCTGTTGTTTCTGACAGAAAACCAGAAAATAGATGTTGCAATTTTTCCGAATTTTATTTTATTTTTATTTTTTTAGTTGCTGTTCTAAGTTGAATAAAATGCAAACACATGTTCTTAATCGTCCTACAGCATAAATTAATAATGAATACTTCACCCCCCAACTTAAAAATGACATTGTCCTCAATGACACAGAAAACTCGAAACAGAATATGCAGAAAATATAATTTTCAAGTGAAGCATGCATATCTGTAAAGTTAAGCATTAAAAATATTTTCATAAATGATGAAGCTCAGAAAGACATCACCTCAACCTCGTTTTTAATTTTCCACTTCATCTTACACTCCTGCACTTTTTCGAAAGAAAAACAAATACAGAAACAAGTACTGCGAAATTCTAAGAAAAACAGAGCTTAAAAAAAATCAAACAGAATGAAATAAAAACCATGGGTTGCCTCCCATGCAGCGCTGAATTTAATGTCTCCAGCTGGACAGCTCTTATATCATATAAGCTGATCTATGGCCATCAAAATATATTTGTATCCCAAGGTAAGTTTTATGATATTCTTTTTCAGATTTAGCATAAATTCATTTACTTCATATATATATCTTGACATACTTTCAGCCAAAACAAAATGGAAATTAACAAAATTTTCCCAAAAATAATATTTCCATTTTGAAAAGAATCTTTCCTTATTTCTATCTTGTTTTGTTAGGCTCTCATTCATTAATAAATACTTTCTATTAATAAACCATAAAATGTGATCAGGCCATATAATTTTCAGATTAGCTCTTGCCCAATCTAGAACTTTTTCATCTAAATTGGTATCTCTAATTCTTCCACTCACCCATTTCTTAATGTCTTCTTTTATCTGCATAATCTTCCCCTGCTCCATTTTATCTTCCATACATATTTGTTCAATTTGTGAGGAGTGAAATATTTCAAGCTTAGAAATAATTCTAATGGGCTGTGGGTTTTGAAGGATGGAAGGATTGTCTTCTTTAATCTCAGATCTAATGAATTCAGTAAAATTCAAATTTTCTCCTCCAAAATTATTTTTATATTCACATCTATTATTTTCGCTTGTTCCCATTAGTTGAATCAATTCTTTTTCTAGCTTTTCGTTTCTCAACTCATCAAATTCTTCATCTTCCCAAGAGCTATCTTTTAATTTTGGTATATGATATACATCATCATCCTCACAATCAACATCCATGGCTGCAAAATTATGATTAGATTCATTAATTTCGTCTCCTACATCTCCCAAATCAATTGATTTTTCCTCCCCTGAAATATATTTTTCTTCATTTCTGTCCTTACTCCCTTCTACTGAAATTTGGATGATTTTTCTATGATCAGTCGCTGTTTCTTCATCTAAGGGTTCTTTCTCCTCATCATCCTCACTATATTCATTCATCAATTGTGAGCAATAAATGATTTTATTCAAATTTTCTGCTACTATATTTTTGGCCTTAATATTCTCATTTACTTCTAATGGATCATCAATTTCTTCTAATAATTGGAAATAAGGATCAGGTAAAATATTCTCACTCAATATATTCACTGTCCTAACATTTTCATTTCGTGGGTTTTTTTCTAAATTTATCCAGCTAGACTCTTCTTGCTGAAATCTTACTGTTGGACAGTTTTCTGAATTTTCTATGGGCTGACTAGGTAGCTGTCCCTCTTCTCTCTTATTCTCAAGAGCCTCTATAATTTGTTTCTGGTGCTGCATCATTTGTTGCATCATTTGATTCATAGTTTGTTGCATCATTTGGCTCATTTGCTGCATCATTTCCATAGCATCAGGTTGGGTTTGAGAGGGCTGATTTTTCTGAAATCTATTTTCTTGTTTTGGACGAAATTCAGAGTTTGAATTGGGTCTAAGTGCTTCTGGATTTTGAATATTATTTGGGTCTCTCCATGAAAAATTATTCCTCCAATTAGGATTATAAGAATTTGAAAATTTTTCCCTATTTCTATTAAAACCGTGAGCTACTTGCACTTGCTCTCGCATAGGGTGAAATGATTGATCTAAATTATAACATTGAAGTTCAGAATAATCATTTTCACCATACATAGGACATGTACTATTCGAATTAAGTTGAGGGTTAAAAGGCTTTCTAATATTATCAATAAGTAAATCAATTTTTTCTAATCTTTGATTAATCTGATTAACCTCATTTCTAAGTTTAGAATCATCATCATGATGCAATTCATAAATTTCTCTCTTCATTTCCTTGTCATATAATTCAAAAGAGGCTTGATCTCTAGAATTTTCACTTAAATTCTCATAAAGACTGTAAATCTCATCAGGAGTTTTCTCCATAAAAGCTCCTCCACATATAGAATCAACCATATTTCTATGTTGTTCTAATAATCCATCATAAAAAATTCTATTGAGCTGCCACTTGGGTATAGCATGATGAGGACACTTTCTAAGTAAATCTTTGAATTTTTCCCATGTCTCATGCAAAGTTTCTCCTGGTCTTTGAGAAAAACTCCATATATGTTTTCTCATATTTTGAGTTTTTCCTAAGGGATAAAATTTTCGAAGAAAGGCCTGTTCTATATCTTTCCAGCTAGTTAATTCTCTATCCAATGTGGATAGCCAATGACTAGCTTTGTCCCTAAGTGTATGAGGGAATAATTTCATCTTAATAATTTCCGGTGTAACTTGAGGGAGATTAACTAAATCACAGACCATATGAAATTTTTCTAAGTGCTGATGAGGTTCCTCTAAAGGCAATCCATGAAAATTAGGGAGCATTTGAAAAATTCCTAGATTTATTTCGAATTTAACAGTGGGTGCTAATGGGACTCTAATATTAGATGCTCTTTGAAATGAATCAGGGATATAATGATTTTTCATGGCCATAGGATTGTTCTCAGTTTGACCTGTACTTCCTTCAGGATCCATCAAAATTAATTTTTCTTTCGGATTTTTCTTTTTGAATGAAATAATGAAAGGATTTTCTAGCCTTGGATGCAAGGATCTTCTACCATGCATAAAAATCAATAAATTCGAGGGAAAAAGTTAGTAACTGTTACCCTCCTTCAGGATGCTCCAGTCCTTGCCGTGCTTCTTTTCGTTCCCTTTTTCTAATAAAATCGGCAAAAAGAAAATAAAACAAGAGTAAAGTTTTTTTTTGTGTACTCTAAGAGAAAAACAGAAAAATACTAAATATTATTCAATACATCCCCGGCAACGGCGCCAAAATTTGACGTGACTCAGTCGTTGTATGTTAAATCACGCAAATATAAAATTTATAAAACTAGAAAATACGAATTTTCGGATATTTAGAAGTATTTCAAAATAAATAGATCAATTATAATTCAATACAAATCCCAAAAATAGTGGTAATTTTCCAGGTCGATCACAGGGATGTAATATAATATCTGGTAATTATTCAGAATTTTTCTCAATGAGTACGATTTTCTTACGAATTTTATACTAGGAAATAAAAAGGAAATATATTTAAAATTCACAAAAAAAAGGAAATAAGGGTGCGGACGTCAGGATGACGTCAGCGCCCGGCGAACGCGAATCAGGCGGAAACAGAGTTCCGCCCGGCGATTCTTACGTAGGCGATTACAGACGACTCAATTAATCAAATTAAGATCTGTAAAAGCCGGAAGAATCGTAATTGAACGAAGTATAGTTTGGTAAATAAAAATCAACAAAGTATCACTAAATGAAGCGTAAATTAAATTGAAAGCAGGAAAACAGAGTTCCGGCGTCGCGACGGCGATGCGTCGGCGATGCACCGGAATCCTGAGCGTTCGGGAGGATCGTCGTGCAGTGTCCACGGCCTCGAAGGCTCTCCTTGGACAAAGACGACGTGGGCAATCTCTAGATAAAGCAGGAAAACAGAGTTCCGGCGTCGCGACGGCGACGCGTCGGCGATGCACCGGAATCCTGAGCGTTCGGGAGGATCGTCGTGCAGTGTCCACGGCCTCGAAGGCTCTCCTTGGACAAAGACGACGTGGGCAATCTCTAGATAAAGCAGGAAAACAGAGTTCCGGCGTCGCGACGGCGACGCGTCGGCGATGCACCGGAATCCTGAGCGTTCGGGAGGGTCGTCGTGCAGTGTCCACGGCCTCGAAGGCTCTCCTTGGACAAAGACGACGTGGGCAATCTCTAGATAAAGCAGGAAAACAGAGTTCCGGCGTCGCGACGGCGACGCGTCGGCGATGCACCGGAATCCTGAGCGTTCGGGAGGGTCGTCGTGCAGTGTCCACGGCCTCGAAGGCTCTCCTTGGACAAAGACGACGTGGGCAATCTCTAGATCTTCTCGCGAAGTCTAGAGACCAATGAAGTGGGTCGTCGAATCGTCTCCGGCGGCTGTCACCCGGCGGAGCGGAAAAACGGCGACTTTGCGGCTCTCCGGCGGCTGTCACCCGACGGAGAGGGGCTGGATGGAGGTGAGGCGCGTGTTAGGGAGCTTCATCCTCAGGTCCGCGCAGCAAGAGGAGGCTCTTCATCGCATCTGGTACGCTCTCAGGAGGTGGCGACTGGTCTCCCGGCGGATCGTCCTCTTCCCGACGACGGCTTGTTCGTCGATCAATCGGAGATGATTTACTCGATGGATTGCGATCCTTTTATCGCGAATCGTTCAGAAATTTTAGTAGCAATGCTCCGCGAATCGCGTTGACGAGATTTTCGCCGATGATCCAGCGATTCCGGTTGCTTAATCCTTCACCGGCGATCTGCAGGAAAGTCGCGATAATCAGTTAAAAATATATGAATTTTGACTCTGGGAGGATTCGAACCTGCGGCGGTCGCCCCCCCTGAAGGTTTAGTCCCACATCGGTTGTACGCGGATTATTCGGGCAAATATATAGTAAAGTTAGCTTTGTAGGCAAAGTCCTCTCGCGTGTACGACCACTCCTTGTCCCACAGCCGGCTGATCACCGGTGACGTGGAAGGGGAGTGGCGCACACGTGCCCCTATCAATCCAAGCAAGCCGCTCGAGCCCCTGCTCGCGGCTACTCCCCGACTGCGCTTCCGACCCGCTTGCGGGCCCGGCTGGCCGGCGGGTCCCCCCATTTTGCAATATTTTTATTTTTATTTCTTGTTCTTCATTTATCTCAAAACTAAGACTGTAAAAATCGTATAAAATCACATAATTACCCAAAAATTCACGTTAATCAACTGAAAACCACTTTTCATGCTTTAACACAAATATAAGTCTATTTATCATGAGTTAAGGCTAAAACTATATTATTTACTAATTATTAACTCATGATAATGAAGACTTATCAGGGAGCATCCCTCCTGATGCCTCGTGTGTCGTCTCCCAATGCCCCACGCCGCCTCATGATGCCTTGTGTGTCGCCTCTTGACGCCTTGTGCATTATCTCCTAGCACCCCACATTGCCTCCCGACATGTCACTCGTTGCCTCCCAGCACCCCTATGCCACCTCTTGATCCCTGCATGTCACCTTTGATGCCCAATGGCTCTGTCAAAGGTGGGCACCACCAGAGGAGGGTGGCATGCTTGAGAGTGAGGCGGCGGCAAGGTTAGAAGTGGTCGAGGACGATGGAGAAGGTGAGGGCAATGAGCCAAAGGAGGTGGACGAGGAGGAGAGCTTGGCCCCAATGGATGTCGAGAGACGATGCTCGAGGCGTCGGGAGGGGATGCATT
The DNA here is from genome assembly GCA_902729315.2 of Spirodela intermedia. Taxonomy (NCBI): domain Eukaryota; kingdom Viridiplantae; phylum Streptophyta; class Magnoliopsida; order Alismatales; family Araceae; genus Spirodela; species Spirodela intermedia. Next base: position 352,166 of record LR746276.1, on the reverse strand, counting down.
GAGGCGTCAAGAAGCGATGCTTAGGGCATTGGGAGGCAATGCACGGAGGACCGCAAGTCGACACGCAGGGGGTCAAGAGTCCACAGGCAGGGCATCGGGAGGTGATGCTCGGGGCAGAAGAGGCTAGCACCACTAAGAAGAGAAGGGCGCCACCAAAGGAGGGCAATATCGGAGGAGGGTGACACACCGAAGAGGGAGGCGGTGGCTGCATGGCAGCTTGGAGGAGCGGCCGACAGCTTGAAGGAGTGGCCAGCAGCCTGGAGAGGGGCAGAAGCGGAGGTGAGGAGGGTAGTGCCAAAAGAAGATGGAGAACAATGTTAGAGATAATGACATCGGAAGAGGGAAGAGCAGTGACACTGAAGAGCTGCCTGATGAAGGAAGAGGCTGGCGAGGAGGAGAATAGCACATCAAAGACGGGTGGCACACTAGAGAAAAGGATGACGATGAGAGATATCTAGGGCTCTGATAAGTCTTTATTATCATGAGTTAATAATTAGTAAATAATATAGTTTTAACCTTAACTCATGATAAAAAGACTTATATTTATGTTAAAGTGTGAAAAGTGGTTTTTAGTTAATTAATATGAATTTTTTGGTAATTATGTGATTTTATATGATTTTTATAGTCTTACTTTTGAGATCAATGAAGGAAAAGAAATTAAAATAAAAATACAACAAAATGGAGGGGACTCGTTAGTCAACCAGGCCCGCAAGCAGGTCAGAAGCGTAATCAGGCAAGAGCCGCGAGTAAGGGCTCAAGCGACTTGAATTGATGGGGGCACATATGCGCCACTCCCCTTTCACGTCACTAGTGGCTAGCTAGTTGTGGGGCAAGGAGTGGTCATACACGCATGAGAAAGGGACTTGATCGAAAATGTAATATTATTTTATATTCACTAGAAACTTCGGCACACAATTGATGTGGGACTAAACCTACGTCACCTTCCCCAAAAAGGACGGGCAACCAGCATAGGTTTGAATCTTCCTAGAGCCAAAATTCATATTTTTATTTGATTATCGTGACTTTCTTGTAGATCGCCAGTGAGGGATTAAGCAACCAGAATCACTGGATCATCGGCAAAAATCTCATCAATGCGATTCGCAGAGTATTGTTACTAAAATTACTAAACAATTCGTGATAAAAGGATCGAGAATCCATTGAGTAAAGCATCTCTGATTGATCGACAAACAAGCTGTCGTCGGGAAGAGGATGATCTACCAAGAGATGAGTCGCCACCTCCTGAGAGTGTACCAAATGCGATGAAGAGCCTCATTTTGCTGCGCAGACCTGATGATGAAGCTCCCTAACATACGCCTCACCTCCATCTAGCTCCTCTCTGTCGGGTGACAATCGTCGGAGAGCCGCAAAGTTACCATTTTTCTGCTCTGTTGGGTGACAGCCACCGGAGACGATTTGATGACCCATTTCATTGATCTCTAGACTTTGCAAGGAGATCTAGAAATTGCCCACGTCATCTTTGTCTAGGGAGAGCCTGAGGCTGTGGACACTGCACAACAATCCTCTCGAATGCTTAGGATTCCGATGTATCATCGATGCATTGTTGCTGTGATGTTGGAACTCTTTTTTCTTGTTTTCAACTTAATTTCTACTTCTTTTAGTGATAATTTATTGATTTTAAATTTATAAAGATATACTCCATTTTATTATGATTCTTCTAGCTTTTACAGATCTTAATTTGATCAATTAAATCGTTTGTAATCGCTTACATAAGAGTCACCGGATAGAACTTTATTTTTACTCGATTTACATTTGTCAGGTGCTGATGTCATCTTGATGTCCGTACTCTTATTTTCTTTTTTCATAAATTTTAAATATATATATTTTTTTCTAGTATAAAATTTATAGAAAATAATATTTTTGAGGAAAATTCTAAATAATTACCAAATATTATATTACATCTTTGTGATTGACCTAAAATATTACCACTATTTTTGAAAGTTTTATTGAATTATAATTGATATATTTATTTAGAAATACTTCTAAATATCTAAAAAATTATATTTTCTAGTTTTATAAATTTTAAATTTATGTGATTTACTATACAATGACTAAGTCACATCAAGCTCTAATACCATGTTGATATAGGAGAGGAAACTCTAGAGTTCATAATCATTCTTTAATGAAGAAGAGGAGTACATGAGATTATATAGAAAAGAAGAAGAAAGAAAGATGAGAAGAGAGAGATAGATAATGGACCTTCGAGGGTTGAGAGTTTGATACAACTATCGAATAATATCTAGACTTCACAAGAAGATATAGAGATTGTCTACATTATGTTTGTCTAGGGAGAGCCTTCAAGGTCATGGACATTATACAACTATCCTCTCAAATGCTTAGAATTTTGGTGTATTGTTGACACATCATTGTTGCAATGTCGCAACTCTATTTTTCTTATTTTTAACTTAATTTTTACTTTATTTAGTGATAATTTGTGCAATGTTAATTTTCCAACTATTTTTTATTTAATTATGATTCTTTTGACTTTTACAGATCTTAATTTGACTAATTAAATCATTTGGATACAACTCTATTTTTGTTTGATTCACGTTTGTTGGACATTGACATCATCTTGACATCCACACTTTTATTTATTTATTTTTAAAATTTTAAATATATTTTATTTTTTATTTTTCAATATAAATTTATAAAAAATCATATATATTTTTTTAAAAATCTAAAATACTATCTGATATTATATTATATCCCTATAATTGACTCGACAAAATTTTCACTATTTTTGAAAATTCTATTAAATTATAATGGATTTATTTTTTAGAAATACAATAATTTTAAATATCTAAATATTAGTATTTTTTAGTTTTCTAAATTTTAAATTTACGTGATTTATTAGTGCCCATGATGTCAATGTCTAGTAAGAGCCTTCGAGCTGTAGAAGTCACTTAGAGACCCTTTGAGCATCTTGAATTCTTGTGATCACTACTACAATGTAAAACTAGGTTTCATTTTTTAAATTATGATGAACACTATGTGATGCTAAAATTATGTTTCATTATCTAAACTCATCTAATTCTTAAATTAATATTAAGTTTGTTTAATTTCAAATTTTAAATTCATCTTTGATCTATTACCATTCTTTTTATACTTTTATATCTCGATTTCAAGGAATCTTTGAAAAATAATTTTGTACTCCTAATGAAACTCTATTTTTCTCTCAAATGTTTGCTTGAGGTCAACATCTGATTTTATCTTTTATCTAATTTGAAAAATATTTTCTTGATTCTGAAAATTTACCAACCATTATTGTACACTACTTTGATGAAGTTGAAAAATTCTCACTATTTTTTGGAGCTCATTTTTATTTAAAATTAATAGTTTATAAATTTAAATTCAAATATCTTAAAATATGACTAAGTCACATCAAAGAGTTCTAGAAAAAGATATAATATCATTTTAAAATAAAACATGAGGGTAATGATCAATCTTGTTCAATCCCATTTATGTATTAAAATGGGGCGCAAATTATGTTTCATAATTCTATTTATCCTTATATGTTGTAATTTTAAATTTTAATTTTATGAATCTCAAATTCAATGTGGCATGACTCAATATGGATAAACATTTTATCCACATCTAGGGATAAACATTAGTAGAGTCAAGATTGGGCCCATTGGATCTAAAGAATTGACTTTCGAATGGAAAAGTTAAGTTGGAGTTGCCATTGAAGTGCTCAAGAATATATTTTGGGTTTGAGATAAGATCAAAAGAATACCCTCATCAGCCAATTAGTATATATATCTAAATATTTTGTAGAAATATGTTATAATATAGTCACTTCTAAGGTTTATAGACACTACCTACTCATTAGAATTCTTATTAGGGTCATCTCTAAAAATTTCTTATTTTGGAAGAGATAAAAATCCTTTGATTATCATAAAAATTGACTATATAACCATCCATTCTCTTGTCACAAACCCATGATGGGTACTAGTAAAAAAATTCAATGTGCTTGTTGATAGAAATCCCATCCTTACATCTCAAAAAAATAGTGCACTATTATACAAAAATATCTAATTTTATTAGGTGATACTACAAAATTATTCTAGTAAATTTATTTGTGCAGCTTTACAAGCCTCTTGACTTCTTGCTTTTGCATGTTTGCAGATTAGTAAAATTACAAGCATAAAAGAAATTACAAGATGGGTGGTTTCCTTCATTAGGAACAAGTAGAAAAATTAGTTGAACTTTAGGAACATAGAGTTGTATCATCTATTGTGAATATCTTGCATTATTGAGGGGTGACGAGGATAACATCACTTCTCTCTTCACTACGAGGAATGACATCATAGCTCATTGACGTGACTTAATTGTTGTATAGTAAATCATGTAAATTTAAAATTTATAAAACTAAAAAAATACTAATTTTTAGATATTTAGAAGTATTTCTAAATAAATATATCAATTATAATTCAATAAAACTTTAAAAAATAGTTTTTCAAGTTGAAACTTTCCATTATTTGTCATCTTTGTTTATGTCTACCATTCACTATTCATCATTTGTTGTCTTTTGTTTGTTGTCCTTTGTTTGATCATCTTTTGTCCACCCTCCTCCATCCCCGGTCCATCATCCTCTACATCCATCCACCATTTTCCACACCATATATCATTTCTCATCCTCAATCCATGATCCACCACCCTCCCATTGTGACTCATTGCAATCCATTGTATGATAACTATGCTTTACTTTTGTTGCTTGCCATCCAAATCAGGTCATTGTTGCAATCACATTGTTGAGGATGTCTTGGGTTTGTCCTTGTCATGACACTTTCGCCATTGGCATTGAGCCACCATGCCACTATCACCCATGGTGTCTTCAACATACCACTACCAAACCACCACTTGTTCCCTCACCACTCTACCTACTTCACTATTCTATTGTTTACTCTCCCATTCCAATCTTTTATCAAATCAGTTCAAACTTCTAATAGCTCATGATTCAATGTCCATTATGTTCAAATTGGCTAAGATCTGTCACACTTGAACATATTAGGATCTGCTAGATCTGAATTAAATAGGATATGTTGACTTCATCTGATCAGTGAGCTGCCAAGCATGAACTATCAATTGACCTAAAAGTGAATACTCAACTTCATCTATGGTCAACTCTAGGGAGATCAATAGTCAACTTAGTCAATGATCACTCCAATCAATGATCATAGTCAATGATCAACACCTAAGTCAATATTTAACACCAATTTTAATGTTCTCATTGAAGAGGATTGTAGCTTATGATGGTAATCTCTTAATCTCTCATCTATCCTTATAGTTGGGTTGCTTCTATTTGAGGATCTACTCAAAATGGCTTTCACATCTTCAATTACCTTGCATTTTGCTTCCTTAATCTTGACATTCTCGTCCAAACTAGTGTTGTTCTCTTCTTCCAACTTCCTCCTGGTTTTTATGTTAGAAAGGCTGTAAAAAATATCCTCATTTGAATTACTCCCATCATCAGTGATGAAATTTCTTATTTATACCCTTATTTAGCAACATCTTGTTGAGAAGATTACAGATAATTCTTCCTCTTCTATACTTTAGAGATATTTGATTAAAAATTAACCACCCTTATTCTATACTACTTTTCAGTATTAAAATTCTAACTTTAATTTTAAATTCAAACAATTATATATCAATGTGCATGATCATTAAGTAGTAATTATATATCTAAAACTTTTTAGTTTAGATAGGTATGGTAAGATTTTTTTATTGTTGAAATAAAATTAATAATGTATATTGTAATAAAATGATCATTTGATTCAAAACTGATCTAATTTCTATCTTAAGGAATTAAGGAGTGTTAATGTTAGATTTTCCCCACAAGAAATGATAAAGATTTCACTTTGTGGTGTTTCCAGAGGATGGACTTAGCTTTGAGTATTTCTAGAGTTCTAATAAAGAGAATGATGGCAGAGAGTTGAATTTTCTTGGCCTGTTCTTGTAATAATGTTGGTGGGTTGTGCATGATGTTACTGCTTGAATTCAGTTGAGGTGAAACTTACTGTTTAAAGATAACTCCTCTATGTAGTTTGAGTAGTGAAGACCCCTCAATTCTTCTCATTTTTTTATACGAATTTGTTTTCAAGGGTTGAACTTATGTTAGATATAGATATGAAAATTATAAATTAATTAACCATTGGAAAGATGTGAAATTTTATTAAAAATGATGCTTAATGTTTTTTTATCATTTGTGTTCTTCCATCACCTATTTCATTAAAAATAGATAAAACTTTATGACTATAAATCTAATATGATATGGGTAATATCCCAAAATATCATTAAAATAAATTAATATGTAACTGCATTAATGGACAATGTATATGCCTAAAATATATCAATTTAGTCAAATTTTATAGAGATCTAATAACACTACAATAGAATCAATAATTTAGATCTAGATAAGATGATGATTTATCAACCAAATATTATTCAAATTACTTCTAAAACATTTGACCATCCAAAACTTCCAATCTTAGTATTTATGATCATCATTATAGTGATTCAAAATATTTTCATATTATTTTTCAGCATATTTTTATAAAAATATGTGTAATATTGACTCAAGTGGTATGAATTTAATCAATTTTTTGACATAAGATTTATTTTAAATTTGATGATTTAATGTCACGAGAACATAATATACTTTATGAAATTTCATACTCATATTTGTTTCATGAAATATCATTGGCTTAATGCTCTTTATCCCTTACTTTCTCATTTTAATAGTTTTAATAAAAATTTGATGATTTCTATAGTAATATGTAAAATAATAATTTCACATGATGAAATCAAGTAAATCAATTGTGCTGGGTTTGATGTGGATAAGTGGAACATAGAGGGGGAGGATGATGAATTAATTTTTATTTTTTATGTTCTATTCTTTTGTTGTTTGTGTATAGATGTTAACATAGGTTCTTACAAAGTCTCTCTATTTTGAGAATAGATTTATCTAAGTTAAAAAAATTCTAGGTGTATGCACTCTAGTCTCTCTCCCACTTGTCACCAATGTAGGACACGAGTTTTTATATTAGTTCATCTTTCACTAAGTTATGTATAGTTCTAGAAGATTCATAAAACTAAAGCTCACTATTTCTTTCTAAAAATATAATTAATTTAAGAGATCAGTTGCTTAAACACTCATATCTGATCTTTATAGATACCATAAGCCTTCTAGGTACAATTTGACTCTTAGTATCATATGCCTAAGTTAATTACATCAGTCTTCTAGGTAGTAACATACTCTCAACACCTCATGTATTAACTCGAGCCTCTATCCACTTACCACCTTGGTGCCTTAGGGCATGATAGAGAGAGTCAACTTTTGATGCAGAAGTAAACTTAAATCCCACAATGAAGTGAGTAAAATGATGTAGTTTTTAGTCTTCCTTTGAGGCATATTATAATGTGTCTTTGATGAGTGTAGTATGACCTTCTCTTGAGTTTGAGTGGATCAGATAAAAAGACTTTGTCATTTATAATTAATTTTTGTTTCTTATAAATTCACTCCTTATATCCTCCAAAATTTTCTTGTCTTTTTGTTACTTAAGAAACGGTTACACAAATGGCTACTTAAGAAAAGTCACTTGAATGAGACTTTAAAGGCTTGAGAAGCATGTAATACTTCTAAGAGTTCAAAACTGAAGATGTTGACCACACTCTTGGAAGGATGATGGATGGCATGCGAAGCTTTCTCTAGGATTTTCTCTCTCATTTCTTGATCTAATCTAGTGAAAGGCTCTCTTTTGTATTCAGTTTAATAGGAAACAAGAAGTGTCCTAATACCAAGTTGAGTGGTATTTATTGGGTGGAATATGTCTGTAAATTCATAGAAATATCTAATTTTAAACCTTTGAATTTTGATGCATTTATGTTTTATGTTCCTTCCTAGTTATCCTTCCAATGATTTGAATCACCCCTATTTTGTGAAACTAGCTCTTAGTCAAAAACTATTTTAGTCATATGGTTTAGAAACATGGATTATTTTACCCTTAAACAGAATTCTTGACTCATTAATAATGTAAAATTCATAAAATTTGAGGTCTTTGAATTTTGGTGTATTGTTATTGAATCATCATCTTCTTTTGACTATATTCCAAGACGTTACTTTTCATGTAAAGCTATTTACTCAATTTTTAGACATAAATATTTACTACTTTACCTTTATTAAAATATAATAACCAATTATAACTATTAACCCCAGTTATCTTAACATAATTACATTTGAATGAATCAGCTATTCTCAATGGATATCAATCAAGATCAATATTACTAATTTAAAACTATCAAGTTACTTTTTTACAAGAATTGACATTATAAAAAAACATAGGCTTTTAAACCTAATGATATGTATTGTTAGATATCCGCCATATGTTAGATCATTTTCGTGCATGTCATAGTTATTAACTCTTTGTCACGTGCCAATTATGTTGTCAATTTTTTCCAATCATGTGAGTTGTCATATCTTTGCCACGTATCACATCAATTGGCATTGTCAGGCTTTTGCCACTTTTCAAACACCCCTATCTCTCCTCAAGTGGGTAGACATAGGGGTTGACACAGATGACACGTGGGTTCATCCACTTTTTTCTCTTCTCTAATTTTTCTTATAAATTGATTTATTTCATCTGATTTGAGTTAGCTTGATTCTCACTTGGTTTTCAACTTGTATTTTCTTTACTTAAGAATTGAGAAACTTATTTATAAAATGAAATTTTGATATAAATTTTAGGATCTTAATGTTATAATTAACATATTAATATGTATTTCGTGGAAGTTTTATTATCGATTTATATGATTAATTTGTCAATATTAAAGTCATTAAAGCTAACAATAAAGAGAGGTCAACTAGAATGAGGTAAGTAGCTTCTCCCCTCGTGTATTGTCCTAAAAGAGTAAGGATTACGCATCTCATGAGTCCTTTTCTGCTTTCGGTGAGCTTGCTTGATGTTGGCAGAGTAACCTTCAAGGCCAGCACCTGGGGATAAAATGATTAAGATTAGATAGACCCCATCACACAAATGAAAGAAACAAACTGGATCGCCGATGTTTGCTCAAACGCATTGATATTTGACGTCAGCAATCTTCTGCATTGTGTCCACTCCATTTGCCAAAGATTAAAAGCTATAAATGGTCCTGTGCATCGGGGGAGCGAGAGAGAGAGAGAGAGAGAGAGAGAGAGAGAGAGAGAGAGAGAGAGAGAGAGAGAGAGTTGTTCCATTCATGGCCCACGAACATAAACTTGGGTTTAACTTCAGGAACATGAAGTTTCACCACCAACGTCGAACATATTGCAATATGAAAAGGTGGTGCCGTGTCGCTCCTACGGCATCCACACGTTCCTTCATAAACAGCTTCTAAATGTGCATCTTACAAGCTGTCCGCGGCAAGTGATTGATGGCAATGAAAACTTGACTGTGTCCAGCTATCACTATCCTGTTTCTTGTTTAATCATCGTGATGCATTATTTTCGTTAACAAAATGCATTGCTCGTGCACGGTGAGCCTGTCCCACCTCAGACAGAAGGTAGAACCACCCGGAATAAAGAGAGTGATCAAACCTCCTCTGGGAGCACGTTACTTGAACCATGTAGATGGATTTCCGTTGACGCGGTGGTAGGCTTGAGCTCGCTGACCATGTCCGTCTAGGGGGATGATCTTATCACCGATGGAACCTTGTCGAACAATCATCTAGTGATTTAGTGAACTATTTAAATCTGGATTGCAACTGCAATGTGGATGTATGGGGCTTCTCCCCCTTATCTTCCTTTAAGTAATACACAACAGCGCCGCCCCGCTGCAGAAACCCTGGCGACTTCGCTGTGGCTATGGCTTCCTGTGTGATATCCAGCGTGCCAATCCTCCTGCTCCACTTCATCCTCTTTTTCTCAAATCGGCTCGTCGCCGTCCAAACCCAAGAGATCCCGCTGGCCACGCCGGGATCCCAGGGCAGCCGGCTGACAACGTACATCATCCATGTTGATGCGCCACCTCCTCATTTGCGAGCAGACCCCGAGGGTAGGGAGGCCTGGCACAGGTCCTTCTTGCCGGTCCACCTCATGGACTCCGGCGAGCAGCGGCTGCTCTACTCGTACGAGCACGCCATTACTGGCTTCGCCGCCAGATTGACCGAGGAGGAGCTGGCAGTCGTCAGGGAGATGGACGGCTTCCTAGCCGCCTACCCCGACGAGCTCATCCCACTCCAGACGACCCACTCACCAGAATACCTCAAACTGCAGGCCTCCCGCGTGTGGAACAACTCCAACTATGGCGAGGGCGTAATCATCGGCGTCCTCGACTCCGGAATTAATCCGGACCACCCCTCCTTCGTTTGCGATTTGCCCCCGCCTCCCTCTACCTGGAAGGGGCAGTGCGATTTCGGGCCTGACCGATGCAACAGGCTTATCGGTGCGAGGGGCTTCACCCTCGGACTGAGAGCGATGCATGCCGAAGGACTCGCCGGCGAGATTTCTCTGGGAAAAGCACCGTTCGACCCCACTGGACACGGCACACACGTCGCGAGCACCGCTGCGGGGTGCTTTGTCGACGCCGCCGCCGCCTCGTATGGGCAGGCTCAGGGCAAGTGGTCGGCGTGGCTCCCAGGGCCTATCTCTCCGTCTATAAGGTGTGCGATAGCGTTGGCTGTACAAAGAGCGATATCCTGGTGGGTTTCGACGCTGCCATTAGTGATAGGGTCCACGTGGCGTCACTGTCTATCGGTACGTCATCCAGCGACTTCTACAGTGATATGGTTGCTGTTGGCGGCTTTAGGGCGATGGAGGAGGGCATCTTCGTCATCTACGCGGCGGGAAACTACGGGCCGTCCCCGCACACCCTCTCCAACGATTCGCCTTGGCAGCTGACGGTCGGCGCGACGACCATGGACAGGAGCATCCGCGCCACGGTGGGGCTCGGGAATGGGCTAGAGTTCTACAGCGAGTCTCTCCATCAGCCGGGCTACTTCGGCCCAACTCAGCGTCCTCTCGTCCTGGGTGGATCCTGTTCGAAGAACCCCACGGTCAACGTCCGCGGGAAAGTTTTGTTGGATGCCATACCAAACATGAGGCCGACCGACCAAAGTTTGAACGTGAGGAAAGCACGCGGTGCAGCCATGATACTGGCAGACACCGTGAGAGAGGGAAACACGACCCTTGCGGAGGCCCACGTCCTTCCGGTGTCCCGCGTCAGCTCTTACGTCGGATTGGCGATAAAACAATACATCACATCTGGCAGCAATGCGACGGCTACCATCGTCTTCAACGGCACTGTCACCGAAGAGCAGCTCACACCGGCGGTGGCGTACTTCTCTTCGAGGGGGCCCAGCATCCGCAGCCCGGGAATCCTAAAGCCGGACATTGTCGCCCCGGGAGTCAATATCCTTGCGGCGTGGCCTACACCGGTGGGAACCCCCGACGCTCAGTCGTCTTTCTTCGTAATCTCCGGTACCTCCATGGCCACACCCCATGTGAGCGGCATGGCAGCGCTGATCAAGTCCCCTCATCCCACCTGGTCGCCGGCGGCGATCAAGTCGATGCTGATGACCTCGGCGAACCAAGTAGGCAACGCCGGGAAACGGATCGAGGATCACTTGGGGAATCCGGCATCCGGCTTTGACGTAGGTGCCGGCAAGGTGGACGCTCGGGGGGCCATTGACACCAGCGTGGTCTACGAAATCACCTCAAGCGACTACATCGCGTATCTGTGTAGCCTTGGATACACGAGGCTGCAGATTCTAATCATGGTTGGCCACGACGTGAACTGCTCGTCGGTGATTTCTATCAAGGAGGACGAGCTAAACTACCCGACTTTCCGGATCTCCCTGAACGCCGCTAATAACTTCAGACGAGAGGTGACCCGGACGCTGACCAACTTGGGGCCTTTGGAGACGAGCCGCACGACCCTGAACCCTGAGTTCGTCGGGGTCTCCGCGACTGTGCTGCCGGCCACTCTCACATTCTCCAGCGGGGAGAAGAAGCAGTACACTGTGACCTTCGCCAAGAGCGGCGCCGGGACGGGGTTCACTGTCAGCGGCCTGCTGGGTTGGCCTTGCAATGGAACAATCCTGCGTAATGCAGCGGTGGTGTCCTACTAAATTTGCATCGGCGGCTCTGTGGACAGGGTCCATCGGCGGCTCGAATGCTCTCCTCTGTTTTGTTTTGCTTCCGTAATAAAATGCCTCCGCTTTGGTCGCGGAGGCTTCTATGGCGCGTGTGATGCACAGGGTTGTATTTGCCTCATGGCCCGCTGATGTCCTGCAAGGTATGTGCTCAACAAGGTGAGAACAAGTATATCCTCAGAAAAAGGAAACGCAGACCTCGGTTTAGCAACTGAGCCAAATTCGGAAGTAAAATTATAGTGTTCCCAATTCGAATTGATTTCTTAAGAGTGTACCATGGAAACTAAATATAGCTGGGCTCTGAGAAGTAGGTATTGAAATTTGGGAGGTATACATGTGACAACAAATGAAACCTTCTAAGAAGGAAAGTGATTTGAGGATGGTAAGTAAATTATACTGTTAAAAATATGTCTCATATGGCTTCGAAAATCTAGCAAGCATGGCTTCTGAGATCAAACCTCTTCACCACTCTAATTTGACTTGAAATATTCTACCAACCTTCAATATTCCTTCATTTTTCTTCCAAGAATAATCTTTCTCTGATTTCCTTGTCTTTCTTCCAAGAAAAGCTAAGCTCACATTTCAAATACTTTTAGGAACAAGCCAACTCTTACTGGTCTCCATCGTTGTACCTGTTAGAGGAGACAACTGGATTTTGTCTTGGAAGAGAACAGGAGGGGAGAACCAACAATAAAAAAAGATACATACAGACCTGACGAAGAACAAATCAGAAGGCTAGGTCTAACACGAAACACTCCAAAATGCGCTCCAGAATGATGGGTTTTACATCCCACTTAGTTCACAAGAGAGTTGTACCCCCTTAGAATATGTAAAAGTTGTGTTAGGATTTGGAGCCTCCTGCTCTTTTATTGTTAGGCTAGTATATAACCCAACAAGTCTTGAACTATTTTATTCATTATGTCTTGATGACATATGAGCCATGTTTCAACCATCTCACTTTAACATATATCTCAACCAATCATGAAAATGCTTTGTCCTAAATTTTTATTATGAGAAGATGCTGTACCTTCTTAGTGCATTGATACTTGATTAAATTCAAGCAATGCTCAAATCTGTCAATTGTGACTGTTTGGTCGAGGAATATGAAGTATTTTATGATATTTTAATTTTCCTAATGTGATATCTTCTTAATTAATCAGCCTTTAGATCTTGTGAAATCTAATACTAATACGCTTTATTTTTGCATGGTAAACTTGATTTCTGGCGAAATAAATGTTATTTAAAGTGTTTCAGTGCAGATGAACTTCAGATTGATTAAAGCTTAGCTCCTTCAACAAACCTTTCATCTAAAAACCTTATTTAGCGACCTCAAATACAGTCATATGCTTAAATTTCTATTGTGGATAATATGACAATCATTTGTAGACTTAATCCCTTGTAAATAATTTTTACTCTGAAAATATAATTCCAACCTCAGTGCAACCCTTGAGAAATCTTTGGATCCACTATAATTCTCATTATTCAAATAATATTCTTTTGATCCCTTCAATTTTTGACTTAGTTATTGATTATGATTAATTGATAGTTTGCATATTAGCTAAAGAAGTGACTATCCATTTAGTATTTGTTCATACTAATAGTTCGACAGGTTTTTTGTGTTGTACTTCTTTTGTGATATATATAGCTCCCCATTCTTTTTGTCTCTATTAATTTCTATCCTTATAATCTTTTTTGCTAAATTGGGGTCTCTCATTTAGAATTATCCACTCAATAATTTTTTAATTTTTAATATATTTTTATAGAAGTTAGCATATGACCTATGTAGAGGATTAAATAAATTTGAGGTCAATCTTATTTTTTTTAATGTAAACACACTAATTATATCACATATGTAATAACTAATATGTATCATAAAAGAGTCAAAAAGTTCTTGTATCATTGCTTTATAGATTACTTTAAGTCATAACTTGTTCTTGTACCTAAAAGCAAAAATGTTTTAAGTTTTACTTATTTAAAATATTCAAGCTAAACCATATAAATGAATTGCTCCAAATATTCATTGAGAAATTCAATCTTCACATCAGGTTGTTCTAGCCCCAAATCTTCTTATTTAATAATGGATAGCACTGCCTTTACCCAACTTCTATATGTAAATTTTTAAAGATACATTTCTCTAAGTGTCTATACTTCTTTGACAACTTCTCTATTAAACAGAATAGCATACCATATTGACTATCCTTGCCCAAAAATCCTTATGCAAATTTTCATCCAATTTTAGGAACTTTACTTTCATAGTAGTTGCCCTTTTTATTCTTTATATGATTGTGTTATGTTATGGTGTTTTTTTAATGTAAAATTTATCTTAATCATGTGTTATTCACAAGATTTTAAAATTTAATAATTTGTATATTTCGATCTATATTCATGATTATATGAACTAGGATGTATTTTTAGAAACATGATGTCTCACGATGAAAAGCATATAGCATGGTGTCTAGCTACATGATATGAGGTTTGAGGGAGAACCAAAAGTTTGAACTAAATCATCTCAAACATCTTTTAATATGTCAATTCCTTCCTTAGTAATGAACTTCAAGTTTAGCCACTAGATTTTCTCCTATCAGTGAGAATATTTAAAAATAGCAGATTGGATCCGTCAATAATAGACATAGAAATATGGGTTTTGAGTAGAAGAATAAATTGTTTTTACCCTGTGATAACTTCAAGACAGTTTATTTGATGGTGGTAAAAGAGAGAAGGGAGTTAAGAAGAGACAAGAGATGAGAAAGATTAGAGGAGTGAGAGGAAAGATGAGAAAACTCATTGATTTGATGACTTTATGAAGGCAGTAGTGGTCTCCTTTTATAGGATTCTCCTAGGCCTCAAGGATGAAATGGGCATATTCTTAAATGGGCCGTCGGTTTCTATCATATTAAAAGGTAGTTCCCTCGCTACCTTCAATCACCTCTTCTTCTCTCACCCTCTTTTTCTTCTTCTCATTCTTCCCTTCCCCAACCTCCGCTTCCGTCGACATCTCCACAGAACCATCACTGACAGACTCATCCACCTTCTGTTCTATCGCCCTCTTCTCCTCTCCCGCATCCCGAACTTCGTATTCCGGTTGGCGTATCCCATAGTCAATGCAAAAAAGAACAAGTTTTCATTTATTTTTTTTGTCTTTATTAGGTTTCTTAGTTTTGTCTTTAGTGTCCCTCTCCTCCCACTCTCTTCCAAAAATCTTTATTCTCTCCCAGAAAGTCGTCATCGTTTTTGCTAGACCCCAAGGGTCAAACTACCATCCTGCCGGCTCGGCAGAAGATCTTAAGCCTCATCACTATGACAGGCGGCCCAAGCTACCTGTGACTGACACGATGAATATGGCGGAAAGGGAGGGAGAAGACGATGTACCCCACGACAGGAGTAGACAGAGGCGGAAAGGCAGGAGAGGTCGGACGCAGGAGGGGGGAAACGCCGGCAGGAGGAGAGGAGGAAGATGCCGCGGGGAGAAGGAATCACGAAGGGCGAAGAGGGGGAAAGGGGTGATGGGACTGTTACCTTCTGGCCGGATGTACCGTAGATCGGGAATATTTTGGATCTAGAACAGCATTTTTAGGCCCAATTCGACGTAGTATGTGGTGATAGGCACAAATAAGCCTGCTTCCTCGACAGGGGTTCATGAGCCGGTAGGCAGTGGGGACACGTCCATCGGCTGCCTCAAGCTATCAACTTTCACCAAAAGGAACTACTAATCATGATAAGAGTTTTACTAAATCGAATACAATACCCTTTAAAACAAAATACGACGGCAATGATAGATGTTGATCGCCCCCATTTAGGTGTTTAAATGGGATGCAAAATTAATGTTTCGTAATCCTATTGATCCTCTTGTGTTCTAACTTGATAATTCAATTTTATTACTCCTACATTCGACGTGGCATGGCCTGATATGAACGTACACTTTATCCACACCTAAGGATGAACCGGGTAGAGTCAGGACTGGGGGCAAAGCTGATCTAAGGATTTGACTTTCGAATATAAGGATTAAGAGTCGTGATTGAAGCGCCTACCGAGAAGTTTTGACCTTGAAACGAGGTCAAAAGAATAGCCCCATCCACCTGTTACTATCTCTCTCCCTATCTCTAAATATTTTACAGAAATGCGTATAAAACATAGTTGTTTCTATGATTTATAGACACTACCTACTCCAATTTGGAGTTTCCCGCAGAGTCGTCTCAAAAAATTTCTCGTTTTTAGAAGAAATAAAAATCCTCTGAGTATAATAAACAATGGACTGGAGGGAGGCACCCATTCTCACGTTACCAAGCCGTGGTGGGTATTGGTCGAGAAAGTCAATGGGCTCGCCAATAGAAAGCCCATCCCTCGGATCCCACAAAACTGGTGCATAATTATGCAAAAATCCCTAGTCTCGTTATGTAACTCTAAAATAATTATTCCAGCCAGTTTGTTGGTGCCTGTTCGCGGACTAGTGAAATTACATGCATATACGAAAATACAAGATGGGTGGCTCCTTTCATCGGCTACGAACAGAAAATTTAGGTGAAATTCAGTAACATGGCGCTTTATCGCATACGGATATCTGCACAACGAGAACGGCTGGGTGTTAGCTGTTTCTCTCTTCGTACATCTACGTGCCTTCTTAATGTGCATCGTATTGTCGCATCTTAAAATCCATTTTCCATGACTTTTAGGCACTCACTACAAACATTTGGTGGCAGTTAGGTGACGCGACGAGAACTTGATGATTCATCAACCATCACAAGCTGTCTTTTGTTTATCATCGTGATGAATTATTTTTTAAGATAACACATTTCTCGTGCATGGCGAGCGTGTCCCATCCCACGTAGCAAGTAGACCCACACAGAATAAAGATAGTGATCTAACCTCTACAAGAACACGCTACTTGATCCATGCAGATGGATTTCCGTTGACGCGGTAGTAGGCTCGTGCTGGCTGACCAAGTACGCATCTGCGAGAGCGTTCTTTCCACCATTGGGTCATTGATGAACAATCTTCCACATGTTTTAGTGAATTATCTAAATCTGGATTGCAACTGCGATGTGGATGTGTGGGGCTTCTCCCCTTAGCTTGCTATAAGTAATACACAGAAGTACCGCCCCGCCGCAGCAACCCTGGCGACTTCACTGTGGCAATGGCCTCCAGGGTGACATACAGCGTGCCAATCCTCCTGCTCCACTTCATCCTCTTCTTCTCAAATCGGATCGTCGCCGTCGAAACACAAGAGATCCTGCTGTATTCGACGCCGGGGTCTCAGGGCAGCCGGCTGACAACGTACATCATCCATGTTGAAGCTCCGCCGCCTCATGTGGGAGGAGACCCCGAGGGTAGGGAGGCCTGGCACAGGTCCTTCTTGCCGGTCCACCTCCTGGACTCCGGCGAGCAGCGGCTGCTCTACTCGTACGAGCACGTCATAACTGGCTTCGCCGCCAGATTGACCGAGGAGGAGCTGGCAGTCGTAAGGGAGATGGACGGTTTCCTAGCCGCCTACCCCGACGAGCTCATCCCACTCCAGACGACCCACTCGCCCGAGTACCTCAGACTGCAAACCTCCGGCGTGTGGAACGACTCCAACTATGGTGAGGGCGTAATCATCGGCGTCCTTGACACCGGGATTAATCCGGACCACCCCTCCTTCGGTTGCGATTTGCCGCCTCCTCCCTCTACCTGGAAGGGGCAGTGCGAGTTCGGACCAAACAGATGTAGTACCAAGATCATCGGTGCGAGAGGCTTCACCCTGGGACTGAGAGCGATGCATGCCGATGGACTCGCCGGCGAGATTTCTCTGGGGACGGCACCGTTCGACACCGAGGGACACGGCACACACGTCGCGAGCACCGCTGCGGGGTGCTTTGTCGACGCCGCCGCGTCGTACGGGCAGGCTCAGGGCACAGCGGTCGGCGTGGCTCCCAGGGCCTACATCTCCGTCTATAAGGTGTGCGGCTCCAATGGTTGTCCCAATAGCGATATCCTGGCGGGTCTCGACGCCGCCATCAGCGATGGGATCCACGTGGCGTCGCTGTCTCTTGGTGGCCCATCCAGCAGCTTCGACGCTAATCCCATTGCCATCGGCGGCTTCAAGGCGGTGGAGAAGGGCATCTTCGTCAGCTGTGCCGCGGGAAACGATGGGCCGTCCGCGCGCACCCTCTCCAACGAGGCGCCTTGGCTGCTGACGGTCGGCGCGACGACCATGGACAGGAGCATCCGCGCGACGGTTAGGCTCGGAAATGGGCTCGAGTTCGACGGAGAGTCTCTGTACCAGCCATCCTTCCCCTCAACTCAGCGACCTCTCGTCGCGGGAGGTTCCTGTTCGAGGCCGGTCAACATCCAGGGGAAGGTTGTGCTATGTGATATCTCCCTAAACGTGGCGCCGTCCGACCAGGGTCTCAACGTGCGGAACGCCGGCGGCGCAGCCATGATCCTGGCGAACACCGCGAGAGAGGGAAACACCACCCTTGCGGAGCCTTACGTCCTTCCTGTGTCTCACGTCAGCTCATACGCCGGATTGGCAATAAAACAGTACATAAGATCTGGCAGCAATCCGACGGCTACCATCGTCTTCAAGGGCACCGTCACCGGAGGGCAGTTCACTCCGGCGGTGGCGTACTTCTCCTCGAGGGGGCCCAGCATCTCCAGCCCGGGAATATTGAAGCCCGACATCGTCGCCCCAGGTGTCAACATCCTGGCGGCGTGGCCTACACCGGTGGGAACCCCCGACGCTCAGTCGTCTTTCTTCGTAATCTCCGGTACCTCCATGGCCACACCCCACGTAAGCGGCGTGGCAGCGCTGGCTAAGGCTGCTCATCCAACCTGGTCGCCGGGGGCGATCAAGTCGTCGCTGATGACCTCGGCGAGCCAAGTAGGCAACGCTGGGAAACGGATCGAGGACCACGTGGGGAATCCGGCATCCCGCTTTGACATAGGTGCCGGCGAGGTAGACGCTAGGGGGGCCGTTGACGCCGGCCTGGTCTACGAAGTCAGCTCAAGCGACTACATCGCTTATCTGTGCGGCCTCGGATACACGAATCGGCAGATCCGCATCATCGCTGGCCGTGCCGTGAACTGCTCGTCGGTGATTTCTATCAAGGAGGACGAGCTGAACTATCCCAACTTCCGGATCTTCCTAAACGATGGAAACAATTTCAGACGAGAGGTGACCCGGACGCTGACCAACTTGGGGCCTCGGGGGACGACCTGCATAGCCCTGAATCCGGAATTAGGCCCGGTGTCGGCGACCGTCCGACCGGCCACTCTCATATTCTCCGCCGGGGAGAAGAAGCAGTACACCGTGACCTTCACCAAGAGCGGCTCCGGGACGAGGTCCACCGTCAGCGGCCTGCTGGGTTGGTCTTGCAATGGCGTAACCGTTCGTAATGCGGCGGTGGTGTCCTACTAAATTTGCATCGGCGGCTCTGTGGACAGGGTCCATCGGCGGCTCGAATGCTCCCCTCTGTTGTGCTTTGCTTCCGTAATAAAATGCCTCCGCTTTGGTCGCGGAGGCTTCTATGGCGCGTGTGATGCACAGGGTTGTATTTGCCTCATGACCCGCTGATGTCCTGCAAGGTATGTGCTCAACAAGAAGAGAGCAAGTATATCCTCAGAAAAAATAAACGCAGACCTCGGTTTAGCAACTGAGCCAAATTTGGAAGTAGAATTATAGTGTTCCCAATTCGAATTGATTTCTTAAGAGTGTACCATGGAAACTAAATATAGCTGGGCTCTGAGAAGCAGGTATTGAAATTTGGGAGGTATACATGTGACAACAAATGAAACCTTCTAAGAAGGAAAGTGATTTGAGGATGGTAAGTAAATTATACTGTTAAAAATATGTCTCATATGGCTTCGAAAATCTAGCAAGCATGGCTTCTCAGGTCAAACCTCTTCACCACTCTAATTTGACTTGAAATGTTCCACCAACCTTCAATATCCTTCATTTTTCTTCCAAGAATAATCTTTCTCTGATTTCCTTGTCTTTCTTCCAAGAAAAGCTAAGCTCACATTTCAAATACTTTCAAGAACAAGCCAACTCTTACTGGTCTCCATCGTTGTACCTGTTAGAGGAGACAACTGGATCTTGTCTTGGAAGAGAGCAGGAGGGGAGAATCAACAATAAAAAAAGATACATACAGACCTGACGAAGAACAATCAGAAGGCTAGGTCTAACACGAAACACTCCAAAATGCGCTCCAGAATGATGGGTTTTACATCCCTCTCAGTTCACAAGAAAGTTATAGAAATGCCCCCTTAGAATATGTAAAAGTTGTGTTAGGTTTTGGAGCCTCCTTCCCTTCTATTGTTAGGCTAGCGGATAACCCAGCAAGTCTTGAACTATTTTATTCATTGTGTCGTTGACATATGAGCCATGTTTCAACTATCTACACCATAACATATATCTCAACTAATAATGATGATGCTTTGTCCTGAATTTGTATTATGAGAGGATGTTCCACCCTCTTTATGGTATCTACTAAATTAATCAGCCTTTAGATCTTGTGAAATGTAATACTAATACGTTTTATTTTTGCATGGTAGACTTGATTTCTGGTGAAATAAATGTTATTTTAAGTGTTGCAATGTAGATGAACTTCAGATTGATTAAAGCTGAGCTCCTTCAATAAACCTTTCATCTACAAACCTTACTTAGCTACCTCAATTACAATCATATACTTATCTGTATTGTGGAGAATATGACGATTATTTGTAGACTTCATCCCTTGTAAAACTAAACACAATATGTGGTGGATCTTTGATGATCTAAATTAATTTCAAAATTAATGTCAACAATATTAATTTTTACTCTCTAAATATAATATATTCCGACATCAGTAAAACCCTTGAGATATCTTTGAACCCACTATGCTTCTCATTATTTAAAAAATATGCTTTTCATCCCTTCAGTTTCTGAATTAATTTTGGATTATGATTAGTCAATAGTTTGAATATTAGATAAAGAAGTGCTTATCCATTTGGTACTTGTTCATACCAATACGTCGACAGCTTTTTGAGATGTAATTATTTTGTGATATATCTAGCAGCTCATTCTTCTTGTCTCTATGAATTTCTATCCTAATTATATTCTTAGTTAAATTTCAGTCTCTCACTTCAAATTATTTACTCAATATATATATTTTTAATATTTCATATCTTTTATAGTAATCAACATATGACCTATGTATAGGATTAAATAAATCCGAGGTCAATCTTCAAGCAATTTCATGTAAACACATTAATTATATCACATACAGCATAGCCAATATACATCATAAAAGAGTAAAAGTTCTTGTATCATTTCTTTAGAGATTAATTTTAGTCAGAAATTTATTTTGAAACCTACAAAATACATGTTTTGATTCTTAGTTCTTTGAAACCTTGAAGCTACCCAATATAAAATGGATTCCTCCAATTAATCATGGAGAAATTCAATCATCACATCAAGTTGTTCTAGCTCCAAGTCTTCATATTTAAGAATAGCTAACACGACCTTTATTGGTGAAAAATTTACCATCAGAGGAAATATATTATTGTGATCATCTTCCTTCTCCTATTAATATTATTTGGCTACCAATTGATTTGAAAAAAAAATTCTTTTATTTTGAGGTACAACTTCTTTTTATTGATTATTCATTTACATCCCATTGTGTTTTTCTTATTAGAGAGTTTTGGTACATCCCAATTTTTATTTTTATATAATAACTCTACATCTTTTATCATTACTTTCACTCATTTATCCTTTTCCTAGTAATTAATTGACTCTTAAAAAGATGTAGTCTCACCTTCACTTGAAGCCAACACAAAAGAAATATAATCATGAAAACTGAGAACACTCTAATATTATGTGATACATAAGGTAAAACAGATATAATAATAACCTAAATTCATGATTAAATGTAGATATTTAAATTATAATATATTTACTTATGTCAAAATATTATACAGAAAATTCATGGTTAAACTTGCACTTTGAATAATTTGTATTCATGATTTTAGTTGATATTTTTAAATTATGTGTTAATATAAACCATGCAAGGTTGATTACATATAAATATATTTTATCTTTTTCAATAATATATTTTTGAATTTATATTTCAAATTAATATGTGATAAGTAAGTTAGGCCCTATTATTTAGTCTCCAAGCCTTCTAAGCCATGTCAGAATAAAACGGAGATTTAATCCACAGTTTTGATAGGACAACAAACTCATGCGTAAGTCATCAAAGTTACTTCAACTAGGCCAAAATAGTAAGTGCATGAAAATTGAGAAAGGAAGAACACCCAGCTGTACATTTGCATCATTCTCATATTAGATTAATTTTTTTATGTTATTTGTTAGAAGGACTTAGGATAAAACATTCTTGCCTTCTTGACTTAAATAAAGACTGAAAAAGATTAGGGAAAAGAGGAGATCTCTTTCGGCTGGTTGTGGTTTCTCCCTTCTCTTGGGGGAGAGGAGGACATGTTCAATCTTTGTGGGGACATGAAGGAATACGGGTAGTCCTATCTTCTCAAGTAAAGTTTCATGATTTAAACTTCCTAATTTTTTTAGTATTGCCTTTCTTGATTATAGTCCTTTCTAAATTCCTTAAAATTTATTTCTTTGCTTGATTTTTCCTTCAAAGCTCTTAGTGTGTGACATTGGAGTACTAGTGTGATTTTCTAGTATTGTTTCTACTATTTTTATATTTTATTGAGTTGTAGATCATCTAATATATTATTTCCTCTCTTTTTCCTTAGTTTTTGTGATTTGTCTAGGTTATTCTTCAAGTACTCTTGAATCAGAATGAATTAAAGGTGATTTAGAGGCAATCAAGGTATCAATAAGAATAAATATTTTACTTCAGAAGTAAATAGAGACAAGGGAGCGTGACAGTGACAACTTGGCAATCAAAGAAATCATTTATTTTGTATCTTTAATTTTTAGTTGTTTACCCTTCAAGAAGTGTTGAGAACGAATTAGAGATATATTTTTGTCTTTAATCGTGTGGAGATGACCTGAATTCACTAATCTTGATGAAATTTTGTTTATGAATTTTTGAAATTTTATTTATCTTATAACACAATAATTAAGATCCACCAAAAACCCTACCTCATTAGAATATTAATGATTCATTTAACCATTTTGGAGGCACTTATATTAACCTCTCCTTCAATAGAAACAATCACTTCAAATGTAATATGAGAATTGCACTTCTCTTCATTATCCACTTGAATGTTTTCCTTTTTGGATTCCCTTTCTCTTAATATATAATACATGTTCTTCATCAAAAGTTTTGGCATTGAGGTTTCATAAAAAAATATCTCTATTAACTACAATCTTTATGTTTATTGGATGTTTAAATTATCTTTTCATTCCATTTGTGTAACCAAAAAGGATACACTTCTTGATTCTAGATCAAGCTTTTACTTTCATCACCAGAAATCTAGGTCCTATTCATGATATCTAAATATTTGTAAATTTGAATAGTACATTTTTTTAAATGTTCATACTTCTTCAACAACTTTTCCATCAAGGATAACATCGGGTAATCCATTAAACAAACTAATATCCTATATTGAGTATCCTTGCCTAAAGTTCCTTATGTAATTTTGCATCCAATTTTAGGCACTTTTACTTTCATTGTAGTTTTCCTGTTTATTGTGACGCGAGCATGGGAGCACTGGACAGGCGACGCAACCGATCTGTGACCGCAGAAGACAAGGAACAGGACGCAAAGGGGGGGAGAAGATGATGTACCCCGCGAGGGGAGTAGACAGAGGCGGAAAGCCAGGAGAGGTCGGACACAGCAGGGGCGGGGAACGCCGCCAGGAGGAGGAGAAAGGGAAGATGCCGCAGGGAGAAGGAAGCACGAAGGGAGAAGTAGGGGAGCGGAGGAGGACGATGGGACTGTTACTTTCGGGCTGGATGTACGGCAGATCGGGCAAATTCCCAATTCGACATAGTATGTGGGGATAGGCCCAAATATACCTGCTTCCTCGACAGGGCTTCATGGGCCGGTAGCGTAGGGGGGCACGTCCATCGGTAGCGTAAGAGTTTGACTAAATCGATTATAATAACCTTTTGAAAAAAGCCACATCATTGATAGATGGTGCTCGCACCCATTTATGTATTTAAATGGGAGACGATCAAATTTTGCGTAATCGTATTTATCTTCGTCCGTTGAAACTTTATAATTCAATTTTATTATTCCCATATTGGACGTGGCATGGCCTGATATCCACAAAACATTTCATCCACACCTGAGGATGAACAAGGTTAGAGCCAGGACTAGGGCCCACGCCGATCTATAGAATTGGCTTTCGAATAGAAGAAGGATCAAGAGTCGTGATTGAAGCGCCTACCGAGATATTTTGACTTTGAGAGGATGTCAAAAGAATAGCCCCATCCACCTGTTACTATCTCTCCCTCTCCCTCTACCTCTAAATATATTATAGAAATGCACGTCAAATATAGTTACTTTTATGATTTATAGACACTACCTGCTCCAATTTGGAGTTCCCCGCTGAGTCATCTCTACAAATTTCTTGTTTTAGAAGAAATAAAAATCCTCTGATTATAATAAGCAATGGGCTGGACAGGCACCCATTCTCACGTTACCACCCCGTAGTGGGTACTGGTCGAGAAAGTCAACGGTCTAGCCAATAGAAATCCCATCCCTCGGATCCGACAAAGCTAGCGCACGATTATGCAAAAATTCCTCGACTCGTTAGGTAAGTCTACAAACATTATTCCAGTCAGTTTATTAGTGCATGTTCGCGGACTAGAGAAATTACATGCATATCCGAAAATACAAGATGGGCGGCTCCTTTCATCGGCTACGCGCAAAAGATTAGGGGTACTTCACGAACATGGAACTTTATCTTTACGAACACGAACATGTTTCTCTGTTCACTACATCCACGTGCCTTCTTAATCAGCTTGGTTCTGTTGCATCTTAAAATCCACTCGCCACTCGCCATGACATTTGGTGGCAGTTAGGTGAGGCGATGAGAACTGGATGGTCTCATCTACCATCATAATCCGTCTTTCGTTTATTGTTCGTGATGAATTATTTTTTAAGAGAAAACATTTCTCGTGCATGGCGAGCCTGTCCCATCTCATGTAGTAGGTAGACCTATCCAGAATGAGGATAGTGATCCATGCCGCTTGATCCATAGAAATGGATCTCCGTTGACGCGGTAGTAGGCTCATGCTGGCTGACCAAGTACACGTCTAGGAGTGCGTTCTTATTACCATTGGGTCATTGATGAACAACCATCCACATGATTTAGTGAATTATTTAAATCTGGATTAAAACTGGGATGTGGATGCGTGGGGCTTCTTCCCCTTAGCTTGCTATAAATAATACACAACAGCACCGCCCTGCCGCAGCATCCCTGGCGACTTCACTGTGGCAATGGCCTCCAGGGTGACATACAGCGTGCCAATCCTCCTGCTCCACTTCATCCTCTTCTTCTCAAATCGGATCGTCGCCGTCGAAACACAAGAGATCCTGCTGTATTCGACGCCGGGGTCTCAGGGCAGCCGGCTGACAACGTACATCATCCATGTTGAAGCTCCGCCGCCTCATGTGGGAGGAGACCCCGAGGGTAGGGAGGCCTGGCACAGGTCCTTCTTGCCGGTCCACCTCCTGGACTCCGGCGAGCAGCGGCTGCTCTACTCGTACGAGCACGTCATAACTGGCTTCGCCGTCAGATTGACCGAGGAGGAGCTGGCAGTCGTAAGGGAGATGGACGGTTTCCTAGCCGCCTACCCCGACGAGCTCATCCCACTCCAGACGACCCACTCGCCCGAGTACCTCAGACTGCAAACCTCCGGCGTGTGGAACGACTCCAACTATGGTGAGGGCGTAATCATCGGCGTCCTTGACACCGGGATTAATCCGGACCACCCCTCCTTCGGTTGCGATTTGCCGCCTCCTCCCTCTACCTGGAAGGGGCAGTGCGAGTTCGGACCAAACAGATGTAGTACCAAGATCATCGGTGCGAGAGGCTTCACCCTGGGACTGAGAGCGATGCATGCCGATGGACTCGCCGGCGAAATTTCTCTGGGGACGGCACCGTTCGACACCGAGGGACACGGCACACACGTCGCGAGCACCGCTGCGGGGTGCTTTGTCGACGCCGCCGCGTCGTACGGGCAGGCTCAGGGCACAGCGGTCGGCGTGGCTCCCAGGGCCTACATCTCCGTCTATAAGGTGTGCGGCTCCAATGGCTGTCCAAGTAGCGATATCCTGGCGGGTCTCGACACCGCCATCAGCGATGGGATCCACGTGGCGTCGCTGTCTCTTGGTGGCCCATCCAGCAGCTTCGACGCTAATCCCGTTGCCATCGGCGGCTTCAAGGCGGTGGAGAAGGGCATCTTCGTCAGCTGCGCCGCGGGAAACAATGGGCCGTCCGCGCGCACCCTCTCCAACGAGGCGCCTTGGCTGCTGACGGTCGGCGCGACGACCATGGACAGGAGCATCCGCGCGACGGTTAGGCTCGGAAATGGGCTCGAGTTCGACGGGGAGTCTCTGTACCAGCCATCCTCCCCCTCAACTCAGCGACCTCTAGTCGCTGGGGGATCATGTTTGAGGTTGGTCAACATCCAAGGAAAGGTGGTGTTATGTGATGTCACCCTGAACGTGAGGCGCACCGACCAAGGTGTCAGCGTGCGGAACGCCGGCGGTGCAGCCATGATCCTGGCGAACACCGCGAGAGAGGGGAACACCACCCTTGCGGAGCCCCACGTCCTTCCGGTGTCCCACGTCAGCTCTCACGTCGGATTGGCGATAAAACAGTACATAACGTCTGGCAGCAATCCGACGGCTACCATCGTCTTCAAGGGCACCGTCACCGGAGGGCAGTTCACTCCGGCGGTGGCGTACTTCTCCTCGAGGGGGCCCAGCATCTCCAGCCCGGGAATATTGAAGCCCGACATCGTCGCCCCAGGTGTCAACATCCTGGCGGCGTGGCCTACACCGGTGGGAACCCCCGACGCTCAGTCGTCTTTCTTCGTAATCTCCGGTACCTCCATGGCCACACCCCACGTAAGCGGCGTGGCAGCGCTGGCTAAGGCTGCTCATCCAACCTGGTCGCCGGGGGCGATCAAGTCGTCGCTGATGACCTCGGCGAGCCAAGTAGGCAACGCTGGGAAACGGATCGAGGACCACGTGGGGAATCCGGCATCCCGCTTTGACATAGGTGCCGGCGAGGTAGACGCTAGGGGGGCCGTTGACGCCGGCCTGGTCTACGAAGTCAGCTCAAGCGACTACATCGCTTATCTGTGCGGCCTCGGATATACGAATCGGCAGATCCGCATCATCGCTGGCCGCGCCGTGAACTGCTCGTCGGTGATTTCTATCAAGGAGGACGAGCTGAACTATCCCAACTTCCGGATCTTCCTGAACGATGGAAACAACTTCAGACGAGAGGTGACCCGCACGCTGACCAACTTGGGGCCTCGGGGGACGACCTGCATAGCCCTGAATCCGGAATTAGGCCCGGTGTCGGCGACCGTCCGACCGGCCACTCTCACATTCTCCTCCGGGGAGAAGAAGCAGTACACGGTGACCTTCGCGAGGAGCGGCTCCGGGACGGGGTTCACCGTCAGCGGCCTGCTGGGTTGGTCTTGCAATGGCGTAAGCGTTCGTAATGCGGCTGTGGTGACCTACTAAACTTGTGGCGGCGGCTCTCTGGGCGGTCTGTTGTGTAGTTTCTCTGTTGTGTTTACAGGCTCGAACGTTCCCGTCTGTTATGTTTTGCTTCCGTAATAGTGTCTCCGCTAAGGATGCGGTGGCTTCTTTGAGACGTGATGCACTCACTCGTACTTCACTCATGACCCCCTCAAGTCCAGCAGGGAATGTATTCAACAGTCATGGAGCCTTGGAGTATGTGTTCCGCATGAGGAGCACAACTCCAGCTTAAGAAGAGATAAGCCCCGGACTCAGATTAGCAAGAGCGACAAGTTTTTGAAAACGGAATAAGGGTGGGTTCCCAATTCAAATTTTACTTTTGTAGAGTGTACCTAAGGAACGAAATGCTCGTCGGGATTTGGAAGTAACTACCTTTTTCTCATCAAGAAGTTATCGTTGGTAAATTGTATTAGCCAAAATAGTAGTAGGGCAATTATTTTATAGAGACGAAAAGAAAAGCTGGGGAAGGGAGGATAGATAAATTTGTTGAACCTTTCCAACTGATTAGTCATTTGAAGTGCTATACAGCTTGATAACAATCAACCACAGAACTAATGATAATAATATAGCTCACATGGAAATGACAAAGAGTATAAGCTAGGGTCACATGCTTAGCCATATAAAACCGCAGCTTAAACAGATGGCATCAGCCATTGTAACAAAGAAAAACGACCATAAAAATGGCCTAGTACCAAGATAACCACGAATTATAGATGTTGAAAGAAACAAATTGATACTGAAATATAGGAGAGGGAAAGATCGATGAATAGAGAGGGAGAGATCCCTCAAAGGGTCATGATGAACAACTCGCATATCTTTCTCAGTAATGTAAAGTTAATAATTGAAAGGAATTGTGAACAATCCATACAAGTGTTTGAATGAATGAGTTGTTTAATAATTTTTTAGCATGAATGAATTAGGCCAATAAATTTCTTCGTTCTACATTTGTTCTAGTTCTTTGTAATTTTCCTTAAATCCTCCAATACCCTGTTGTCTTTTCATCACCTAAGAAATGATCACACAAATTTGAAATTATTCTTGTTGATGTATTGACGTGCTAGTAACCTTTTGTTGTTCTTTGGTTCAAACCTTTTTTTATTTTCATATAAGTTGTCCTTGATATTGTGTCTCCTGACACAATAAATTAACATATATTTTTGCTTTCAAGGTCTAACTCAAATAGGGTCATTGAACTCGTCACATTTTTTCACTTATTCTATCAACATGTTATCATCTAGACTTCATGTCACTAGCATTCATTTGTTCTTAAGTTCAATCATTTTCATTCTCATATAAGTTATGTTTAATATTTTATTTAGAAATACATAATGATCAACAATCATTTTTACTTTCAAGGTCAAACTCAAGTATAATCGTTGACCTTGTCATTTTGTCGACATATTCTGTTGATGTGTTACCATACAAAATTCGTGCTACTAACCTTAGGTCATTCCTCACTTTGAGACATGTAGTCTCATAGATATCATATTCAAAGCTTCAGTCTTGAGATACATGATTCATTAATAGTTATTTTTCTTAATGAAGTTGAGTCAAAATAAGTCTATTTTGTTTTGTTGATTTTACTATGTATTGTGTTGAGGTATCATCTAGGATACGTAATGAAGACATCTCTATATATGTGAGAACTTCATGTAAATACATCAGTTCAGTCACTATGTAGGTTTTGAGATTGATCATTTAGTATTACTTTGTTTTTCCTTGATCAGCTTTCCAACATGTCACTATTGAGGTCTCGATTTTAAATCTTTCGAATGTCTTAATATTTGTGATATTCAAATATTTTGACTGCCAAATTATGTCTTTTCATAGCTGAAGTCCTAAATTTGAATATCACATACAACTTCATCACTTTTGATTTTTTCTTGCACTTTTTTCATTGAAACTTTTTACTTCAAATCACTCAACTTCTACATTTGAATCTAGTAAGTGGCATCATATTTCTAGATTGTATGTGAAACTTTGTCACTTGTGTTGATGCATGCTCCTCTATACTTATGTTAAAACAATATGATGTTACATTATATCCTACATGAAAACATCTTAAGGATATAATCATATAACTTCATTATATGATTATTTCGCACATCATAAATAGATATATTGAATATTTTTCAGAGATAATGTGTAAACATAAGCTCTCATGATGTCTATTGATGGTTTAATAAATATTCTATAAATATTATATATGAAAAATTTCACTTGAAAGTGTCCAAAACCTAGGATTTTAACATAAAAAATAATTTGGAGGGTAAAGAAAAAGATAAGATAAAATTGACATGTCTTAGAAACTATCAACCCTCTAATTTCTTTTCTAAAGTTTTAAAACCTCAACTCAGAAGAAATTAGTTCAAAATATAGAGTTGATAGAAGTATTCAAATAAGTACACATTAATATTCCATTGATAGAGGTTATAAAATATGTGAATACTTATGCTATGTTTCTTAAAAAATTATGTATACATCATAGAGGACCTAAGAAGATCACATTATTTATTGAAATAAGTGGTCTTCATGAATCAGATCTCTAAATTCATACAAATATAGTTCTTCCTTTAATTTCACACAACATAGGTAGATTTACCTTTCATTAAGCACTTTTAGACTTAGGAGCTAGTATTAATCTCTACATGCTTGGTTTGTTATAACAAAGTGTACTAAGAGGGGAGTTAATTGGTTTACTTTGTTTTCTAATTGTGTATCTATCTCAACACACATTCTAACACAATTTGTGAAGTTTATATGTAAATCAACCTAAGACTCTTATCTTTGTTATGCAGTCACTCTACCTTCACTCTCTCTCACTCCTAATAATGATGGACACAAAGATTTATAGTGGTTCAACCTTATTTGGGCTACGTCCAGTATTGAAAAATCTCTCTACTAAATTTATATTATTTTCAATAGAAATATAGTTGACTTTATGGATTCAACTCTCTCAAATAATATCATTTAATCTTTGCAAAGATCTCAACCCTCACGAGTAAGTTTTAACGCACATCACTATGTACTAAAGTCAAAGTATAGTTCTCTTCAAAAAAATAACATCCTCTATTTATAGATTTTGGCTCTTAGTGTCTCATACTTTAGTCTTACCATTTCTCCTTCAACATGATTATTTGATTTATAAGTTACCATAGATGATTGAATATGATCAAGTTTTGAATCCTTCTTTCAAATGTATAATTATTTATTGTAGAAAGTTGAGTGGATCTTCATCTTGAGCTTGTGTGAGTGACATAGATTGATGTTTCTTTGTTCGACATTAGTTTCAATTGTCCTCAGTTCATTCTCTTTAGACTCTAATAAATTTAGTCATTTCAGCATTTGAAAGTAATCATGTTAGTTTAAATATCCTCCTATTGCTCTGTCAAAGCTCTGGTAACCTTTAATTATTTTTTACTTTCAATATTTTTATTTTGGTGATAATTGTTCATGATGTTGTGTTTGAAAATTTACAATTAATCGATAAATATTTCTTATTTTATGCTCTTGTTTTGAGGAAATCATTTGACTTGTCGTTAGCTTATGTCTTCTATTAATGAGTTACTATTAAGAATATGTACTTTTGACCTTTTGTTAAACTTTAGTTCTAATATTTTAGCTATTACGTATGTTGTCTTTGATATTGTGTCTAAAGATTTTTAACTAATTGATTTCTCTTACGTCGCTGTTATTAAGATCATCAATTTTCAATTTATAAATTGATTTTTTTAGTAATAATCTCTTGATGAATTAATAGAAAACCAAGTCAAACACAATGAGAGCTTTGAATTAGTTGATGTATATTAATTAATGATCATATTCTGGTTTGATTACTCTCAAAAATTCAACAGCCATGAACAGAAAGTATTCAATACATGTTGAGAGGAAGATTTCTCTCAAGGTTCAACCAGCCACCTCATAAATAAATTACAGATGGCCAGTGGAGATGATTCTCCACTTCCTTCAATGACTCTGACTATTCAAAATCAATGAGGCAAAGGAGAATAAAGTTTCACAAAATTTAGATTATATTAGCTAGGATAAAAAATGTTCAATCACATGAAAGTCAAAGGAACAAAATAAAAATGATTTCTCCCTCTTGTTCTATGGATGTGGGGAGAGAACAGTGGCCTCATGTAGGGGCATCTTCAATTGATCCTCGTCTTGCTCCATCAAGGGAGGAAGCCCGCGATCGTTGCCGGCACTATCACCACTAGAAGGAGGGAAGGGACGAGCTGGCCTACCTATGGTGTGGGCATATGGTGCCAAGGGAGAGAGGAGGAGCAGGCCATCCCAATAGTAGGAGAGGGATGCACCAAAGGAGGAAGGAGAGAGAGAGAGCTGATCGTGAATGAGGAAAGGGCTGGTGGCAGCTCCCTTCTTTTGGGATCGTGTGCCTATGAGCCTTCTAGTTTTGCCCTACATCCTACAAGATTTACAAGTAAGTTTTCTTTGTAATTTTTACCTTTTTTATATTCACATATTATATAAGTGCTTATGATGAACTTAGAGGATTAGGGGAAACTATGTTCCCTTGGCTGTGCATCATGGTTATAAATTCCTCTCATACTCTTGCATCATAATAATAAATTGATTTCCCCATCTATCTTGACTCTCAAATTCTTGTAGAAAATAAGAAAATGATATAATTCATGAACTAGAGTGTAAAATGTATAAGTAAAGTGTTTAATATGTAATTATCATATTTTTCTATTCTTTAGGCTTTAATCATTAATCATATCCCTTTTTAACATGATCATTTAGGGAATTATCACTAATCAATGGATATCATCAGATCACATTTTTTGAAACAAGATGTCTCTTGGAACTTGATTGGAATAGGTTTATCTCATAGCACTATGGAGTGTTTCTTTTTACTCCATGACAAGTCATTCACTTGTGGGGGTCAAACTTTCAAGTGCATGTCTAGAGATTTGTTCTTCTTACACAGTTGATCTTGCTCTTGACACTAGGTTGAAGTTTGATTGTTTCTACTTTCTCATTTTCATTATGTAAGACTTAAATATGTCATCATGTAGGTTATGTGGTGATGACTTCTCCACCTCCTTTGTTTCATGCAAATGGTCTAGCTTAATTACCTTATGAGTCCTAGGTTTGAGTCTTCCTTTAGTCACTGATCACATATTTTTACTTTGAATAGTTTGACTAACTTTCCACATCACTAATATAATGCTCTTGATTAATAATTTTTCCCATACTTATATTTAAATATTTCAACTATTATTTTTCTAACTTATGCAAATCTTGTTTAATAAGTTCAAAGCACATGTCAACCATAATGTGTCTTTGATATTTGAGATATTTTATGTATTAACACTCATTTCTTCACATTGCTCAGCCGTCACATTCGAATATGATTGGTGACTTTAATTTTCAGAGTATACATGAAACTTCATCACACGTGTTTAATATATGTTATGTAATATTTATATTTAGAGAATACTTATAAAAAATGTCTTAAAGTTATGACTCATTAGATTTGTTATTATCCATAAGTTTACACATAACAATATATATAATTTAAATATTTATGAATAATGTATGTCTCGTGATCAAAATAATTACGATGTAGAAGAATAATTATACTTTAACTTATTTAAGAAGAATTAATAAATAAATTTTCTATTGTATGTGTCAAAACTTACTGTGTCAACATTGAGGGCATTTACAATTTATTTTTTTCATTTGGGTATAAATATTGTATCCTTATTAATAGTAGATAAGAACTAAAAATAATTGACTAAATAAGTGATGAAGGAATTGTTTCTAAGACACTGTGAACTGTTAAGGAAAGAATAGTTTTGAATTATTTTCAAGAAAATGATAAAGAAGTCTACTAAAGAAAAAGAACTACTTGAGACTGAATTGAAAAAAAAATAATTAATAATAATCCTAAGGTCCCAAAGTTAAGAAAAAAACTTGAGAAGGAGACTCTTTTAAGAGAATAAAAATATGCTTAGAGTTATTCAACAAATTAGACTTAAGGGATGCTCATAAATGAGTGTAAAAAATATCTAAATAAAAAGTTATGTAAAATTTAAGTTTATTTATAATTTACCTCAAGATCAAATATAAAAATTAGACTATATGTTTGATTGAGTTGTTTGAATGTCTTCTTCTACGTGGCCTATTTGGGCCCATTATCTCTCTCTCTTCTCCCACCTCTATAAACACATATATCTCTTCATTTAATATTAATATAATCTTAAGGTTTAACTCCTTGTCAACATGGTATCAGAGCCTTAGGGTTCTTTTCAGCCACTACCACTACCATCATGCTACTATTGTCGCATCCTCTACATGGTGTCCTCTCTCTCTATAGCCATCATGTTGTTGCACTGTATGCAACTAGCACACCGGCGCCTACCTTACCACTACAACCCCCTACCATCACGGCCCCTGCCATCGTGGCCCCCTTGCTGCTACAGCCCTCCTGTACTATTGTGGCCCATTGCCACTACAGTCCCTTGATGCCACAATCCCTCCTTACTGTAGCGGCCTGATAAGTCTTCATTATCATGAGTTAATAATTAGTAAATAATATAGTTTTAGCCTTAACTCATGATAAATAGACTTATATTTATGTTAACGTGAATTTTTGGGTAATTATGTGATTTTATATGATTTTTATAGTTTTGAGATAAGTGAAGAACAAGAAATAAAAAATATTACAAAATGGGGGGACCTACCGGCCAGCCGGGCCCACAAGCAGGTCAGAAGTGCAGTCGGGGAGTAGCCGCGAGCAGGGGCTCGAGCGGCTTAGCTTGGACTGATAGGAGCACGTGTACACCACTCTCCTTCCACGTCACTGGTGGCCAGTTGGCTGTGGGGCAAGGAGTAGTCGTACACGCGAGAGAAGAGACTTTTGTTACAAAGCTAACATTACTATATATTCACCCGAAAAATTGGCGCACAACTGATGTGGGCCTAAACCCGCGTCATACCTTCCTCACAGGCAGGCGACCGACGTGGGTTCGAATCCTCGCAGAGTCAAAAATCATATATTTTTATATGATTATCGCGACTTTCCTATAGATCATCGGTGAAGGATTAAGCAACGAGAATCACTAGATCATCAGCGAAAATCTCTTCAATGCGATTCGCGGAGCATTGCTACTAAAATTGCTGAACGATTCGTGATAAAAGGATCGTGAATCCATCGAGTAAATCATCTCCGATTGATCGACGAACAAGCCGTCGTCAGGAAGAGGACAATCTGCCAGGAGACGAGTCGCCACCTCTTGAGAGCGTACCGGATGCGATGAAGAGCCTCCTCTTGCTGCGCGGACCTGAGGATGAAGCTCCTTGACATGCGCCCCACCTCCATCCAGCTCCTCTCTATTGGGTGACAACCACCGAAGAGCCACAAAGTCGTCGTTTTTCTACTCCGCTCGGTGACAGCCGCTGGAGACGATTCGACGACCCACTTCATTGATCTCTAGACTTCACAAGAAGATCTAGAGATTGCCCACATTGTCTTTGTCCAAGGAGAGCCTTCAAGGCCGTGGACACTACACGACGATCCTCCCAAATGCTCAAGATTCTGGTGCATCGTCGACGCATCACCGTCGCGACGCCGGAACTCTATTTTCCTACTTTCAATTTACTTTACACTTCATTTAGTGATAATTTTTGTGTTTTTAATTTACCAAAATATATTTTGTTCTATTACGATTCTTCTAGCTTTTACAGATCTTAATTTGATCAATTAAATCATCTATAATCGCTTACGTAAGAATTGCCAGGCGGAACTCTATTTCCGCCTAATTCGCACTCGCCAGGTGCTGACATCATCTTGACGTCTGTGCCCTTTTTTCCTTTTTTTGTGAATTTTAAATATATTTCCTTTTTATTTCCTAGTATAAAATTCATAAAAAATCATATTCATTGAGAAAAATTCTGAATAATTACCAGATATTATATTACATCTTTGTGATCGACCTGGAAAATTACCGCTATTTTTGGAATTTATATTAAATTCTAATTAATATATTTATTTAGAAATACTTCTAAATATCCAAAAATTCATATTTTCTAGTTTTATAAATTTTATATTTGCGTGATTTAATATACAACAACTGAGTCACGTCAAATTTTGGTGCCGTTGTTGGGGATGTATTGCATAATATTAAGTATTTTTCTATTTTTCTCTTAATATACACAAAAAAAAACTTAACTCATGTTTTATTTTCTTTTTGCCGATTTTTATTAGAAAAAGGGAACGAAAAGAAGCACGGCAAGGACTGGAGCATCCTGAAGGAGGGTAACAGTTACTAATTTTTCCCCTCAAATTTATTGATTTTTATGCATGGTAGAAGGCTTTGCATCCAAGGCTAGAAACTCCTTTCCTTATTTCATTCAAAAATAAAAATCCGAAAGAAAAATTAATTTTGATGGATCCTGAAGGAAGTACAAGTCAAACTGAAAACAATCCTATGGCCATGAAAAATCATTATATCCCTGATTCATTTCAAAGAGCATCTAATATTAGAGTCTTATTAGCACCCACTGTTAAATTCGAAATAAATCCAAAATTTTTTCAAATGATCCCTAAATTTCATGGATTGCCTTTAAAGAAACCTCATCAGCACTTAGAAAAATTTCATATGGTTTGTGATTTAGTTAATCTCCCTCAAGTTACACTAGAAATTATTAAGATGAAATTATTTCCTCATACACTTAGGGACAAAGTTAGTCATTGGATATTCACATTAGATAGAGAATTAACTAGCTGAAAAGATATAGAATAGGTTTTTCTTCGAAAATTTTATCCCTTAGAAAAAACTCAAAATATGAGAAAACATATATGGAGTTTTTCTCAAAGACTAGGAGAAACTTTGTATGAGACATGGGAAAAATTCAAAAATTTACTTAGAAAGTGTCCTCATCATGCTATACCCAAGTGGCAGCTCAATAGAATTTTTTATGATGGATTATTAAAACAATATAGAAATATGGTTGATTCTATATGTGGAGGAGCTTTTATAGAGAAAACTCCTGATGAGATTTACAGTCTTTATGAGAATTTAAGTGAAAATTCTAGAGATCAAGCCTCTTTTGAATTATATGATAGGGATAAGAAGAGAGGAATTTATGAATTACATCATGATGATGATTCTAAACTTAGAAATGAGGTTCATTAGATTAATCAAAGATTAGAAAAAAATGATTAACTTATTGACAATATTAGAAAGCCTTTTAACCCTCAACTTAATTCAAATAGTACATGTCCTATATATGGTGAAAATGATTATTCTAAATTTCAATGTTATAATTTAGATCAATCATTTCACCTTATGCAAGAACAAGTGCAAGTAGCTCACGGTTTTAATAGAAATAGGGAATCTTTTTCAAATTCTTATAATTCTAATTGGAAGAATAATTTTTCATGGAGAGACCTAAATAATATTCAAAATCCAAAGGCACTTAGACCCAATTCAAACTCTGAATTTCATCCAAAATAAGAAAACAGATTTCAGAAAAATCAGTCCTCTCAAATCCAACCTGATGCTATGGAAATGATGCAACAAATGAGCCAAATGATGCAACAAACTATGAATCAAATGATGCTGCACTAGAAAAAAATTATAGAGGCTCTTGGGAATAAGAGAGAAGAGGGACAGCTACCTAGTCAGCCCATAGAAAATCTAGGGAACCGCCCAACAATAAGATTTCAGCAAGGGGAGTTTAGTAGCATGAATCTAAGAAAAAACCCACGAAATGAAAATGTTAGGACAATGAATGCATTAAGGAGTGGTAAGATCTTACCTGATCCTTATCCCCAAACATTAGAAGAAAAAGAAAAGATGGACAACCCAAAACAAAATCAAATAAGAGTAGAAGAGGATTTTATAGATTCTACCAAAGAAATTTCAAAAGAGAGGACAACCATTTCATTTCCTAAAGCTCTAGAGCCTAGACAAAGAAGGAAAAAGGAACACAATGAAGAAATAAAGAAAATTTTACAAGATGTGTAAATTAGTCTTCCTTTACTCACTGTCATTGAACATATTCTTAAATATGCTAGAGTTTTGAAAGAAATGTGTACACCAAAAAGGACACTTAGAGTAGAAAAATTATCTATGCATACTAGTGTATTATTATTAAATCAATTACCATATAAATTGAGAGATACAGGTGCCCCTTTAATTTCGTGTGATATTGGTGGATCCATTTTTCAAAATGTATTACTTGACATTGGTGCTAGTGTTAATTTATTACCTGCAAGTATTTGTGATAAATTTAATATTTCTGATCTTAAACCTTCTACTATTATCTTACAATTTACTGATAGATCCATAAAACATCCTAAAGGTATTTTAAAAAATGTGATAGTGACAGTTAAAGGGTATAAATTTCCAGCTGATTTTGTAGTGCTGGAAATGGATTTTAATGGACAGTTTTATGATACACCAATCATCCTAGGGAGACCATTTTTGCATATAACAAAGATGAATATTGATTTTCTCACAAGTATTGCGAAAATTTCATGTGGAGATCAATCAATAGAAATTAAAATTTTTGAGGTATCAAATGATCTTAAAAAATCCCAAGTATATGATTGTCATACCATAGATCTTCTAGATGATTTTGATGATCCAGATGTTATTGATGACTGTGTGTTGGAAGAATTAGAGGAAATAAAGAATATAAATTTAGAAGAAAAGAAAGAGGAAGATCATCTAAATTTAAAGTTGAAACCTCTTCCCTCTAGTTTAAAATATATGTTTTTGGAGGAAAATAATTTATTTTCTATTATTATTGCAGCTGATTTGAGTGATGAACAAGAAGAAGAATTATTAGATGTACTTCGAAAAAATAAGAAGGCTATGGGCTGGAAAATGGATGATCTAAGGGGCATTGATATGAGTGTATGCATGCAGAGTTAATATCTAGAGGAAGGAGGTAGAACTAGCAAGGAACCACACCGAAGATTAAATCCTAACATGATGAAAATTGTAAAAAACTTTTTTTATTTTTTGGATGGATACTCTAGTTATAATCAAATTTATATAAACCCTTTAGATCAAGAAAAAACAACTTTCACTTGTCCATTTAGTACTTTTGCTTTTAAACACATGCTTTTTAGTCTGTGTAATGCTCTAGCCACATTTCAAAGATGTATGCTGTCTATTTTTTCTGATATGATTGAAAAATA
This sequence comes from Spirodela intermedia, assembly GCA_902729315.2. NCBI lineage: Eukaryota > Viridiplantae > Streptophyta > Magnoliopsida > Alismatales > Araceae > Spirodela > Spirodela intermedia. Next base: position 313,172 of record LR746276.1, on the reverse strand, counting down.
CATGGAAATTTTTATGGACGATTTTTCTATTTTTGATGAATCATTTGATAAATGCTTAAATCATTTACAGCATGTACTTAAGAAATACATAGAGAAAAAAATAGTTTTGAGTTGGGAGAAATCACATTTTATGGTTAAAGAGGGAGTTGTGTTGGGTCATATTGTGAGTGAAAGTGGTTTGGAGGTAGATAGAGCAAAAATTGATATTATATCTAAAATAAAACCTCTAAATTCAATAAAATAGATTAGATCTTTCTTGGGTCATGCAGGTTATTATAGAAAATTTATTCAGGATTTTTCAAAAATTTATAAACCTCTCACCATGCTATTATCTAAAGATGTGCCTTTTAATTTTGATGAGAAATGTTTTGAGTCTTTTTCCCAAATAAAAAGATTACTTAGTGAGGCACCCATTTTACAAGCTCCTGATTGGTCCTTTCCTTTTGAAATAATGTGTGATGCATCGAATTATGTAGTGGGGGCTATTCTAGGACAAACAAAAGAGTCAAAACCCATAGTAATTTCATATGCTCGTAAAACTATATCCGATGTTCAATTAAATTATACCACGACTGAAAAAGAGTTGTTAGCTATAGTATTTTCGTTAGAAAGGTTTAGATCATATATTTTGAGAGCTAAAATTATTATTTATATTGATCATGCAGCATTAAAATATCTATTAAAAAAGAAAGATGCAAAGCCACATTTATTAAGATAGATTTTATTGTTGCAGGAATTTGACTTAGAAATAAAAGATAAAAAAGGTTTCGAGAATATTGTTACTGACCATCTTTTTAGATTAAGTGATACAAGAATAAATGCAGCACCTTTACAAGATGTATTTCCAGATGAACAATTGATGGCAGCTCAACATCAACCATCACCATGGTATGCACATATTGTTAATTTTCTGATTTCTGAAAAAACTCTAGAATAGTGGGATAAGAACAGAAAACATCATTTCTTTTCTAAGATTAGAAATTATTTTTGGCATGATCCTGATTTATATTACTTGGGCAATGATCAAATTTTAAGGAGATGTATTCTTGAAGAAGAATATCATAGCATTATTAACATGTGTCATTCATCTAACTGTAGAGGACATTTCTCTAGACGAAAAACAGTTGTAAAATTTTTTCAGTGTGGTTTTTATTCGCCTACAATCATTAGAGATTCTATAAAATTTAGTAGAACATGTATTTCATGCCAATCTATAGGTAACATGAGTAAAAAAGATGAAATGCCCATGAATAACATGTCAGTAGTCAAAATTTTTGATGTATGGGGAATAGATTTCATGGGTCCCTTCTCATCAGTTGAAAAAAATAAATATATTTTGCTTGTTGTTGATTATGTGTCGAGGTGGGTGGAAGCTATTCTTACTAGAACTAATGATCATAAAATCGTGATGAAATTTGTGCAAGAAAATATTTTTTCGAGATTTGGATGTCCTAGAGTGATTATTAGTGATGGAGGAACACATTTGGATGTCCTCACAGGCGAGCGACCGGCGTGGGTTCGAATCCTCCTAGAATCAAATTCATATATTTTCATCTGATTATCGCAACTTTCCTGCAGATCGTCGACGAAAGATTAAGCAACGAGAATCGCTGGATCATCGGCAAAAATCTCGTCAACATGATTCACAGAGCATTATTAGTAAAATTGCTGAATGATTTGTGATAAAAGGATAGCGAATCCATCGAGTAAATCATCTTTGATTGATCGACGAACAAGTCATTATTGGGAAGAGGACGATCCACTAGGAGACGAGTCGCCACCTCTTGAGAGCATATCAGATGCGATGAAGAGCCTCCTCTTGCTGTGCGGACTTGAGGATAAAGCTCACTGACATGCGCCCCACCTCCATCCAACTCCTCTTTGTCGGGTGACAACCACTAGAGAGCTGCAAAGTTGTCATTTTTCTGCTCTCCCGGGTGATAGCCGCTGGAGACGATTCGACGATCTACTTCATTGATCTCTAGACTTCGCGAGAAGATCTAGAGATTGCCCACGTCATCTTTGTCCAAGGAGAGCCTTTGAGGCCATGGACACTGCACGACGATCCTCCCGAATGCTCAGGATTCTAGTGCATCACTGACGCATCGCTGTCACGATGCCGGAACTCTATTTTCCTACTTTCAATTTATTTTATGCTTCATTTAGTGATAATTTTTGTGTTTTTAATTTACCAAAATATACTTTGTTCTATTACGATTCTTTCGGCTTTTACAGATCTTAATTTGATCAGTTAAATCATCTGTAATTGCTTACGTAAGAATCATTGGGCAGAACTCTATTTCCGCCTCATTCACGCTCGCTAGGCGCTGACATCATCTTGACGTTCATGCCCTTATTTCCTTTTTTCGTGAATTTTAAATATATTTCCTTTTTATTTCCTAGTATAAAATTCATAGAAAATCGTATTCATTGAGAAAAATTTTGAATAATTACTAGATATTATATTACATCCTTGTGATTGACCTAGAAAATTACCACTTTTTTTGGAATTTTTATTGAATTATAATTAATATATTTATTTAGAAATACTTCTAAATATCCAAAAATTCGTATTTTCTAGTTTTATAAATTTTATATTTGTGTGATTTAATATACAACGACTGAGTCACATCATGGCCCCTACCACCATGGCTCCTTGCCATTGCAGCCCCTACCACTGTGGCCCCTTGTTGTCACAGCCTCTACCATTGTGGCCCCCCTATTGTCGCGGCCCTTGCTGTCACAGCCCTTGCCATCATGGTCCTTGTCATCACAGCCCTTGCTGTCGTGACATTTGCCGTCGCAGCCCCTTCCATTCTCACAGTATCTGCAGCCATAATATCTCATGGTATCTTGTAGTACCTCTCCGTATATCATGTTATATCGTAGTATTTTCTCATACTACACTACCTCTCAAAGTATCTTGCAGTATATTACAGTATCTTGCTATATTGTCTCTTACTACACCAACTCCTATCACAATGTCTTCTTGTTGCGCACCATTTCCTACTACGTCTCGCCCCTTGCTACACGTTCTTGCACTTGCATTGGTACATTATTTCCTGTCATCATTAAGAATCAGAATATTACATCTTCTCCACTTCAGAGACCTTGGCCCACCGCCCCATGTTTAGTCAATGTGTCTTTGCCATAAGCCCTCCTCTGTGACACTCCATCACGGTGCAATTAACTTGATCAATATATCTCTTCACCGGTCTCAATTATACATCATGGGCATTGGGTTTTAGGCACTTCTTTACATCTCACAATCTACTTCATCATTTGGCAGATAATTTGTTGGCTATCATTGACCTGACCTATGCTTCTTTGTCTCAAATGACTCAATTGTAGTCACTTGAATGCTTTAAAGTATTGAGTAGATTGTCACTGAACCCCTTACTCATATCATGTTTATCAAATAACTTTGGCTCACAATGAAGATCATGTATGCCTATAAGATAAACATCAATTGTACCATATAATTATTCGAGTCTCTTCTCACTTGTAAGCAAGGTGATCTCTTACTCCATACACACTTTGGATGACTTAAGTGATCACACTTTAAATCTTTAAGCGATATCGCCAAAAGTTTTATGCTGGTGTATATCTCAATAGTTTACATTGGAGCATTGCGTCATAAATTTGTGGCCAAACTCTCTAGGTGATCATGTGCCAAACCTTCCATCAATTTTTTCTACAACACTTCGTGTGAGCACGGACACTCCTACTACTCAATCAAGCATCACTTGGTTAGTTGCCACATCGACTTCATCGGCTCTAGCTGCATCTATTCCTTGTGGTTGGGATGATGGTTGTATCCCAAACCTTGATAGTTGTCATCCTCCTAAAGACAAAAGTTGTAATGCCTTTCGACCATGCCCTTATTGTGGTAAGTCAAGTTACTCGTCAAACAAGTGTTGGAAGGAGTTCAGCAAGTTTGAGTGGGCTCAGATTGTTATCTTTAGCACTCATTCGGATTCTTCTACATCGGCCTCATCTACAATTCACTCTACGACATCTACTCCTACTATTCACATGACTTTCATGTCAGTGGAATATGAAGCTTAAAAGTGGTCCATGATCACTCCCTCTTATACACTTTCCTTTGTCAGTCTTGCATCTATATCGGGAGCCTCCATACTAAGTACACATGCTTTACTTGTCTCCTCATCGCCTTGGATTATTAATTGGAGGCTTTTGCCCATATGACTAGTACACCCTCCATACATTTCTCACTTCATCACATCATGACTCACCCCCTTGAAGACTATTACCTATGCTGGAACTTACTCAATCAAAGGTTGTGGCACTACCACTGTGACCTTTATGCAAGTCCTCTACATTCTTAGTTTTCTTATAAACCTTTTATTTATTAGTGCCATCACTCGTGCCCTACTTTGTATTGTAATTTCTTTTTTCTTCCACTATGTCTTCCAAGATCTACATACCAGACAGAAGATTGATTTGAGGTGTGAGAATGGTCAAGGCATTTACAAACTTGTCTCGGATGCACCTTCTTCTAGCATTCAAGTAGTTTTTGTTACTTCTATTACTACTTCTCTTTTGTGACATCATCATTTAGGTTATTGATGTCTTTATTATCATGAGTTAATAATTAGTAAATAATATAGTTTTAGTCTTAACTCATGATAAATAGACTTATATTTCTATTGAATTATGAAAAGTGGTTTTCAATTGATTAGCATGATTTTTTGGCTAATTATGTGATTTTTTATGAATTTATATGATTTTTCTAGTAATATTTTTGAGATAAATGAAGAAAAAAATAAAAAAAATATATAGCAAAATGGGGGGACTTGTTGGTGAACCGATGAGGAAAAAAAATTGAGGGGAGCCGTAGGCAAAGACTCAAGCAGTTAAAACTGATGGGGGCACGTGTGTGTCACTCCCCTTTCATGTCACTAGTGGCCAACTAGTTGTGGGGCAAGGAGTGATTGTACATGCAAGAGAAAGGGACTCATTGCTTGCAAATGTGATATTAGTATTTATTCGTCCAAAACTTTGGTGCACAAGAGATGTGGGACTAAACCCACATCACACCTTCCACCAAAAGGCTTCAAAGGTGGGAAACTGGTACAAGTTTGAATCCTCACATAGCCAAAACTCATATTTTTTATTTGATTATCGTGACTTTCTTACAAATCACCGGTGAAGGATTTAGCTACCAGAATCACTAGATCATTAGTGAAAATCTTGTCAACACGATTCGTAGAGCATTGTTACTAAAATTGTTGAATAATTCATGATAAAAGGATCACAAATCCATCAAGTAAAGTATCTCTGATTGATCGACAAACAAGCCGTCGTCATGAAGAAGACGATTTACTGGGAGATGAGTCGCCACCTCCTGAGAGCGTACCGGATGCGATGAAGAGCCTTCCCTTGCTACACGGGCTTGAGGATAAAGCTCCTTGACACATGCCCTACCTCCATCTAGCTCCTCTTCGTTGGGTGACAGTCGTTAGAGAGCCGCAAAGTTGTCATTTTTCTACTCCACTAGGTGACAGCTGTTGAAGATGATTTGACGACCCATTTCATTGATCTCTAAACTTTGCAAGGAGATCTAGCGATTGCCTATGTCGTCCTTGTCCAAGGAGAGCCTTCAAGGTCATAAACACTACACGACGATCTTCCTAAACGCTTAGGATTTTGGTGCATCACTAATGCATTGCCACCACGATGACAACACTCTATTTTCTTATTTTCAACTTAATTTTTACTTCATTTAATGATAATTTATGTCATTTAAATTTACCAAGCTATACTTTATTCAATTATGATTCTTTCGACTTTTATAGCTTTTAATTTGATCAATCCAATTGTCTGTAATCATTTAGGTAAGAATCATCAGGCAAAACTCTATTTTTGCCTGATTCGTGTTCATCAAGTATTGATGTCATCTTGAAATCCGCACCCTTATTTCTCTTTTTTATAAATTTAAATATATTTAATTTTTATTTTCTAGTATAAAATTCATAGAAAATTATATTCTTTGAGGAAAATTTTGAAAAATTACTCGATACTATATTACATCTTTGTGATCGACCTAGAAAATTATCACTATTTTTGAAACTTTTATTGAATTATAATTGATATATTTGTTTAGAAATACTTCTAAATATCTAAAAATTAGTATTTTCTAGTTTTATAAATTTTAAATTTGTATGATTTACTATTCAATGACTAAGTCATGTTAGTTATCCTTATTTTTCAAAACTTCAAAAAATCTTACTACGATTGTCTCTTAATGAATTTGTGTGCGAGTCATGTCAATTTCATAAACATCAATATTCCTCTTATTTAAATCGTGATAGTACATCATCAGTTCCATTTGATTTTGTTCATTACAATGTTTTAGGACCTTCTTGAGTTACCTCAGTCATTGAACATCTCTATTACATCATTTTCACTCATGATTATACTTGTGTGAGTTGGGTTTATCTTCTTTGATCGGTCTCAAGTTCTCCATATTATTACTCAATTGATCATTAAGATTATTACCCAATATTTCACCACACCTAAAGTTCTTTACAAAGACAATGAACTTTAACTTATTCAAGATGCTATTCACATATTTTATACTAATCGTGGTATTATTCATCAAACCACTTGCCCATGTACTTCTTAATAGAATGGAGTTGACGAACAAAAATACCACCACTTACTTGATATCACTCACACACTACTCACTAAAATACATATTCCACATTACATGTGGTCTAGTGCATTCCTGACTGTTACTTATCTTCAAAATCGTTTTCCTTCCGCTTTGTTAGGTGGTGTCATTCCTCTTTAACATTTCACACCTAACACTTCTCTTTTTTCTTTACCTCATCGGGTTTTTGGTTACACCATTTTTATTTATGATCACTCATCATCTCTTTCTAAACTCATTTCTTGTGCTTTGAAAGGTGTCTTTGTGGGTTATTTGTACACCCAAAAGGATTATCAAGTATACTTTCTCGACACCCGTCACTATGTGATCTTTCATAAGGATTTCTTTTTTTTACTCCATCTCCTTCATCTTCTCATCCATCTACGTCTCCACCCCTTAGGTTTCCACCCCTTATCGTTCTCACATATCGTCCTTCTATTCTTTCTTTATTCTCCCTTCTTCATGGGCACCTCCACCACTCATGTCATCTACCAATGCCTCCACTTCGAGTGTAGTTTCATCCTCACCCACCTTGCCTAACATTACTACTTCATTAGTTGACCCTCTTATGCCACTTATGAATGACCTTCATCTTCCCATTGCATTGCACAAAAGTACTTGCTCTTGCACTCAACATCTTATATCTCACTTTGTCTCCAATGATTGCCTTCACCCTACCTTTTGTGCCTTTGCATTCTTCATGGTTTCCAAGTTGATTCCATAGTCATATGTTGAGTGCACTTCAGGGCCCTACTTGAAAAGCAACTATAGATTTAGAGGTAGGAGCACTCATTTCTCAAGACATGGGGAAGCTTATCTCTTGTCCAACAAATGTCAATATTGTGACATACAAGTGGGCCTTCACATTGAAGTAGAACCTAGATGGTTCCATCACTCATCACAAAACTTGTTTGATTACCCATGGCTTCACTCAAGCCTATGATATTGTTTATATGGAGACCTTTTCTCCTATGGTCTAGCTAAACTCTATTTAGGTTCTTCTTTTTTTGGTGGTACATCGTGATTAGTCACTTCACTAGTTAGGCATGTGTAATACCTTCCTCTATGATGACTTGGAAAAGCAGGTTTTCATAGAGCAACCTCCAAGGTATGTTACTCAAAGGGAGTCTTCCCAAGTTTGGTTGCTTCAATATGCTATCTACAAACTCAAGCAAAGTCTTCGAGCTTGGTTTGTGAAATTCAGTAGCCTTCTTACTACCTTTGGCTTCACTTCATACATTGTTGACCCCATTATCTTGATGACGACCACACCTAATCTTTTAGCTCCTTAAGCCCACCCCCACCAGGTGTCTTCACATAAACCAGACATCTGAAGACTTTAAGGTGTGATATGTGAGGTTTTCTTCCTATCCACACTTCATAGGGAGTCATCCCCTCCGGACACCTTGTGGGAGCCCAATTGAGCAGGTGCACTACTGTGTTCACTGTCTCTCCCCAAAATTTTCAAGACATTGACTTATGCTTCAGAATGGCTCTCATTATCTCCACAATTGTACGATTTCTCCTTTCAACCACTCCGTTTTGCTGAGGAGAATAGGGGGTGGTCAGCTGCCTCCTGATGCCATTTCCTTCATAGAAAGCTCGAAATTCAATAGATATTAAGGGAATGCAGGAAAATGAGTATAGAAAACGTAAAGAGAAAGGATCGATCGGAGAAGCGTGAGAGAGGGGATTCGCACGGAAACTAACCCCAGATTCGAAACGTCTGTAACAAATGAGGAGAGAGACAGCGTTTAAAGGAGAGAGAAAGGGGCCCAAAGGGGGCCGTCCTTTTTCTATCAAGAACAATATAAAGAGGGCAATAAATGCCTTTGTTCGTTTTGCAGTAAATGCCAAGAGGAAGGGAGGGCCGCAGCCGGGACGGGCGCTGTGCGGAATTGTTCCCTTCTGGCCGGACGTACAGCTGACGGGGCCCTTTGGATCAAGATAGCATTTTGGGCCCCAATTCTACGTGGTATGTGGGAATAGATTCTAAGCAAGCCCGCCCCAATTCGTCGACGGGCTTTCGAGGCTGGTAGCGTGGCGTGGACATATCCATCGGCTGCGTCTAGGTACCAACATTTTTCAATCGCAATACCGAACGATGATAAGAAATTTACTAAATTGAATACAATACCTTTTCTTCATAAAATATCACCTGTTCACTGCTGCCTGCTCCCACTCATGTTTTTAAATGGACAACCAACTAATGTTGCCTAGTCCTATTTATCCACATGTGCAATAATTTTAAAAAATCCGAAATTCCACGTTGGATGGTCTGATTTGCACGTGCCTTTTATCCATTCCCAGGGATACTACGCGTCAGTATTATCTTGTAACGCGTCCACTCTTTTGTGATCTAACCTGTGAAGGGACCATACTGCCCTCCCCCGATCTCATACAGCAGGTAGATTCAGACAAAACGAAGATAGTGATCTAACCTGTGCAGGGAGCATGTTACCCGTGATAAGATGAACGGTACAAACAATCTATAGCCCTCGTGGCGATGGAGTGTTGAGATAGGGAGGCAGAGACGGGGATAGAGAGAAAGAGAGAGAGGTAGAAACTAGGAGAGGGCGACGAGATCTCGATGGTGAGCCTGTCCCATCTCCTACAGCAGGTAGATCTGGACATAACGAAGAGAGTGATCTAACCTCCATCGGGAGCATGCTACCAAAGGCATGGAGAAGGTATTCCGTGGATGCGGTAGTAGTTGCAAGTTCGTTGATCCAGTACACACATCAAGGAGGACGATCTTATCACCATAACTCCTTGATGAACAATCTTCCAACAGGATTTAGTGAATTAGTGAAATCTGGATTACAATTGCGATGTGGATATCTTGGGCTTCTTCCCTTTAGCTTGCTATAAGTAGTACACAACGGCACCGCCCCGCCGCAGCAACCCTGGAGACTTCGCTGTGGCAATGGCTTCCTGGGTGACATCCAGCGTGCCTATCCTCCTGCTACACTTCATCCTCTTCTTCTCAAGTCCGGCTCGTCGCAGTCGAAACCCAAGAGACCCCTCTGGCAACGCCGGGATCGCAGGGCAGCCGGCTGAGAACGTACATCATCCATGTTGAAGCGCCGCCTCCTCATCTACGAGCAGACCCCGAGGGGAGGGAGGCCTGGCACAGGTCCTTCTTGCCGGTCCACCTCCTGGACTCCGGCGAGCAGCGGCTGCTCTACTCGTACGAGCACGTAACTGGCTTCGCCGCCAGATTGACCGAGGAGGAGCTGGCAGTCATCAGGGAGATGGACGGCTTCCTAGCCGCCTACCCCGACGAGCTCATCCCACTCCAGACGACCCACTCGCCCAAATACCTCGGACTGCAGCGCACCGGCGTGTGGAACGAATCCAACTATGGCGAGGGCGTAATCATCGGCGTCCTCGACACCGGAATTAATCCGGACCACCCCTCCTTCGGTTGCGATTTGCCGCCGCCTCCCTCTAGCTGGAAGGGGCAGTGCGAGTTCGGGCCTGACCGATGCAACAACAAGCTCATCGGTGCGAGGGGCCTTCACTCTCGGCCTGAGAGCGATGCAGGGCGGAGGACTCACCGGCGAGATTTATCTGGGGACGGCACCATTCGACATCAATGGACACGGCACACACGTCACGAGCATTGCTGCGGGCTGTTTTGTCGACGGCGCCGCCTCGTATGGGAATGCTCAAGGCACGGCGGTGGGCATGGCTCCCAGGGCCTACCTCTCCGTCTATAAGGTCTGCGGCTCCGGCCCCAAAGACTGCCTCTCGACCGATATCCTGGCGGGTCTCGACGCCGCCATCAACGACGGGGTTCACATCGCGTCACTGTCAATCGCTGGTCCATCTAGGAACTTCAGCATTGATCCGATTGCCATCGGCGCCTTCAAGGCGGTGGAGAAGGGCATCTTCGTCGGATGCGCCGCGGGAAACAACGGACCGTCCCCGGGCACCCTCTCCAACCAGGCGCCGTGGCTGGTTGTGGTCGGCGCGAGCACCATGGACAGGAGCATCCGCGCGACAGTGAGGCTCGGGAATGGGCTCGAGTTTGACGGCGAGTCACTGTACCAGCCTTTCTCCTTCCCCCCAACTCAGCGTGGTCTCGTCACGGGCGGATCCTGTTTAAACTTCTCGATCAACGTGGAGGGAAAGGTGGTGTTATGTGATATCACCCCACACGTGTGGCGGGTTGACCAAAGTCTCCTGGTGCGGAACGCCGGCGGTGCAGCCATGATACTGGCGAACAGCGCGAGAGAGGGGAACACCACCATCACAGACGCCCACGTCCTTCCGGCATCCCACGTCAGCTTTTACGCCGGATTGGTGATCAAACAGTACATAGCGTCTAGCAGCAGTGCGACGGCTACCATCGTCTTCAAGGGCGCCGTTACTGGAGGGCCGTTCACGCCAGCGATGGCGTACTTCTCTTCGAGGGGACCCAGCACCGCCAGCCCAGGAATCCTGAAGCCAGACATCGTCGCCCCAGGGGTCAACATCCTTGCGGCGTGGCCTACACCGGTGGGATCCCCCGACGACCAGTTGTCTTTCAACATAATCTCCGGTACCTCCATGGCCACACCCCACGTGAGCGGCGTAGCAGCGCTGATCAAGTCCGCTCATCCCACCTGGTCGCCGCCGGCAATAATCAAGTCGGCTCTGATGACCTCGACGTACATATGGGGAACCATAAAGAACCGGATCACGAACCACGTGGGGATGCAGGCAACAGGCTTTGACATGGGTGCGGGAGAGGTCGACCCTTATTGGGCCCTTAAGGCTAGTGGTTTACAAAATCACCTTAAGCGACTACATCGCATATTTGTGCGGCCTTGGATATACAGATCAGGAGATCGGCATAATCACGGGCGGCGCCGTGGACTGCTCGTCAGTTATTTCTATCAAGGAGGGCGAGCTGAACTATCCCACCTTTCGGATCTTCCTGACCGATGAAAACAACTTCAAACGAGAGGTGACCCGGACGCTGACCAACTTGGGGCCTCCGGGAACCAGCTGCAAAGCCCTGAACGAGCTCGAAGGGGTCACCGCGACCGTCCGACCGGACACTCTCACATTCTCCGCCGGGGAGAAGAAGCAGTACACGGTGACCTTCGCAAGGAGCGGCTCCGGGACGGGGTCCACCGTCAGCGGCGTGCTGGGTTGGTATTGCAATGGCATAATAGTGCGTAATGCGGCAGTAGTATCCTACTAAGCTCACGGCAGCGTCTCTGTGAGCGCTCTGTTGTATGGTTTCTCCGTGCCGTTTCCAGGCTCGAATGCTCCCCTCTGTTGTGTCTTGCTTCCGTAATGATGTGCCTCCGCTGGGGACGCGGTGGCTTCTTTTGGACGTGTAATGAACACGTTCGTATTTCACTCATGGCCCTCTCATGTCCAGCAGGGAATGAGTCCAACAGTCATGGAGCCTTGGAGTATGTGTTCAGCATGAGGAGCACAACTTCAGCCTAAGAAGAGATAAGCCCCGGACTCAGATTAGCAAGAGCGACAAGTTTTTGAAAACGGAATAAGGGTGGGTTCCCAATTCAAATTTACTTTTGTATAGTGTACCTAAGGAACGAAATGCTGGTCGGGATTTGGAAGGAACTACCCTTTTCTCATCAAGAAGTATCGTTGGTAAGTTGTATTTGCCAACATAGTAAAGTAGTGGGGCAATGATTTTTATTGAAACGAAAATAAAATCTGGGGGAGGTAGGATAGATAAATTTGTTGAGCCCTTCCAGCATATTAGTCATTTCAAGTCCTATACACCTTGATAACAATAGACCACAGAACTAATGATAATAATATAACTTACATGGAAATGGCAAATTCTGTAAGCTAGGGCCATAGGCTTAGCCATATAAAACCGCAGCCTAAACAGATGGCATCAGCCATTGTAACACAGAAAAATGACCATGAAAAGGTCTTGTACCATGATAGCCACGAATTATAGATGTTGAAAGAAACAAACTGTTGCTGCAAATATAGAGAGTGAGAGATCCCTCAAAGAGCCAAGGTGAATAACTCTCATAACGTTTGCAGTATTCTAAGGTTAACAATTGAAACGAACTGTGATAAATCCAGATGATACCCACCAGTTTTGGGTCATCTAGGTCAAAAGATTTCTGCCCTTCTCCTTGTTGTAGTTGATGTCCGACATCACGAAGTCCAACGAAGAGGAGTTAGTGTGGTAAAAGATTCGATGAAGAAGAAGATGAATTATCAAGAAAGCTGTTTTATTTTAGGCATAGATCTAAAAAGGTCTAAATCATATTAGGTCCAAGTAAAGTGCGCAAGGACTAAGTCAGACCTGGTTTATGGGGCTGTCTATTATTTCTTGTTTTTTATTTTTTATTTTTTATTTTTATTTTTATTTTCTATTTTATATTTCAGGGGTATGGTAATGGTCATATTATTCTATAAAAATTAACTATCAATTGGTCATATTTTGATTTTTGAAGCTTTTTTATTTTTGACAGACTTTGGCATCGAAACGGGGGGATCGTGGGAATCCCATTCTACTCTCTCTCTCTCTCTCTCTCTCTCTCTCTCTCTCGCGCGCGCGCGTTTGCTCTTTCTTTCTGCGCTCTTTTTCACTACTCGCTCCCGCTCTCTTCTTTCCCTCTGCCCTCTCCCTCTCTGTTCTCTCTCTCTCTCTCTCTTCTCTTTCCCGCTCTGCCCTCTTTCTCGCTACTCTCTCTATCTGCTCTTTTTTCTGCTCTCTCGTCTGCTCTCATTGTCTCTTTCTGTTCTCACCCGTTCTGCCCTCTGTCGTCTGCTCTCTTTCTTATCTCGCCCGTTCTGCCCACTCTCGTTCGCTCTGTATCTCTATAGTCTCTTTCTCTCATTCCACTCTTTCTGCTCTCTCTCTCTCTGTCCGCTCTCGCTCTGCCCTCTCTCTCTCTCTCTCTCTCTCTCTCCCTCTCTTTCTGCCCTCTCTCCCTCTGTTCACTATTTCCCCACCCTCTCTCTCTATCCACTCTAACCCTTTATTTGGCTTTAATAGTATCCAGCAATCGTAATTATCTAAGTGACAGTTGGACGAATTACAGGAACATAAACCGTGGAACTTGACAACCTCTGTAGCAGGCTGCCGGCCCCCCCTGTGTCACAAGGGGAGCTGCTCGTATCTAAGTGATCCTCTCTTCTCTTCCTTTTCCTATTACAACCTTTACTCAGTTATTACATTTTCTAGTTATAGTCAAATTGGCATACACTATTTCAAGGTTACTTGTGACATTTTCTAGTTATCATTGGCCCATTATTTTTATTGTTTATATCATTTTGGTGCGTCTTTCCTTTGTTAGTCTTGTGTCGTAGTCATGTTTACTATTGAGTCTTTGTGTCTGAATTAATTTTATAGTAGTAGAATGTTGTGTCGTAGCCAATATGTTTTTACGCTGTTGTACTTCAAGAGGAATTCATTTCTTTTAGTTCTCTTTAAGGAAAGTTGTTTTTTCTCTTTGGACTTGAGGTGCAGCTAAGGAGTAAGAGCTAGTTGGGACACCCCTGGAGCACAATTGAAGCAATCTTGGAGTTACCTCGACCTCTGCAAATCTATACCTGAGCTCTTGCAAATCGTCATGCCAACATTAGAAACTCTGCCCCTTTCATTTCTCATTTTTTATTTTCTTGAAGCAAGAAAACGCTAGCAGATGCATCACTCCTATCTCTCCTATAAAGATGCTGTTTTAGTGAAATTTAGCTTTTTTTGATATTTAAATTGATGTCTTTTAATACAGTGACAAAAGACACATCAATAATCTATTTGGATTCTAATTCAAAGCTTGTTTACTTTTGAAACATCCCACCTCATTTCTAAGCTTATTTAAAGGCTTCCTTATTGTAACCTAGACAATCCTGGTTATTAAAAATTTGGTTCTCTATGAGAGAGTTTTGAGTGTTTGTAGATTCAAGGGTCATCAAAGCCATTCTTGTGAATGCAAGAATTATAAAAAACATTGCCTTGTGAATTCACGAATTAAAAAAAATCGTGCCTTGTGGATTCAAGGTCTGATTTCTGATCCTCCCCACTTCTAGTTTAATGTCCTGTGCATTCAAGGCTCAAATATATTATCTTCACAACTCTAGCTGCATCAAATCATCATTCCATCCTCTCTTGCCATGTATCTTACCTGCACTTTTCTCATCCACATTTAAAGTAAAAAGTGAAGAGAGTGAAAGAAAGTGGGCTAATATTTGATTATGAAAAGAGGGCAGAAGCCTTATACATATATGAGTGAAGAGAGTGAGAGAAAGTGGGCTAGGCCCATAAACATACATATATATATATATATTTATATATATCTTTACAACCCCCCCTCAAGTTAGAGTGTAGAGATTGAAAGCTCTAAGTTTGGAGTGAAAAGAAACTAGTTGAGGACCATCGAGAGCCTTCGTAAACATGTTTACAAGTTGCGCTTTTGAAGACACCCAAGATAGGAGAATCAACTAAGCTTGAAGTTTCTCCTAGATAAAGTGATAATCAAACTCAATATGCTTCACATGTTTATAGAAAATAGGATTAGAAATAATATGGACCACATATTGATTGTTGCAAAAGAGATGCATAAGTTGAGAATGAAAAAAGGCCAAGTTTTATAAGAAATTGACATAATACCTAAATAAGCTCGCATGCAGCACTCCACATAGTCTGATATTTTGATTCAACATTATATAGTACAATCATTTGTTGCTTCTTGTTCTTCTAAGAGGTAAGATTCCTCCCTAGAAAGATGCAATAGCTAGTGTTTGAGCACCAATCGATAGGAGAACTTACCCAATTTGTATCACCATGAACATCAAGGGAAAAAGAAGACTTATATATAAGTCTTGGCTATGATATTTCTTCAGATACTAAAGGATCATCATGACTACATCTCAATTAGTATTGTGGATTGACCATAAATTGACTAAACACACTCATAACAAAAGAAATGTTATGACGAGTTAAGGTTGAGTAATTTAGTCACCCCACCAAGCAACGAAACTATCCTAGATCCTCAAGATCATTATATGAATCTAAAAGCAACTTGATCTTTGGATCCATCGATGTAGAAGCAAGTTTGGCACACAACATTCATGCATCCTACAATATATCAAGTACATACTTCTATTGATTGACAACTAGGCCTTTGGAAGAGTAGGCAACCTCAATGCCCAAAAAATATTAAAGTTGACTAAGATTTTTGATCATCACTTTACTCTAAAAAAAGACCTTGAAATAAGAAATACCTTATTGATAAGTCTTCATTATCATGAGTTAATAATTAATTAATAATATATTTTTATTTTGAACTCATGATCAATATACTTCTATTTGACTTAAATTCTAAAAAATAGTTTTTAGTTAGTTAATGTGAAGTTTTGACTAATTATGTGATTTATGTGTTCGATAGTAATATCAAACTCTCGGCCTACTATGGCCCATTATTTCTCTCTTTCTCTCATCTCTCCTCTCTCCTAGATAGTTGTCATGTATTTTACTATGAGTTTGCATAAATTTTAGGATTTTCTTCTCTTGTGTCAACATGGTATCAAAGCCCTAGGTATCCATTGTTGTCCTCCTCTTCTTTGATGTGCCACTCATCTCCTACATGTCATTTTCCTCTTTGCCAGCCTCTTCCCTCCTTAGGTAGCTCTTTAGTGTCACCACTCTTCCCTCTTCCGTCGTCACTCTCCTTCTCCTTTTTGTGCTGCCCTCCTTATCGCCGTTGCCCCTCGTCAGTGCCATTCCTCTCCTCCTCTTCTCCGGTGTCTACACCATCACTATTGTCATCAAGGCCCCTCCTCACTGTTGCACCCTTACTATCACGCCATCGCAGGCACTGTCACTCTCACATGCCAAGGGCATTGCTGCTACCGTCGAGGTCCCTCCTTGCCATTGTTCCCTTGCCATTGCTCCCTTGCTGTCGTGCCCCAGCCCTCACCATCACCGTCATGTGCACTGTCACCGTCTGGCCACAGCGGCTAGGGTTTTGCCCATCTCCCAATGAACCAGCCAATAGTTTTATTCCAGATTGGCCCAACTAGACCTGCCAGACCACATGCCCAGCCGGCCTTAGTTGGTCCCAGCCAGCTCTATTGGGCCCCACTAAATTGACCTATCAGGCCCCGACTTGCTCACCCCACCACTTGCCCCTTTGGCTTGATCCTGTCAACCTCATGGCATTGTCTCACCCCCCTTCGTCACTTGCCTCTTAGCCCTCTAAGCTTCTTCCAGTTGTTGTTCCCCCTTCTCCAACAGTTCCTCTAACTTCTCACTCCATCACAGCACAACTTACTTAGCTGATGTATATCTTCAACAACCACAATTATGCATTATGGGCATCTAGCTTTGAGCTCTTTCTTAGATCTCATAGTCTCCTCCACCTCTTGGAGGACCCACTCGGCCTTCGGGAACCCTCGTATGTGACATGGTCGCAACTCAATTCAGTCGTCATTATGTGAATGTTTCAAAGCATCTAGCCTAACATTACTGAGACACTAGCGTGCGTCACCTCAGCTTATCTCTTGTGACTCACTATGGAGACCATATATGTTAATCAAACAAACATTGGTCACGTTGTGAAGATCTTTGAGTCTCTTCTCTTTTACAAACAAGATGATCTCTCTCTTCAGGCCCACTATGATTACCTCCGAGCCCTGATCTAGGAGATTGATATCTATCAGCCTCTTACTATTGACCTCTTGACCCTCTAGTGCTATCACTAAGAGTTTTATGCTAAGGTTTATCTCAGTGGACTTCATCTATCCACATCTTAGATTTGGAATCTATTCTCTCTAGAGATCACGTGCTTGATCTTGCCTCCATCTTCTCGGCAGCCCTTTGAGTCACCACTAATATGCCCATCCATTCCTCATCTTCCTCTTAAGGTGTCACCTCTACTCCTTTGGTTCTTGACATTGTTGCTCTATGGACTCGAGATGATACCTCTCCTTTCTACACGGTGGTCATACTCCTCATGGATGTGGGTGCAACACTTTTCTTCCATGTGCCTATTGCAAGAAATAGAATCATCTAGCTACTAAGTGTTGTAAGTAGTTTGGTAAGTCCCCTTCACACAACTAACAATAACTTCTTCGACTTTGACATCCCCTACTCTATTCTATGTTCCAACTCCTACTAACGTGACTTAGTCATTGTATAGTAATTCACGTAAATTTAAAATCTATAAAACTAGAAAATATAAATTTTCAAATATTTAAAAGTATTTCTAAATAAATATATCAATTATAATTTAATAAAACTTCTAAAAATAGTGATAATTTTTCAAGTTGATCATAGGAATGTAATATAATATTTGGTAATTATTTAGATTTTTTCTCAAAGAATACTATTTTTTATAAATTTATACTAATAAATAAAAAGGAAATATATTTAAAATTCACGAAAAGAAAAATAAGGGTATGGAAGTCAAGATGACGTCAGCGCCCGACGAACGCGAATCAGGCAGAAATAAAGTTCTACTTGGCGATTCTTACGTAAGTGATTACAGATGATTTAATTAATCAAATTAAGATCTGTAAAAGCTAGAAGAATCGTAAGTGAACGAAGTATATTTTCGTAAATTAAAATCACACAAATTATCACTAAATGAAACGTAAAGTAAGTTGAAAGTAGGAAAACAGATTTCCGACGTTGCGGCGGTGATGTGTTAGCAATACACTAGAATCTTAAGCGTTTGGGAGGATCGTCGTGTAGTGTCCATGGCCTTAGAGGCTCTCTTTAGACAACGACAACAACGTGGGCAATCTCTAGATCTCCTTGCGAAGTCTAGAGATCAATGAAATGGGTCGTCGAATCATCTCTGGCGACTGTCACCTAGTGGAGCAGAAAAATGACAACTTTGCGGCTCTCTGATGGCTGTCACCTAACAGAGAGGAGTTGGATGGAGGTAGGGTGCATATCAAGGAGCTTCATCCTCAGGTCCACACAACAAGAAGAAGTTCTTCATTGCATCTAGTATGCTCTTAGAAGGTGACGACTCATCTCCTAGTAGATCGCTTTCTCCCCGACGACAACTTATTCGTCAATCAATCGAAGATGCTTTACTCGATGGATTCACGATCCTTATATCACAAATCGTTCAAAACTTTTAATAACAATATTTCGCAAATTGCGTTGACGAGATTTTTGCCGATGATCCAGTGATCTTAGTTGCTTAATCCTTCACTAGTGATTTGCAAGAAAGTCACGATAATTAGATAAAAAAGTATGAGTTTTGGCTCTAGGAAGATTTAAACTTGCAGACCAATTGCCCCCCCTTTTTGAGAAAGGTGACGTGGGTTTAGTCCCACATCGGTTGTACGCCAAAGTTTCTAGCGAATATAAAGTAATATTACATTCTTGATCAAGTCCCTTTCTCGCATGTGTACGACCACTCTTTACTCCACAATCGGCTGGCCACTAGTGACATGGAAGGAGAGTGACGCACACGTGCTCCCATCGGTTCAAGCCACTCGAGTCCTTGCTCGCGGCTCCTCCTCGGCTGGGCTTCCGACTTGCTTGTGGGCCTGGCTGGCCGGCGGATCCCCCCATTTTGCTATATTTTTATTTTAATTTCTTTTCTTTTATTTATCTCAAAAGTAAGACTCTAAAAATTATATAAAATCACATAATTACCAAAAAAATCACGTTAAACAACTGAAAATCACTTTTCACACTTTAACACAAATATAAGTCTATTTATCATGAGTTAAGGCTAAAACTATATTATTTACTAATTATTAACTCATGATAATGAAGACTTATCACCTACCTTCCACGTAACCTTGATGCATGTGAAGTATGACACCCTTTCACCGCACCGATGGTACCAATACTTCACCTCTACTAGTCTCACCTTACTTGTGACCTCCTCCACACTAGGTACACACACTCTCTTTACTTCCTCTTTGACGTTGTGGATTATTAATTCGGGGGCCTCCACCCACATGACCAGTATCTCCCACTATTCTCTCCTCCTATCAACCTATCTTGACCCATCCTTCTTTCATCATTGTCGATGGTCAGACCTATCTAGTCAAAGGTTATGGTGCCACCTTGACTTCTCTCTCCCTTTACCTCACCCAAGTTCTCTACATTCTTAATTTTTCTACTAACCTTCTTTCCATCAATGCTATTACTCGTACCCCCCTTTGTATAGTCACATTCTTTTCCTTTCACTGTACTTTACAGGATCTACATACTGGACAGAAGATTACTTTGGGCCATGAAAATAAGTGAAGTATCTATAAACTCATTCTTAATGAACTCTTATCTGGCCTTAAGGCCCTTTTTGTCACCATTACGGCTACTTCTCTTTTCTGACATCGTTGTTTAGGTCATTCTTGTTTCTCTAAATTACAAAAAATCTTACCATGACTTTCCCTCTCTAACTTTGTGTGCGATGTCTTATTAGCTAGGCAAATATTATTGTACTTTTTATCCTAGTCATAATGGCATCCCCTCTTCCACTCTCTTTGACCTTTTCCATTGTGATGTATAGAGTCCATCTCGTATTTCTTTCATCTTAGGCCATCACTATTACATTGTTTTTATTTATGACTTTACTCATGTGTGCTAGGTTTACTTCTTTTGCAATCACTCTAAGGTTGTTACCATGATTATCCACTTCATCACCGAAGTTATCACCTAATACACTACTATGCTCAAGATTCTTCGTATTGATAATTCTTTCGACTTTATCCAAGTCTTTCTCCACACATTTTATAATGATCGTGACATCTTCCACTAGACCAATTGTCCCCACACTTAGTAGCAAAATGATATTGTCGAGACCCAAACATCATCAAGTCCTTTACATCACTTGCACACTTTTTCTTGAGATGAATGTCCCTCACTATCTTTGGGTTGACGCCTTTTTGATTGCTACTTACCTCTAAAATCAACTTCCTTGTGCTCCTCTTGGTGGGATCATTCCTCTCTATCGTGAATTCTTAATTCTCCTCTTTTTTTCCTTCTCCCTTGAATCTTTAGATGCACTGCCTTTATCTAGGATTCATCTCTTTCTCTTTCTAAAACTCGCCTCTTGTGCTCTTAAAGGGGTCTTTGTCAACTACTCTTGCACGTAAATGGGCTATCGAATCTACTTCCTCAATATTCATCGCTATGTGACCTTGGCTGACATCACTTTCATGAAGAGTCTCATTTTTTCACTCCAATTTTGACTCCTCCTCCTCCTCAAGCTGCTACGTCTCCTCCACTTAGGTTCTCTCTCTTGGTGGTTCTTGCAGACCCTCCCCCTTCTCTTTCCTCTTGTCCACTTGCTCTAGGGTTGTTATCCGCACCCACCTCGCTTTGGCCCATTTCTCTTGTGACTCCTACTCTAGATGTAGTATCCTCCTTATCCTCTCCTACAACCCCCTCTGCACCTTCGGTCGTTGCTCTACTTGATGACCTTCATCTCCATATTGCCCTCTACAAAGGTATACACATCTGCACCTACCATCCTATCTCCCAATTTGTCTCTTATAACTGCCTTTCTCTCTCCTTTTGTACCTTTGTCCTCTCTATGGCCTCTGAGTCACTTTCACAATCGTATGTTGAGGCGTCACAGGTACCTATGTGGAAGGTGGTCATAGATTCAAAGGTAGCTGCATTGATCACTTAGATAACTTAGCATTTGATCTCGCGTCCGACCAATGCCAACATTGTGACGTGCAAGTGGGTGTTTATCCTCAAGTATCACCTGAATGGCTCCATCATTCATCACAAAGCTCATTTCGTCACTCGGGGCTTCATGCAAACATATGGGATCAACTATATTGAGATGTTCTTTTTTGTCGTCCGCCTCAACTCCATCTATATGCTCTTCTCTCACCATCAATCAAGCATGGTCTCTCTACCAATTAGATATTTCTAACACATTTTTCTATGATGATCTCACATAGTAGGTCTTTATGGAGCAACCTCCAAGATATATTGCTCATAAGAAGTTATCTAGGTGTGTCTCTTGCACTGTATCTTTTATGGGCTTAAGTAAAATATGTGTACTTTAAATTGTCAAGTTTAGTGATTTACTCATCACCTTCAACTCCACCTGTTATTATGTGGACCCTATCGTGCTCACGAGGAAGATAGAGCACAGCCTTATTGTCCTTACAATCTATGTCAATGACATTTTTATTATTGAAAATGATGAGGTCAGCATCTTTACTACCAAGGCCTATTTGCAGCAGCACCTTAGTATTCGTGACTTGGGGACTTCACAATATTTTCTTGAGATTGAGTTTGCACATCAAGATAGAAAGTTTGTTATCACTCAGCGGAAATATACCTTCAACATTCTTCAAGGGATAGGCCTCCTTAGGTGCAAGTTGGAGACTTCACCTATGAAAGCTCACCTGCAGTTCTGGTACACTTCTTCTCTCCTATTCGAGGATGTTAACCAATATCGATGTTGTTGAACAAGTTGATATATCTCACTGTCACTTGTCCTAACATCATGTAAATAATTAATATCTTAAGCCAGTTCACGTAAGAACCTCGACAAGTTCATTAAGAAGTTCTATGAGTCCTTGCCTACATCAAACAAGTCTTAAGAAAAAGACTCATCTATCGACGACACGACCATCTTTGTATTGCAATCTATTATGATGCTAGGTATGCAGGTGACAAGGGTGACCAAAAGTCTACTATGAGTTATTGCACATATGTTGACAATAACCTAGTCACCTTGGCGGTCTCGAAAATAGAGGGTGGCATCTGAGTATCAAGCCATGACTTAGACAACACGGGAAATGGTATGGCTTCGATCACTTCTCGACGATCTTGGCATTGTTCCCCCTCTCCAATGCTTATGTATTACAACAATCAAGCCACAATCTTCATTGTTTGCAATCCCACCTTTCATGAGCATATGAAACACATTGAGATCGATAGTCACTACATTTGAGATAAGATTGTCTTAACTTATTTCTACTCCTCATGTGACATCATCTCATTAGCTTGTGGACATCTTCACGAAAAGTTTAACTAGCATCTCCTACGACGTCACGTGTACCAAGTTGAACATATTTGACTTATGTGCACCAGCTTGAGAGGGAGTGTTCGATAGTAATATCAGACTTCTAGCCCATTAGGGCCTATTATCTATCTTTCTCTCTCATCTCTCATCTCTCTTATATAACTATCATGTATTCTACTTTGAGTTTGTATAAATTTTAGGGTTTCCTCTCTAGTGTCAATAATATAAATTTATATATTTTTATAATCTTATTTTTGAGATAAATGAAGAGAAATAAAATAAACTAAAAAGATAAAAATAGGAGAGAACTCGTTAGCCAACAAGTAGTCAAAAGCATAGTCGAGTGAAGTTGTGAATAGTGGAGCCAAGTGTCTAAGGACAGAGTGGTAAGGGGACGCATGTGCATCACTCTCCTTCCATGTCACCGGTGGTGAGCGAGTGTGAGGCAAGGAGTAGTTGTACACACACGAGAGAGGGTTACTGATTGTAAGATCTTCTATATATATATATCTATATATCTTAAAACTCATAAAATAATTGATGTGGGATTAAACTTGCTTCTCAAAATTTTTTAATGATTTTAATACCTAAATACTCATTTATAAGAATAAGATATCTTGATGACATCATTGTATAAGGATATTTGTGTACTTATTTCACTGTCTCATATAGGTAGGCGAATGACAAGGGTTTGAATCCTACTAGAGATAAAACTCATATTTTATCTAAATAAATCATGATTTTTTGTAGATTTTTAGTGAACAATTAAGTTGTCATAATCACTTAATCATCAATAAAAATCTTGTCAACATGATTCATAGAGTATCGTTACTAAGATTATTGAACGATTATAGATAAAAAGAATTATGAATCCATCAAGTAAATCATCTCCGATTGATCGATGAATAAGTGATTGTTAAGAAAAGGATAATCTATTAAGAGATGAGTCATCACCTCTTGAAAGTGTACCAAATGTGATGAAGAGCTTTCTTTTACTATGCAGATCCAAAGATGAAGTTCTCTAAAACGTGCCTCACCTCCATCTAAGTCATCTCCCTCAAGTGACAACCATCAAAGAGTCACAAAATCACTATTTTTCAATAGTGATAACTTTTGGAGACGACTCAATAATCCTATTAATATTGAAAGAAAAAAACCCTAGAATACGTCATTAAGAATAGAGGCTATATGTATATATATAGAAAATGAGAAGATAAAATAAAGATAATGGGCCTTAGTAGGCCCTAATGAGTTGAGAGTCTGATGACACTATCAAACACTCTCCTTCAAGTTAGAGCATATAAGTCAAACATGTCTATCTTAAAACATGTGACATCATAAGAGATTTCGGCCAGACTTTTCGTATAGATGTTTGTAAGCTAATGAGATGAGGTCATATGAAAAGTAGAGATGAGACTAGACATAACCTTAACTTGAGTGTAATGATAGTCGATCTCAATATATTTCATACACTCATGAAAGTTGTAATTATCGACAAATTGTCACAATAAATGGGCATTAGAAAGGAGAAGAGATACAAGATCTTCAAGAAGTGATTGAAGCCATACCATCATTTGCACATTCTTAGCCATGGCTCGATACTCGAACTCTACACTAGAATAAGACACCACCCTCTATTTCTAGGACCTTCAAGAGACGAGGTTACCTCTGACATATGTGCAATAATCCATAGTAGACTTCTCATTGCCCTTATCGCCTATATACTCAGCATCATAATAGGTTTTGACACAGAGATGACCATATTGCCAATAGATGAGTTCTTTCCTTAGGGCTCACTTGACATATGTTAGAACTCATAGAGCTCCCTCTTAGTGAATTTGTGATGGCTCCTACATGAGCTGACTCATAACTTTCTCTTCACACTCGTGTGAAGAGAAAGGCCTCAAGACATGATGATCTCGAGGAGCATGGGTACCTATGCTTGTGCTCAACACTCGATCACTCACTTTGTTTCTTATGATCACCTTTCCCCCTCCTTTCATACCTTTGCCTTTCTGTGGCCTTTGAGTTGATTCCCCGCTCATATGTTGAGGTGGCATAAGTACATAAGTGGAAGGTGGTCATAGACTCAAAAGTGGATGCCTTGGTATCTCGAGAGACTTAAACGCTAGCTCATTGTCTGGTAAATGATAACATTATCATCGTGTAAATGGGTGTTCACACCCAAATGTCATCCATATGGTACTATTCTATATAATAAGACTTGTTTGGTTGCTCGTGGCTTCACCTAAGCATATGTCATTGACTATATTGAGACATTCTTCTTCATTACTTGACTCACTTCTGTTTGAGTGTACCTCTCTCTTGTCGTAAATCAAGCATGGTCTCTTCACCATGTTCCTTGAGATCATTATAGAGAAAGACATTAGGAACATCCAACTAGTAAAGAGACCATGCTTGATTTACGATGAGACAGAGGAACACTCAAATAGAAGTGAGTCAAATGATGAAAGAGAACATCTCAATAAAGTCAATGACATATGCTTGGGTGAAGCCATGAGCAACCAAACAAGTCTTGTTATGTACAATTTTTAGTGTGCTTGTGGGTGCAAAATCTGTAATATTTAGCCACAGAGTGTCTGGCGGTGATGGAGATGACGATGACAATGATGATGCAACTGATGAGGATTCAGCTGATGAAGTTAGCGCCATAGTCTTCAGCTCTTCTTGGTTGCCCAGCCCAAGGTACTAACTAATTGACTGACTAACTCATTCCCTTCTTCTCCGCCATCCTCCCCTCTTCTTTTTCTACCTTATTCAGATCAAGCTTTTGGTTTGTAGTGCAGGCCTAGCGAAGTCTCAGCAGCTAAAGCAGAAGCAGCAGTAGACAAGGAAGAAGAGTAGCAGGGTTTCTGTGGTCACTCTAGAGGACAATGTGGTGAAAGATCTGATCTTGAGCTCCGACGACAATGAGGCTCTTGAAGGGGACTTGCTATTCGAAGATGACGATCGTGAGCCTGACGATCCTAACATCGAAATGCCCAACAAGAAGAGAAAGAAGCCATATGCTCACCAAGGCATCCACTTTTGAGTCTATGATCACCTTCCAGTCATGTACCTCTATTGCCTCAACATATGACTAGAGAATCAACTCAGAGGCCATAGAAAGGCAAAGGTATGAAAAGAGGAAAAAAGGTAATCATAAGAAACAAAGTGAGTGATGGGGTCTTAAGTACAAGCATACGTACTAAGTGATGGGATGTTGAATATAAGTATGAGTATCAACGTGACTTAGTCATTATATAGTAAATCATATAAATTTAAAATTTATAAAACTAGAAAATACTAATTTTTAAATATTTAAAAGTATTTTTGAACAAATATATCAATTATAATTTAATCAAACTTTCAAAAATAGTAATAATTTTTCAAGTTGATCATAAAGATGTAATATAATATCGAGTAATTTTTTAGAATTTTACTCAAAGAATATGATCTTTATAAATTTTCTACTACAAAATAAAAATCAAATATATTTAAAATTAACAAAAAAGGAAAATAAGGGTGCAAACATCAAGATGATTTCAGCTCCTGACGAATGTGAATTGGGCAAAAATAAAGTTTCACCCGACGATTTTTATGTAAGTGATTACAAATGATTTAATTGATCAAATTAAGATCTATAAAAGTTAGAAGATTCCTAATTGAAATATAGCTTGATAAATTTAAATCACATAAATTATCACTAAATGAAGTAAAAATTAAGTTAAAAGAAAGAAAATAGAATTTTGACATCATGATGGTGATACATCAATAATGTACTGGAATCCTAAGCGTTCGAGAGAATTATCATAAAATGTTCACGGCCTTGAAAGGTCTCTTAGGATAAGAATAATATAGGTAATCTCTAGATCTCCTTGCGAAGTCTAGAGATCAATGAAATGAGTCATCGAGTCATCTCCGGTACTATCACCTAGTGGAGTAGAAAAACGATGACTTTGTGGCTCTCTGATCTACGTAGGAGCTAAATGGAGGTGGGGCACGTGTTAAAAAATCTCATTTTCAGGTCTGCGTAGTAAAAAGAGTCTTCATCATATATGATATGCTCTCAAGAGGTGGTGACTCGTCTCCTAATAGATCATCATCTTCTCAACAACAACTTGTTCATCGATCAATCAGAGATGATTTACTCAATGGATCTGGGATCCTTTTATCGTGAATTATTCAATAATTTTAGTAATAATACTCTACAAATGTATTAACAAGATTTTTATTGATGATCTAACGATTCTTGCAGCTTAATCTTTCACTAACGATCTGTAAGAAAGTCATGATAATCAAATAAAAATATAAGTTTTGGTTGTAAGAGGATTTGAACCCACGTTAGTTGTCTATCTACATGAGAGAGATTAAAATAAGTACTATAATGCATTTATCAAGTGATGTCATCATGATATATCTCTATCATAAATAAGAGGTATTTTAAGTATTAAAATCTTCAAAGACTTTCAAAAAAAGATATGACCCAAGTTTAGTCTTACATCACTTGCACACCAAAGTTTTTGGTGAATATATAGTAATATTATATTTTCAAGTAATTATTTATTTTCTTCTACATGTATGACTACTCCTTGCCCCACAACTAACTAGCCATGGTGATGTGAAAGGGGAGTGGCACACATGTGCCTCCATCGGTTCTAGTCACTCAAGCCCCTACTCGTAGCTCCTCCTTGACTGTGCTTCCAACTCGCTTGCGGACCCGGCTAGCCAATAGAACCCCCCCCTATTTTGCTAGATTTTTATTTTTATTTTTATTTCTTTATTTATCACAAAAATAAGACTATAGAAATTATATAAATTTGTAAAAAATCACATAATTAACCAAAAAATTACTTTAGTCAACTAAAAATCACTTTTCACACTTTAACATAAATATAAGTCTATTTATCATAAGTTAAAGCTTAAACCATATTATTTACTAATTATTCCTTGAGTATCTAAAGGAAAAATATGTACTTTGAGATTGGATAGCATGCCAAATTGTTTTTAAAAGACCCATAAAAATAAAACAATTCTTTATTTATGGGGATTAACTCATGATAATGAAGACTTATTAAATACCTTTGTGCATAGTAATGAGAAGATGAAGATCATCTTGAGGAGCACCGAGGATATTAGCAAGAGGCATAGTCAGCTCGGTGGAAGAGGAAGATGACAGATCTACAACTGAAGTGGAGGAGGCTAGTGGAGATGGGAAGTCAAGAGGAAGAGGTGATGGTAGAGATGACAGATGGGAGAAAGTTGAAAGAGACAAAGAGAAGATAGATAGAGGGGGAAAGCTAGGTAGAGGAGAGATGAAGGCTTGAGAAAGAGGAGAGAAGATAGATAAGAAGAAGGGAGACTCTTCATGAAAGGTGATGTCAGCTGACGTAACAAAGTGACGAGTGTTAGAAAAGTAAATCTAATAGCCCTTCTACATTCGGGAGTAACTGATAGAGACCCCTTTGAGAGCATGAGAGTTGAGTTTTGATAAGGAAAGAGGATAATCCTAGACGAAGATAGTGCATCCAAAGACCAAATCAAAGGAAGAAGGAAAAATAGGAGTAAGGTAGGTAGACAGCAATGAAGGGGAATGGCCTTACTTAGAGGAGTAGAAGGAAGTCAATTCTAGAGATAAGTGACCATCATGACGACATCGGTCCATAGATAATGTTAGACATTCATCTCAAAAAGTAGAGTGTGAGTGATGTCAAGGAGTTAGTGATGTTTACACTCATCGACACTATTCTCCTATGAGATATAAGGATAGGTGGTCTAATTGATAATACCACGATTGGTGTAGAAGGTTTAGAGAGAGATTTAGGCAAACTCCAAGATGTTGGTAGTGCAAAAGTTTTGGACGTAGTAAAATATTAAGTGACAACCTCTATGATAAGGTGGGTAAGAGTAGTGACAACCTCGGGGCAATCATGTAAGAGGTATACTTAACTCACATGGATGTAGTCATTAACAAAAATGATATAATATCGATGGCCTGAGAGAGAAGAAGTATGATAAGGACCTCAGACATCACAATGGATGAGATCAAAAGAGGCAAAAGATGAAATATCATCTTGACTAAGGTAGGAAAAATAGTGGTGTTCACTCATAACATGAGTCACACAAACATTTTAAGAGAAAATCATGGTAAGATTTTTTGAAGTTTCTTAAAACAAAGATGACCTAACTACCGATGTCATAAGAGAGAATAAGTGTGGTGGAGGCAACAAAAAGGGCCCAAAGACTAGAAGAGGATTCAGCAAAATGAACTCATAGACACCTCACAAATTCTCACGACCTAAACTAATCCTTCATTTGGTGTACAGATTCTAAAAAGTACAATAAAAGAAAAAAAAGTAATGATACAACTAAGGGCACGAGTAATGACACTAATCGAGAGAAGGTTCACAACAAAGTTAGGAACATGGAGGACCTATTAGAAGGAAAGGTCAGAAGTGGCGAGAATAGTGTCACGGCCTTTGATCGAACAAGTCCAACCATCGACAATAGTGACGTGAGAATGAAAAGAGGTAACTTAATATGAAGAAAAAAGAGATGAAGTGTTGATCATATGAGTGGAGGCCCCCAAGTTGATAATCTACGGCGATGAAGAGGAAGCAAGGAGAGCATGTGTAACTAGCGTGGAGGGAGCTAAAAGCGAGGTTAGACTAGTGAAAGAGGAGGTGCTGCTAAGACTATAGATATTGATGTAGCGGCGAAACGCATTATACTCTATAGATGTCAGGTTGACATTGAAAGTCATGGCAAGGACATTTGAAGGAGCAGTTGAGATGAGAGCTAAAGAAGCCATTGCCGGCTGGGCAAAAGCAGGTTTGCCAAATTGCTTCGAGCATTTTATTGGCTTGGTGGTTTTGCTTGCTGCAGTAGGGATATGGGGAGGAGTTTGGCCCTTCCTATGAGGAGGATGACTGCCCTCAAGGTGGAAAGATGGGCAATCATCTTGAGCCAGAGGAGTGGTGATGAACATAGCTGAGGGGGACATTGCAGCACCTATAGATGAAGTTGGAGAGGGCAAAGATGTAATAGTTGTGACCCAAAGTGCTGCAAAGAAGATAGAGCCGAATTTGGGTACCCGATCACCAAAGAGAATGGAACTGCGAATCTAAGATGTAGTGGAAGGATGAAGTCTATTAACGTACACTAACATAGAACTCCTAACAATAGCACTGGAATGTCAAGTGGCCCAAGGTGGGAGGTTGATAAATGTCTACCTCTTGAATGAGGGCCTACAAGAAATCATAATGTGCTTGGAGAGAGAGATCACCCTACTTGTAGTTAAGGAGAGACTCAAAGATCTCCACCACTCGACTAATGTTCATTTGGTTGACATATATCATCTTCAGATTGTCTCATAAAAGGCATGCTACCTTGATATCAGAGAGAGGATCAATGATGCTTTACTTGATGCTATGAAGCATTCAAGTGAAAATGGTTGAGTTGATTTAAGACTAGTCGATATAAGAAGGGTCACAAAGAGCCAAAGAGTCATTCATGAGATAATGAAGGAGGTAGTGGGACTACAGACAGAGCTCAAAGCCAGATGTAATTATGGCCATTGAATGTATAAATGGGACAAGTAAGTTATGTATAATCGATTGATGTGCCGTGGGGGGCACCGGAAAAAGTAGAATGTCATCTAGTAGGAGCTTCAAGGTAGGTGAGGATGGGGACAAGAAAGAAGTTACAAAGAAGGCCATGAAGGGATAGGTGCCAAGGGCACACAGAAAACAATGAAGACCTTGGGGCATGGCTGAAAGGAGGCCATGGTAGTGATGGAGATTGTGGTGGCAGCGGCATCTATGGTGCTAGTGGAGACCACGGCAGTGGTGGAGGTCATTACGGTAGTGAGGGCCACAATGGCGGAGGCCGCAACCATAGAGGCTGCAGCAGCAAAGCATGCCACCTAGGGCATCCTAGGGTGGGTTTGCCAGGGGACCGCCACTACCGCGACGATCAAGGGGAGTGGGCGGCACCTAGGGCACACCTAGTAGGGATGCAGATGCTGCCTAGGGCATGCCCAGCATGACGACCTGGAGCAGCCAAAGGAGGCCACGGTGGCGGTGGCGGTGGGGAGGCCACAGTGGCAGTAGTGTGGTGGCCTAGAAGGGCGGCCGGCAGCTTGGAGAGGGGTGGAAGTAGAGGCAGCATTGGTAAGGGATGGCAGCAGAGGAGGGCTGCCATGAAAACCGTTGGCTATTGAGGACAAGAGGGATGACGCTGATGAGAGGAACAACGTCGAGTAGTGGGAGCCAACGAGAGGAAAATGGCACTGCCAAAAGAGGGCATTGTCGGAGGAGAGCAGCATTTCAGAGAGGGAGATGGCAGTTGGAGAGAGCATAGGGTGCTGATACCATGTTGACAATGAAAGAGAAAAAAATCATAGAATAGATCATCAATAATAGAGGACTACATGTGTATCTATAGAAGAAGAGAAGAGGAGATAGATATAATGAGCCTTGATGGGCCCTAAGGGCCAGGAATCTGATGACAATATCAAACAAACTTCCTCATCAACCACAATATAATATTATGGTCTCTTTTCAATAAAATGCTCATAATTTCTAACAAAGTACTCATCAGCCATTAGCCAACAATTTCACTCCTTCAAGTTTAGTCTATTATTTTAGCCTAAATCATAATTCATATCAAAATCAATCTGTTACAAAAATTCAAATTCGGTGCAATAGTTTATGAGGCAAATGATGCAACAATTTCAGAAAACAAATACATCTATGATGAATATGATTGAACAAATGAAGCAAGAAAATCAGCAAACAACCCTAGGTTAGAAAAGAAAACAAGTAAACTAATATTGGCCCATTCAAAACATGAAATATGTCATCTTCTTAGTCAACTCATTATGAACCTATGAAATCAGCCTTTTAGTAGCCATAAACCATCTACATCTCAAAGTTTCAAAAATGTAGAAGCAATGACCATTTTGAGGAGTGGAGAGCAACTAAAAAATCCATAGACACCTATTTTTTTAGAAAAACAAGTTCATGATGATAAAGTATTAAATAATGATGATAATGATCATGATAGTTTATTTTCTAATGATAATAAATACGAAGAAGAAAAATAAAAATCAAAAGAAAAAAAATCAGAAGTTGACATACCATCTATTCTTATTTTATCATTGCTAGATGAACTTAGAAAAATAGTCCCCTTTCTTAAGGCATTAGAACCAAAACTTAGGAAAAGAGTTGAAATTAATGATGAGTTTATGAAAATCTTTAAACAAGTTCAGATCTCTATTCCTTTAATTGATGCAATCAAACATATACCTACATATGAAAAAAAATTAAAAGAATTATGCACACCTCATAGGTCACCTTAGAAGATATCTTTACTTGAAGAGGCTAATGTCACTATTTCTCACTCTTTGCCTAAAAATATAAGGATCTAAAAACATCTCTCATCTCATATAAAGTGAAAAAAACTATATTTAAAAATGTGCTCTTAGATTTGGGAGCAAACATTAATTTATTACCTTTTACTATTTTTGAAAATTTTAACATTAGGAGAACTAAAACCAACTTTAGTGGAACTCCAACTAGCTGATAAATCCATTAAAATACCTAAAAAATTCCTATAAGATGCCATCATCGATGTTAAAAGATGTAGATTTTCAATTTTTATAATTTTAGATATTTCTATTCTAGATGAACTTACTCATGCACTAATTATATTAAGATGCTCATTTCTTACCACAGTTAAAGCAAATATTGATTGCAAAAATGAGATTATAAATATGAAATATGAAGTTCAAAATACCTCTTTAAATATTTTTAAAAGCTTAATATTTTTTAAAAAAAGAAGATGATAATTATGAAGATATTAAAGTAATTTATTCTTATATAGAGGAATTGAATTATATTCAGTAAGTTGATCAATTAATTTTTCTATTCTATATCTATGCATTAAGTAAAAAATATTATAAGAAAAGAAGATGATAATTATGAAGATATTAAATTAATTTATTCTTATATAGAGGAATTGAATTATATTCAATAAGTT
Organism: Spirodela intermedia; assembly: GCA_902729315.2. Lineage (NCBI taxonomy): Eukaryota > Viridiplantae > Streptophyta > Magnoliopsida > Alismatales > Araceae > Spirodela > Spirodela intermedia. The sequence goes on along the minus strand of LR746276.1, from coordinate 280,505 downwards.
GATCAATTAATTTTTCTATTCTATGTCTATGCATTAAGTAAAAAATATTATAAGAAAGAGGCATTAGATGATGAAAATATTCATAAAATTTTGATAAAATTGTGTCTAACTAAAGACGTTAAACATAGCATTTATTGGATGGCAACTCAATAAATTTTCTTTTATAGAATTTAATAAGTGTTTTTTTGTAGCTAATAAATTTAGAATTTAATTTCTCTTTATTTCATTTTAGTACTACCTCATACATTTATTTTTATCATATTATACTTGCTGATTTATGAATATACATCATTTGCTTTGTAATTTAATTTGATAATATATTTCATGCCATTGAGGACAATTGCAATTTTAATTGAGGAGAGCAAAGGAAATTCAATTAAAATTATTTCTTGAATAATTAGTATAAAAGGAAAGTTTAAAACTTGTATTGATGAACTATAGATTTCTAAATTTTTCTTATAGGATGGCAAATTAGTGACTTCAAGGGATAGATAAAAAATATAGCACATCAAAAGATGAAATATTTTCCGAATATATTTTGATGATCATGCTCCATATGTTATAAATTTACATTTTGAATTAGTAGTAATCATGAAGTTAGATGTGATGAGATTGAAATTGTATAATAATTATTAGAAGCTAGATTCTTAGTATCAAGAATCTCAACTAATTGACTATTTATCTTATACATATATAAAATATATATATATATCATATGGTAGAGTTTAAGACCCAACTCATAAAAAAACCATATATATGAAGATTTCTCACTTGTCCCATGGAGACTTTTTTATATGTGAGCTTAGGACAACTAAAAAAGTGAGTGCAAATGCTTCTATAGAGATTTCTCACTTGTCTCATGAAGACTTTCTATATGTGAGATTTAAACATGAAAAGGAAATTATATGTGAAAAACTACATGTCTATGATGTTTGTAATAATAATAATAAAAAAAAACAAATAGAATATGCTACTTGGGTGCACAAATCTAGAAGAGAAGACTGGTTTGAACACTTTAGTAATTTTTTGATCATTTAATTAGTGAGTTTTGAAAATGAAAGATGTTGAATTTGATGTCTTAAAAAGAATGAAAGTTGAGATGAATATTTTTAAAATAGTTTATTTGTATATGAAACTTTTTTTTATTTTTGATGTTGTAAGTAACTATTTTGAATATAATGAATATCTGAATAGTTATTTGAATATCATCTCTAGTGGATAAATGAGAAATAAATAACTCATGTAAAAAAATTAATAAATAACTTTAACTTTGTAAGTCTTTTGCTTATTACTAAGGACTAACAAATATGCTACTAAAGATGTATACTTGAGATGTCTTAAGACACAAAAAAAGGCAGATAGGCCTAAGGAGCATTGTAAGGCATAGAAGAGGGCAGACAGCCCCTAAGGTGGTCTTAGGGCACGAAGGACCCAGAAGAGTATTGACCAACTAAAAGGTGTTGGGGGGTGCTGTTGGGCATACCAGCCAGGCTTAGCAGGAGTGCTGGCATGCACATTGGTACACCAGCATGTGTGAGCTGCTGCACATAGAGGCAAGGATGTATCGTGCAAAACATGCCCAAAGCGCGTTGTGCTCAAGGCAAGGGCACATGAAGCACGCACATCATGCATTGCTGCATGTGATGATGCATGGTAGTCGCACCACCATGCCGTAGGGGCAGGGCATGGCACCAATGATACACTGTGTTGCTACATGTGACAACACACGATGCACATGCAGCTTGGTATTGCTAAGGAGTAGGAGAGTGGTGTGGTGCCAAGGAGAGCTATAAGAGCATCGTCGTGGAAACGACAATGGAGTGACAGCCAAGGAGACAGCAACCCCAATAGGAAAACTTAAAAGGGTTTTGATACCATGAGGAGAGAGAAAATAATATTCAATTATGTAAATAAGGCAGAAACCCTATACATACAAGGGTGAGGAGAGAGAGAAAGTGGGCAAGTCCCATAAACAGATATATATATAGATATATATATCTACACTAGATAATAATATTCATATGCCCAAGTACTCTTACATCTTGCACTATTGAGTCCTTCTAACTCAATGAAGATCATATACTACACTTTGGTGTTAGGCATTCCTACTAGTTTATCTCTCATGCATGAGATATGAGACAAGAAAATAAAGTTGGGGTGTCCCATGATTATAGTGTTAATGCGTGTGGAAGAGGAATCATAAAAGTTAAAAAAAATGTGTTCAATTTTCATTCACCTTCACCCCCCAACTTAAAACCGTCATTATCCTCAATCACATAAAATATTTGAATAAAAAATGTCATATAGAGATGTGAAATATGAAATATAGAACTTCAGACAATTATGGTTGTTGCATGTTTCCTTGCATTCTCCCCTTTTATGTAAGTGGAATTCCTACATTACTAAATATTAATGCAAATAGAAATAACAAAAAGTAAATAAGAAAAAGACTCAAAGCATAAGGTTAGGTTGCCTCCCAACAAGTCCTAGTTTTAGGTATTTAACTAGACAAATCTTTTACCCTTGGATCACTTAAAACAAATTATCTCCTTGTAAGTCAAAGGTTCACTTTCCTAGTAAAACTTAAGTCTTTGTCCATCAACCTTAAAATTTTGACCTGTTAGCATATATTAAATTAATAAAGCTCAATGATCTTCTACTATGACTACAATATAAGGTTCATTCCATATGAACTTCAACCTTTTTCAGAAGAGGTGAAGTTGAGAATTATAAAATTAAACTTTTTGGTTAGAAGAGAAGTTTTACCTATGAATGTATTGATCATGAAATACTTTTGTTTTGGTCTTATAGATTTTGTACATTTTAGCATGCTTCATTTCTATTTTCTTTTAGTTCTTGTAGTTGCAAGGTTCAATGTTGACCTACCTTAGCTAAACCCATGATCAATTATTTTATTGTCTATTATGCCTTATGTTCTAGTTTGACAAGTGACATGGTTTTTCAAACACTAGCCTAAATGGAGACATCAATTGATGTCTTGAATGTTATTCTCCTAGTCCATAACTTAGCATTTAAACACAAGGCAAGTGACATCCTTGCAAGAAGGCACATCTCAAGCAGAGGAGTTGCAACATCATTTGGAGAGAGGAACACTCAATTGAGGAAAGAATCTTTGCAATGACAGACAAAGGCATTGGAACTTCAAAATCTACTAGACAAGAACTTGCAGTTCATTTTATGAAGTTAGAAGAGATGCAAAGGAAAACTAGCAACAATGTTAGCTAAGTATATACATCGTTGGAAGAGTAAGAGAGAATATTCAAATGTTAGCTAAGTATATACAGCAATTAGAGATGAGGCCCCACAAAGCCTAGGATTGATGATGCATCAAAGGTCGACAACTTTATTTCAGACCTCGGGGAATACCCAAGAAGACCATGACATAGAAGATGGAGAATGATTGAGAGTGGCTAGCATATTCCTCACATGAAACACAAAGATCTGGTGCCACTCAAGGAGAGGAGATCCGTCCAAGAATTGGGAACCAGACCATAACTCTTCCTACTTCACCCTGACTTTTAGAGGTGATGCCTCAGCTCCACAAAACAAGATGCCTCAATTGTGGAGGACCACATAGCTAGAAATATTGTCCAAATGATTAACCAACAAATGACACTAGTCCAATGTAGTAGTAAATCAACAACAGTTGACTCAAGAGGAAGAGAGTGGGGAGGGACAAGATATGGAGGTGAATAGGTTTCAATTATTGAGTAACCTCAACCTACAAGAGCTACACCAAAGCAATGAAAGTAAAAATAGTCTTCATCAAGACACAGGTTGCTGGAGAGCTGGTGGCAGCTCACATTAGAAAACATAATTGTCAAATTTAAGACAATGGATTGTACAACTAAGCCATTTGCATGAATAACAAGGACAATACCCATAGAAGTGAGAAGATGGAAAGGTCACCTGGACTTAGGAATTAATATATAGATGGTCAAGAAATTCTTGGAAGAGTATATGGGTCAACTACCAAACCAATTAACCCTCAAACTTCTGTTGCAACGAGAGGTAGACCATGCCATCGACTTGGTCCCAATCACAAATTTTGTGGCTTAAACACTATACATATGCCATCACACCACTTGGTTGACCTTTGAAAACAATCTAGTACCTATTAGAAGCAAGACAATTACAATTGTCTAAATTTCTATTTGCTGCCCCATGCCATTTCAAGAAAAGAGGGACATAACCCTTAGGCTATGCATGAACTACCACAAGTACTCAGTGTCCAATGTGGAGAATCTCTTCAATCGTTTGTGAGTGTTCGGAATCTTCTCAAAATCCAACATAAAGAGTGGATATCACCAAGTCTAGTTCAGAGAAGATGATTAAGAAAAGATGATGTGAGTAACAAGATTTGGGCCACTCAAACTCACAGTGATGTTGATTGTCATGCTCGTTTCACTAGACAAGTTTAGAAGGTGTTGTTTGCCAAGCTCAAAAGACGACTACACTTTTTCACAACCTATCACCAATAGATAGATTGGTAGACTAAGTGCCTCAGGACACTGGTGGAGAAATACCATATGCACTCCATAACATCATCACAAAATGGTTGGGCAGAATTGCTTGACACTACACAACTAGCATACAACTTGTAACATAGCAACATCATCAACTATTCCCATCTGAGCTAACAATGCCTTAAAGGAATTTTCAGTAGCAAAATTTTCTGCTGCTATAATGAATGTGTCTTTAAGTAGAAAAGAATCAACTATAGAACTATCTTACTAACTTCAAAGGAGTACATCAAGATGGTCTACAAGAATTCACCTTTTGGAAGTGCCATCATTTCATGTTGAGGTCCCACATGGGCTTATTGAATGTCTTCACTACTTTAACTACTTTGACTTTTCTTGTTTCTCATTTTTTAGAATAATTGTAATGAAACTCAAAATCAAATATTTGATTTATGGGAGACATAGCAGGTATGCTGCCCAAAGAGGACATTCACACAAATCACATATCTTCTGGACTTCACAATTTGGTCCCCATGGCCAAAAGGAAAGATTATGATACCAAATGATAGAGCTTTGAGAAATAATTTGAAAGATAATTGGGAAAGGCACAAAACACAATAAACAACTTATCAAATTTTGATGATTTAGATTTTTTTTGATTTTATGAGCATTTAAAACACTCAAGGGAAAAATGATCCACATTTCTAACTTGTATCAGTAAAATGATTTTTAGTTGCCAGATGATGAAATAATTATGAGAGCATCATTGAAAAGTATATTCAAATGACACAACACATCCAACAATGTTAAAATTTTATTTTTTTGAACTGTTATGAATTTTACAATACTAACAGACCTATATTCTTCATATTTCCAGGCGTGTGGCCTAATAAGGGCCGCTCAACAAGCCATCGAGAAAACCGATACAGACCAATAAATTATTGCATACTGATAAACTATGCTTATCGTGATTAAGGAGACAGGAAGAAAAGCAGAAGGAAAAAGCTGCTCGTGACCCCACTCTCTTCCCCTTGGGAATCATAGCTTGATCCCCATCCTAAGTGCCTGCAGACCTAGAAAATCTTTACTACTCAGCCCTTCACCAACTCTCTCCTACTTTTCAAGGCTTCCGTCCTTCTAGAGAAAGAGTCCTCAAGCTAAAGATCATTCATGCCATCTGACACATCCAATGAAACGTGCATGAGGAAAGTGGTACAGCAAGCAGGCAATTGCACGGCAACCACAGAGAAGGCATGCTCTAGAGCACAAGACATTACTGTGGATGCCACTCTCAAGGGCGGCATCCCGGATAGATGGAAGGCATGGGGGCACAATGCCTGCCACAGTGTGTAAGGTGGAGTCAGCGATTGGTATAGATAGGGAATGCCGTGATCTAAAGTAGAGAGAGAATGCCAACCGAATTCCAAGGGAGTTTTCTACCCCTCTTAGGAAAGACTTGGACTTCTTCTGGCCAAAAAATGTCCTTCCGACTCTTGAGAGCATGGGTGGGTGAAGCCTTGGAGTCAACAGCTTCAGGGGTCTATTCAAGAACATCAGCCCAGCCTGCAGTTCTAGAATTCTCTTAAAAGTTTGCAGAGGCCTGAGTTGGTCTTGCACTGGGAAAACATGCCTAATGCTGTGGTGGTAACCTACTAATGGAAAGGGAGATAGAATCCATAAAAGTTTGAAGCTGACCTCCCGACACATGCACAGTGGGCTGTTCAAAATAAGTGTGATCTGCTCCTGGTCCTGAAATTTCCCACTAATCAATTGAGCTGGAAGCAATGCACAAGTCAGCACACTACAGAAACTGAGACGGGATTTCGGAACAAGCAATGAGAAAAGGTGGTCGAAATTCTTTCATAAAAGAGTTCCGAGGAGTTTTCTTCAAATAGGGTAAGAGACATCCATATAGAAAAAGCTGAAAGAGGGAAAACAAGAGACAAATAATTAGGGATTTTGGTATCCAGGGAGGATGCACTGAAAGCCTTTTGCTGCATGCATGATAGTGACAAGGATTCGTACCAGAGTACTTTACATTCATCTAATAGTTGAAGGATCCCTTCACTCCATCCAGGCTCTCTCCAATCGATAACCTAAAATGGATAATTTATAGAATTAGAGTTGGTAGCTCCAAGAGAATTATCACAGTGACAAAATTTTGAAGGACAAATCAAGAGTTTAACAATCATAGCGACCCAGCAGGCACGAAAAACTGAATCTTATAGATATGGCAATACAATAAGCAACATAGTCCAAAGGCATACTGAATTACACAACTTCGCACTTTTTTCATGTTTTGATATCAAAAGGCAATTGAATTTCGGCATAGATGCCTCATTTCTTAGCTAAAAAGTAAAAACAAATCTACAAATGTGATTATTTTAACTTGGACATAGATCAAAGCCCTAGGGTAACGAAATTTGGAGAAAATAGTTTAGAAAGAAAGCTCAGGTTTTCTAAGCAACTGAAAATTAAAGAGAATAAATGGAAACTGTGCTTATTTTATGAAAATAATATACTAGTAGTACTCCCAATTTGAAGATCAATTGGATTTATAGAGCACGAACAAAATGAGACTAGGCACGAAAACACAAAACAGGTCGCAGAACTGGTAGGCTGCGAGCTAGTCAGCACCCTTTGAGCTGTGTACAACGAAACTAGCTGCAAACGCGTCATCCAAGGAACAGAAGCTCATTTTCATCTAATGGCAAGCATGTAGCAAATGTTCTATCAAACACAGTGGTCAGCTACCGCTATTAACTTGAGTATCAAAAGAATTTACATGAGACAACAGGAGATTTTTCATCTTATAAGCATCACGCATGGGAAATATGTTTTCAATGAAATAACTCTCGCCTGTATTAGAGCAATGTTCATAAGCACCTGCGGCTTCACAAATTTACATGCTTACTATCGAGTCAATAACTTCCTGAGACACTTGAACAGAAGGGAGCAAATAAAAGCATTTTTAGTTTACATGTCAATGGTTGAGATTGCTATTAGCATTGCAGTATACAAAGTCCCAAGATTTTGAGTATGCCTTTAGAATTACAGCAAAGCAGCTTCATGTTATCAATGATGAACTGTTTTCCTTCCAGTAGAATTTCTCATGACTTGGAAGACAGAATAGATAGTCACTTTTAGAATGCATGGTTCATTTCTTATCAAACAGGTGATTCCTAGACTTGGGTCTTTGGACGTTCAAAAACAGAAACAATCCAAATCATCAGCAACCAAAACCGTCGATCTAATTTCTTTTGCCCATCTGTCCCAAACCCTCCAAAATCACCGTTCACTCATCTTGAAGCTTAAAACGATCTCGAGTAATCCCAGCGAAGCGAAAAGGATCAGAGTTTCAGCGCACAACCTAGATGGATAACAAGTTAGATTTATCCTACTTGTGCATGCAGTACTTGTACTCCTGGCCTCGAATGTAGTCGATCTCCCCTTCTTCCAACTGAAAAGAGATTTCAGAAAAGAACAAGCACCCAGACAGATAGTAACAGAGTATCTCAGAATCATGGCACCAACCCGAGCAGAGAACCAGCAAAGTGGCGAGATATGATTACAGGCTCACCGGATCACTGCCGTACACTAGCTCGTAGCAGGTCGGCGAGAGGCAACGGAGCGCACAGTTCTCCTTGGAAACCGTGGAGGATCTGCACTGCCAACCCCACAGACCACTTCTCCCACAGACCACAGACCACGAAGTACGGGCATCAGAAATCAACAAACAAAACTCATCTCAAGAGATGGCACGAAAACATAGCAGCCGCGAGCGTACGGGGAATCAAACCCACCTCTCAATGTCGGCGTAACACGCGTTCTTCTTCTCCCTGATCTCGGCATCCTGAGCAAAACAAACGGTGGGATAAGAAGACCGTGAGCAGCTGAAGCTGTGAGAGAGGAGAGAGAGAGATAGAGAGAGAGAGAGAGAGCAACCGTAATCGGAGAGGGAGATTTCGCCGACACGCCCCAGAGCCCGGAGCAGAGGAGGACGACGACAAGCAGAGGCGCAAACGCCGCCGCGGGCGAGATCGGGCGTCCACTCGCCATGGAAGGGAGAGCCCAATATCCCAAACCGACCTCGTCGCGGCGGAAGGGGAGAGGAGGAGCTTGGGGACCTTTCAAGAAGTCTGAACCGGGCAGGCGCACCGGCTTGCCAATGAACCGGGCGGGTGAGTCAAAAGCCCCAAGACTCCGTCCGGCCGTCACGTCTGCTTCGTCGTCCTCCCCAGCTCGATAGCCTTGATGAGCAGGCGGGTCCTGGGCTCCGGAATCATCCCCTTGGACTTCATTTCGGCGTAGACCTGCCGGGCCTCGTCTAGTCTGCCCCGCCCGCGGAGCCCGTGGATGACGACGGTGTAGGAACGCTGGTCGGGCCCGAGCCCCCGGTCCTCCATCTCCGACCATATCGACGCTACGCCCCTCCGGTCGCCCCACCGCACGTACAGGTTCAGCAGCAGGTTGTAGGTGTCGGCGTCGGGCTCGCAGCCGGCGCTCCTCATCCGGGAAACCATCGCCGCCGCTTCGCCAGCATCCTTTGCAGCCTTTAAAAAGTACGTGAAGGTCCTGGCGTTTGGCGCGCATCCTCCCCGCCGCTGCTCCATCTCTGACAGGAGCGAGCGGGCCTCCTCCATGCGACCGATCCCGCAGAGATGCTTCAGCAGGGTGTTGTAGGTCGCCGTGTCGGGCAGGCATCCACGCCCGTCCATCTCCCGGAAGACCTCGAGCGCCTCGGGGATCCTCTTCTTGAAGCACAGGGCGTCGATGATGCAGTTGCAGATGGCCACGTCCGGGCTGCAGCCCTTCGCCCACATGGCGGTGAATAACTTCACGGCGGTGCCCAGCTTCCCGGCCTTCGCCAGGGAGTTGATGAAGATGCCGTAGGTGTACAGGTCGGGCTTACAGTCGGAGGTGACAATGTCGTTCCAGAACCGCTTGGCCTCCCGCAAGCTTCCCAGCACGCACCAGCCATTGAGGATTATGTTCCTGCTCCGAATCACGGGGGGGAACTCCGCCCGCTTCTGCAAAAAGAGGGCCTCCGCCTCCTCGACGTGCTTGTACCGGCAGAGGGCCGTCAGGAGCTTCTGGAAGGCGCTCAGGTCTAGGTCCAGGCCGTACTCCCTCCTCTTGTAGAACACCTTGATGGCGTCGGCGACCTTGTGGGCCGCCGCGTACCTGTTCACCAGGACGGCGAAAGTCTTCTCGTTCACGATGGGCGCAGAGGGCTCGTGCGGGATCCCGTCGAACAGCTGCCGCATTAGCTTGATCTGCTTCATCCTCCCGAGAATGTCGAGCATCTCGTTGTACGCTCTAGATCCGTGGGAGTAGCCCTCTTGAACGGAGGCCCAGTCGAAGAAAGACGAGGCGGCCTTCCAGTCGGAGCGGTGCCGCCGGAGGACCTCCAGGACCAAGCGCTCGGACACGGAGAAGCATTCTCCGCCGAGGGCCGACTGCAATCCCAAGCTGTCTCCGCGGGATCTGAGGACACTCTGGATTAGTGCAGCTTCTTTCAGAACGAAATCATCCTCCTCTGCGGAATGATCAGAGTCTGACGCAGGGTGGATCTCGCTTCTCGATCCTGGGAGATCAGCATCCAGGTTCATTGTTTCCGGACTCCTGCGCCCTCCGTCGCCATGAAACCTTCGACGAGGTTGAGGAGAGAACGAGAAATTACGCTGCATCGATTGCCATTTTCACCATGAATTATGCAACAGACAAGCATCGTCGTATTTGCAAAGTACGAAGCGCATCTCCTGATAGAACATCTTATTAAGCGCGATGAAAGATCTTCACCGTGCAGGTAGAGGATTCAACAGCAAAACCAGCAAATGTTCGATGCATTGTCAAATGGAATAAAAGGAATCGACACTCTGAACCACGGAAGGAAATCAACTGTTGAGAAGATATTACACATCCCATTTGCTCAGTTGCAACGGGGAATATCAAGCAAGGAATGAAATTCGAGAAAAATTTAAACCGCAATGCGACGAATGGAGCAGAGAGAATCAGCATCGTATCAACGCAGACGAACGAATGATACGCAAAGCGGCGCGACAGCGTACCTTCTCCGTTGGGCAGGATGGAGCACCCGAGCATCGACCGAGCACTTCGTCGGCAGGGCGGCTCGAAGCCGAGAGAGAGAAGGGTGCCGCAGATAAAATTTGAACAAGGCTAAGCGGAGGAGAGGGATCGGACGAGGAGAGCCGCCTACAAAGCCGGGGAGCGACCTTCAGAGGAAGCCTGACCATCGTCTCTGTGGTTCTTCTTCCTCTTTTTCCTCTTTTTCCTCTTCTTCCTCTTCTTCGCCTTCTCTCCTCTGCTAGGGTTTGGGAGTGGAGTGAAGCAGCGCACGAGGGATCCCTCTTTTCCTATTCCTTCCTCGCCGGAGTCGGTCTCCTCTGCTAGGGATTGCCGGCGCTTCGGCAACGAGTCGATTCGCAAGATTACGGCTGAATCGATTCGGACGACGGAGTCGGAAGGAAATCGGGCGATCCAGAAACGTCCGAGTCCAAATCTACCCAAACTACCTGGGAGACCCAGTGGGCAATTTTCTCGTTGTCTGACCCAATAACAGTTGGGCCAAGCCATTTTATCTGCGTCCTGGCCCTCCCCGTGTAAGCAACATTGCCAGAGGCCCGAAAGCCCGTTACCGTGAGTCCCACTTAACAGCATGCGTTGACTTTTTATCGATTATGAGATACCCCTTTATTTCTCCTTGTTCCGTCATTTCCTCATAAACATGGAATGAGCATCTGCTTAACTACTATATTTGGGATTAGTCAGAAAATTGTAGGAAATTTTTGTTGTCAGCCTTCTTCAAGGTTGACCATGATAAAGTCAATGATCCCAACCACATCGAGGAGTCTTGATTGACTAAGATGTCCCCTTGGAAAACTAGTTGCATATCCCGTAAGGAAAGTTAGGTGTACTGACCTTCTAGCTGCACGCCACGGGGTGCAGTCAATATGTAGAACAGGCCCTTCATGACTTCTCCCAGGAAAGTCAGACCAATGAAAGATACTACCGTCCAACTGAGAGAGAGAGAGAGAGAGAGAGAGAGAGAAGGGGGAGGGGTCGTTTACTCAAGACGACGATGCTTCGGGGTTTTTTATTTTTAATCAATATGCCGGCACCGATCTATTGAATAAAAAATGTTGTTCTCAATGGATGTTCCCATTTGTAAATTACCGAAAAAATGAAAATATCCAACCTTCCACCGTCCTCGTGTCTTCTCCACGCCCGTGAGTTCGTTTGCGCGTCTCCCCGGGCGCGGCATATTCCCCCTTTCCAGAAGTCAAAGTTAAAATGGATGCCTCCAGAGAGCTGCGTGCGTGCCAGTGCGGATCCGGCCGCCCAGCCGCCCAAATTGGCGGACGTAAAGGGATACGGGAGAACGAACCCTCTGAAAGGGAAAGACTATGTGGACGCAAATTGGCGGACTCTGCCGTCGTCTCTGAACATTAGAATTGTGGGGGGGGGGAGAGGAAGGAACGTATCAGGAACAGGAATTCCACGCAATCCTGGAATTTGGCAGGAAGGAAGAAGGAGATGTCGGAACAATCGGGAAATCGTCGCGATGACGTCATTGGCGAGGCAGAACCTGGAGGCTTCTCAAGCTTTCCCGAGGTCCCCGCGGCTGGGTCTCGGGAGAACGTGGAGACCCACCACTTTCTTCCCCGGCGGCAGGTCGACTGCCCACATCCTCGCCGGCCGGGACGACACGTCGACCACCACGAGGGCCTTCCCGCCGGAGCAGGCCACGCAGACGCGCCCGCCTCCGGCGGTCACGTGTACCGCCTCGCGCAGCAGCTCGGAGCGAGCCACCGGGATCCACCTGTCATGGAACCAGTCGTAGGCCTTGAGAACTCCCTCCGCCTCGTCGGCCACGTAGATGGTGCCGCCGGGGGAACCCGGCTGGTCATCGTCGTCCTCCGCGGCGGCGACCGGGCCTGTCCACCCGGCCAGTAGCCCGCGCGGCATATCCTCCCACCTGTCGGCGGCGATGTCGTAGACGGCGCCCTCCTTGGAGGCCCTCCCTCTGACGTTGACTATGCAGAGCTTCCCCGAGGAGGCCACAGCGTCAACCGCCTCCCGGCTGAACCGGCCGTCCCGCAGCGGAGCCATCTGCTCCCAGTGGCACACGCCGTCGCTGGAGGCGGGATCCCACCGCTCGACGGACCGCGCCACGTCGGCGCAGTACCCGTGGCCGACTCCGCTGACCACGTAGATCCGGCCGCCAGCGGTCCCGGCGGCGCACCACCGGCGAGGGGAGCGGAGGGGCGGCGCGAGGTGCCACTGCGATGTGCCCGGATGGAAGACGAGGGGGCGGGGGAGGGCGGGGAGGAGGGAGTGGGTCGTGGCGGCGAGAAAGACGAGGCGGCCGGCGGCGGCGACGGATTGCACGGGGAGGGAGCGGGAGAGGAATCCCGGGTGGGAGAGGAGGAGGTGGCGGAACTGGGGATGGTGAGGGACGGGCCGCCAGGCGGCGGCGACAGGGTCGAAGGTCTGGAGCTCGACGGCGGCGGGAGAGGAGGCGCAGGAGAGGAGGGCGTAGAGGGAGAGGAAAGGAGGGAAGGAAGGGGAGTAGAGGAGCCGGCGCCAGGACCGGCAGACGGCGAAGAGGACGCGAGGGGGCAGCCGGGTGAGGCACAACTGCGCGATGTCGTCGGGCAGCCCCGGAAGAAGAAGGGGGGCCTCCTCTCCCTCACCCTTTTCTTCCTCCTTTTCCTGCTCCTCTTCTTGCTGCTGCTCCAGCTCCTGATCGTAGAAGCGCCTCAGCTTCTTCTGCTGCTGTTGCTCACGGAGATGGCGGTTGCTGTACATCGTCATGTCCGGCGACGAGAAAGGGAAGGCAACGGGGGCGGCGGCGGCGGCGGCGCGGCAGGCCATTTACATCCCCCCCTGGGCTTGTTCTTCTTCTGCCCCCTTGTCTCTCTCCGCTATTCGTCAGTCTCTCTCCCCTCTCTCTCCTATCTCCGGTCGTCCTGTCTTGCCTCTGCGGGGTAAATGTATGGGTGGCCGGCCGGAGCATTCCCGTGAGTCGCCGCGGTGTGGAAAGGGGGGTTTTCGGAAAGTAGACTTCTGCTTTCGGCATTCACTTCTCCCGGTCATTGCGGAGTCGCTAACGCTCCTTCGAGGAATTGACCACCTTGCCCCCCTTATTTGACCAATCGCCGGCTAGCAACCACTTCCGGCCAATCCAAGAACCCTCAAGGCGGTTGAGCCGAGATAGAGAGCAAAGGACGAGTGCGGCCGATGCTGACGGTGGTGATGACGATGCGGCAGCCCATATGTCGCTAGCCGCCGCACTTGCCTTTTCGACTTGGGCCCACCTGATTCCAAAAGGACGTTTGGCTGTTTCGGAATTTCTGGCGAAAAGTTGTGACGAGACAGACTTGAGCAGCACGCCAACCACCAGAGGATGGTGCGCGTGGGTGGGGCCCATTGTGCCCTCTTGTGTGCAATTGCCTTCCCTGCGCGGGAAGGGAGGCGGCGAGAGAGAGCCATCTCCGTCGGAAGTGGGCGCTGTGTGGGTCCCACTTCACGTGGTCGCACGAGAAGACACGACAACACTAAAAAAGCCTTTTTTGTCCTCTTGCGCCATTGAAAAATATGAAAAAGCTAGTCTTTGGGATAAGGGTCCTCCTCTCAGGAGGGTCGGGTAGGTTCCAGCCTCTGGGATTCCAACGAGGAGAAAAAATGGCCTTTCAGAAATCGAGAGGGCAAGTACGAAATAATTCGAAATCAACTTAATTTTCTTGGATTATGTTCATTATCCCCCCCCCCCCCAGCGCATCCACCTACTAACGGAATCATCAGCTCTCCGAATCTTCTCCTGTCTAGCTTACTCCTTCCATCCATGCAAGTTGTTGAGCTGATCATACTTAGCTTACTCCCTAATTTGGTAAGCTCTCTCTCTCTCTCTCTCTCTCTCTCTCTCTCTCTCTCTCTCTCTCTCTCTCTCTCTCTCTCTCTCTCTCTCTCTCTCTCTCTCTCTTTGCGCACATGTCACATAACAAGAGAGCGGGGGATTAGACTGGGTATCGTATTAAGTTGGAGAACTGTAATACTTTTGATATACAGAGATGCATTTATAAGACTTATTGGCCATGGAATTCATTGGAGCTTTGGCTTGACCGGGGCGCCAAGTCCGCCTCACGAAGAGCATCCGGGGGAAATATTTTAGTATTATTCGAAAATAATTGAATGGACAAGTCTCCACTATTCAAACACATCAGATTAACACGCGTTGACCTTACTATTCCGGAATTATTAAGAAAGGGAGTGTTGTGGGCCAGTATGACCTCGAAGCATGGTGCCGAGTCTTCGACGCAAAAGTCTTCTCTCTCTTTCTTGGGCGGGAAGAGGAAGAGGCCAAGTGTTTATCATGAAACGCGGACTTGTCCCAGATGCATTAAAAAAGGAAAGAAAGAAAAACGCAGTCAAATCAGGTGTTGACATTCTCCCAGCGTTGTTCACACAATACAGATCACTCAAACTACAGAAGACCCACGAGGAACATTCAAAAACTCTTGTGCCCTCGAACTTCGAATCAAATGTAAGTCTCATCCATACCGCATGACAACCTCTTTTGCAAGGCCTGTCACCCAGGTCATATCTCAAAGAAATTGGTTACTCATAACCCCGTTTTCATTTCTCTATCTACATTTAAGGGCTTTTATTTCAATATTCATTTCAAAATGAGTTAGGGGCTATTTTTCATCAGTGTCACCATAGGATATCCAGTACTTGCGACCATTACTACTAGCATATGACTAACACTAAAGGTGACTAATGAGAGTGAGAGATGGAGAGAGAGAGAGAGAGAGAGAGCAAGGAAATTCATACTTAGATATAAATGATGAGAAGGAACTTGAGTGGATAGATCTCCATTCAGAGCCACCAGATCATTGTGTCTGCCTTTGACAATGGTAATACTCCCAAGCAATGCTGCATCAAGCTTGGATGTCATGTCCCTAGTAATATAATTATTTCTCATGTGCACTTTGTAACTATTTTTTGATATCTTCCTTTAGTAATCCAAATATTGTTATGATTCCTCCAAGAGTCTACTGCATGGTCATATTGTTGTTTTTTTTTTTTTTTTTGAGTTCTCTTTGTTCAAAACTTGACAAAAGGTACATAAGGGTAAAAGGTCATTCAAAATATGATGCTGTTATCATTCAAAATACTATAATTTTCATGTACTAACCTGTGATAAAGTCACAAAATTTTGGTTGGTATGCTCACATTTTTTTTCTTTGTAGGAAAGGAGTTGACTCACTTATAAGTAATTAAAATTCAAGAAAGAGAATGGAGAGAAAACCACTAGTTCCACAATAATCTGAACGTGAACTGTTCTTAAACAGACTTGTGCCGGAGTACCACCAAATCTGTCCACGGTATTGGCAGCCTATGAAATTTACTCTCATTCACACTATCACAACAGATCCCAAGATAGATGCTGGGTGATAGCAAGTGGCCTTTATCATTTTTGAAATGTCTGTTCTTCTGACCATTGGAGTGAAAGGAAAATAGGGAAACATCGATGAAAAATGTGAACAAGAAAGAAAGAGATTCTCAACCTTCTACAACTCTTTGCAACTCTTGCATAATACTATATATCATAAACAGAATATGTAAGCGTAGACCTTGTATTACTATGCATATTATGATATATCAAAGAATTCCATATGTGAGGATGAAACAGAATATCTAAATATGGATAACATAGTTGCCGTAAGACAAGTAATATAGAATAGTTGCATATATATGTAAATAATGCAGTATTTATCATGTTTATGAATAGCCTAGTATATCCATGTGGATAATGTAGCATATGAAAAATGCTAACACTATAATATGTTGATAATATAGTATATTGTGACTGTAAATAATAGAGTTTATAAATCAATTTACATTGAATATCGATAGACTTTTAATTCATATCACTGGTAAGATGAGAGTTTAACGATAATGTTAGGAAGACTAATGACTTGACCTTAAAGTCATAAAATTAAAGAGATAATGCGAGGTTTGTCTAGATACTAAGTCAAAAACTAAGTGTTCACATACTTGTTTGCTAAGAAAATATATACATATATATAGTGGTATTGAAATGACATTATAATCTTCAAAATTTCTACGAACATAAAATTAGTGGAACCTAATGGCAAATGATAGAGAGTGGAATATAGGCCAAATGACTATAAAATTGGAGGGTAATATTTATGAATTAACTTTACTTGAAAATGTTTCTTTAAAAAGTTTTCTTTTTTCCTAACTTTTTCCAACTGTGCAAAGAGGCTAATTCACCATTTGCCTCCTTAGTTCCTATTTAATTTATTGGTTTTAAGGGAGGCCCATAGGAGGATTCAAGAGGAGGGAAAAATTATCCTTTTTTTTAATTTAATGTTATTTTCAGTTTCAAGAACTATAGTTGTTAGACACACATACCTAATTCCACTCTTGAAGGAATATGCCCTTAAGTTCTACCAACTCATGTTACTAAAAATGTTAAAGACCAATGTTTTAGTTGACCTCCATTATATTTTATTACTCTAGCTAACCCAAGTGTTCTCCAAGAATTTCATTTTGATTTATGACTGCAAAGGCTAAATCATATTGATTCCCAGCAAATTTTCTAGATTCATGTCTCTAGGGTATTATGAGTACGTAAGGTACTCAAGTAAAAAAATTAAAGAAAAAATTATTTTCTTGTAAGTGTATATCCTCAAGCATGAATGTGTGTGTAGAAAGGTGAGAAAGCATTTTTGGAAGTGGAGCCAATTTGAATGCTTGATAAAGATATGGAAACATAAATTTTGAAGCACAAAATCTCTCTAGGAACATTGGAAAAGAACACCCTTATATAAGGCAAATTTCATCCTTAATTCAGGGCTTATATTATTCAAAAAATGGTTTTGAATGATAGTAAGAACCTATCTCTGATAAATGATAAAGCAGGCATGTAATCACTAAAAATGGTGAACAAGTTTCATTAAATAAACTTTCATATGATATATTGTTGAATTTTTTTTGGCTTATATATGGGACCATGTGATACTAAGAGGGAGTGTGAATTGAACCTCACTCAATTTTTTGGTTGGTTTTTGTATAAGTCTATCCAAAATTGTCATGTCACATACTATAGCCGTTCAATCCAACCTGCTACAGTTTCTAAGACATGTGCCCTTAGGTCCCATTAAAATTTTAGTGAAAGTCTAGTGGATTACAAGCTTCAGCCATGTTCACTAGATTTAATAGCTATGTTAACTTAGTATTTATCACAAAAATCATCTTCTAATTCATGAATTTAGGGCTTCAATCTAGAGGAACACTAAATCTTTTAAAGATTCACAAATCTATGTAAATGAAACTAAATTAACTTCCTACTTTTTCATTACTAAAGTTATAGTCATAGTTCAGTCCAAATAAAGAGTTTTACATCTACTCAAATGAACGATGATCATTCTAATTCAAGTTGTACAGTACACACGAAATACTATTCTTTGTCATTTGAACTAAAATATTTTGAAAGATGTAAAATGCTTTGCTTAAACAGTCTGGAAGCTCTTGTGTGAAGGAAACTTTGAAGGCTTGAGAAATTACATTTTATATTGAAACATGTCCAAATATGGGTGGAAGATAAATATCTTAGATTATCCAAGGCGTAGAAACTTATTTGTGAGTTTCTTGAAGGCACATAATTCCTCATATGGTCATTTAACAACATTATAACCTAAGGCATACTTGATAATCTACGGGACAAGGCTCATTTGGCATTTTTTTTTCAAGCCATATGGGATCATTCATATAAGGTTGTGGGTATGTTATTGTTGGGTCAAACCACTTAGTTTGAGGGCACATTGGACTGACAAAACTATTACTATTGATTTGACCACTAAGCACAAGGTTCATATTAGGTTAAACGGTTGGATCACAAGGCATGAGTCCTACATTAGATCAGCTAACCCACTAACCATGGGTTTGGCCACTAGGGGGTAAGGCTCACAAGAAGTCAATTAGGGTATTAGACACAAGGTTCACATTAGGCCATGGTTTTTTTTTCTCTCATAATTATGAACCTTTTAGATTGAAGTATGTTGCACTCATTTTGTATTCTCCTTCTTAGACAAGGCCTCCCAATCTTTTTTTTTTTGTTAAGCACATCTATTCTATTTTCTCCCCTTTCTTATCTACTCTTTCATCTAATCTTATCCCTCCTCTATCTTTGTCTTCTCCCATTAGGTTGAATTCAAGCCCCTTTATATTGAGATATCAACATTTCTAAGGACATAAATCCTCCTAGATGTTATGAATATTTTAGTATTTCTTTTGCTTCTTAGTTGAAATTAAGACATAAATTATTAGATCTCATTCACTATTGGATTATGTTTTTCAAGCACAATATAGTAAAAATAATATCAAGAACAATAGTATAATGCAAGTTATATCAGGAAATAAAGTGTATCTACTTATATGTCAACCCAACTGAAGTTAGATAACAATAGAAAGAAAAAGTGAGTCAACCCACGTGTAGACAACTAAAGATAAATAAAAATCAAGAGACATAAAAATATTCCCTTAGAGATAACTAATAAATCTGATATCCAAAAGTGACCTAACACCAGCCAAAAGATCTTTGACTGATTTTAGCATATCCTAACACACTAGAAGATGACAAGAATATTTAAAAAATCTATTGCTAACACCTAAATAGTAACTTGGTAAAAAACAAGTCAAATTGACAATTTGACTACCCAAATGACTTTGCAAATATACATTGTGATTGGCCTAAATACTATTTGAATTTCAACAATCAAGTTGTTGGGCTCTATGAAAAGATAATTTCAAGAGATTTCAAATCATGCCCCTATGACACAGCTGCAACCTTCTGAATCAATTAATTCGTCACTGATCTTTGCATCTATTTTTTCCTACAAGTACAACCTCGCCACATCTTCTTTTAAGCATTAAAATATCCTGCAAATCAAGAAAATTTATCCTCTCAAATTTAAAATCAAAATTTCAGTTTCATAATGCTATTTTTATGTGTAGCTTTAGGGAGTATTGATGACAATGGAGGAAAAGGTACCTTGCCTAAGATGTTTATAGTTAGTTATTATGCAGTGAGATTTCTCATCATGTCAATTTAAATTTTAGTTATTTAAGAGATAATAGTGAAAACGAAGGGAAAAATCATATGGAAGTAGGCAAGGGAAATTTGACTAACTATAAATCCCTATATTCATTTATGTTTCTTGTTCGATGTGTCACCTGAATTTGTCAACTTGATCTAGTCAAATAAATCAATGTTAATCCAACTCAATCTATTCTGACCCAATTAGTAGATAATAAATAAAAACGTCATAAGGTAGGAAAATATTTAAAGAGTCAAGTCACCCCACTCCCTCTCTCGGAATTTAATGAAACCCATCTTGATACCATGCATCAGTTCTTATTTTTTCTTCTTTCTTATATGAGCTTCAATTGAGGAATGGACGTGTCAACATTGAACCATTGGCTCTCTTCATTCACAAAGAATCTTAGAGATATATTTTTCTTTCCCTCCTCTCCTTTATTCCTTCTTTTTCTTAGACATACACTAGCTTTTACTCATGGAACCCAGAGAGCTACTAGACCCCTCTCTTGAGCCATGTTTTCACCACATCAAATCTTTTGCTAAAGTCACATATTCCTCATGCACTCTATTCGATTCTGCCATAGCCTCATTCTTCATTCGAGAACTTGTTCTCTTTTTAGTGGCCCAATAGTATCCTCCCTTTCATGATATCTCCTATCGTGACAAACAATCACCTCGTGGCACATAAATTTTGTAATATCTCCTTAGTTGACATAACATGTGTCACTTCATCTTATGTATGACTCACTTGACCATTTGTACCATCTTTGCTAATATTTGTAGATGATTTTGAATAAGGATGGCTAGATATTTGTGTGATTTGGAGTCAATATCATCTTTCCCATGTAGTCTTGCAGTACTTTTGTGGATCATCTCATCTTTGATTTAATTATACACAATCAATATCATATGGAATCACCTAACAATATCTTATAGAGTTGAGCGAATGGGCACCTTCATTTGGTGAGAGGGAATCAATTTGATGATTGTTGTAATGGAAAAAAAATCATATTCACATGTACTACCGTCATTACCAAGTTGAGACAAATCTACTTACATCAATTAAGTGTTATGGCAACAATATTCAGCCTGAATTCCCAACCCTTAGTGTTGCTAACAAATAATTGGGCATAGGTGATATCAATACTACTTTTTCAAGACCACCCTTAGCGTTGATGTCTAATGTAGATGTGAAAATGATGTGGTGTTCTATAATGACCATTTTTTTGAGATTTTATGGAAATGTTTCAACAATGTTTGAGATTATTATCTTCCCTCATAAATATGGATCATTGTTCTGCTGTCCCATTGTGAATTTCATTCCATATTTAAAAAATGTTATTTCTAACGCCCCTCATGTACAAAGGTAAAACGGAATAAATAATAAATTTCAAAATGTAAGAGAGCGTAGGCTACTTATCCACATTTAGTGAAGTGGTCTCCTACAACTTTGGAGAAACAAAGGGGATGCGTTCGCTATTCCCTTTCAGATGACAACTAAAGATTGAGGTTATCAGGTCGTGGGCATTAGAGGGACGAGAATCAGAGGCTGATAATCCAAGGGGGGCAATGCCTCGAATATGAACGGAAGGGATCGGGGTCATAGGACATGGGGATACATGATGACTTACATGTTTGTTTGATGACCATGAATGTGAAAATGCATGTGTGAAAGTTATTTCGATTTATTTCAGGACCAAGGGATGAGGAAATAGATTTTCTTTGGGCTTGAATCCAAATCTATTGTCGGGTTGAGTTAAGTGGTATCTGGCCCGCCGTTTCATATTTGGCCCATTCTTGGCCCATTTATAGGAGAATAAATAAACAGGGTGGTCTCGCCCTAAAACTCTAAAATCTTTTAACGATATCTCTCTGTGAGATTTTAATCCACGGCTGATCGCGAATGAAACAAAAAAGGGTTGGAAATGCGCGGATCCACCGCGTCGCTGTTGATTCAAAAGGGAAGGAAGAGATATTCATCTTCTAATCTCTTGTGTGTGTGTGTGTGTGTGTGTGTGTGTGTTTTTTTTTAACGAGGAGAAGCGGGAGGAAGAGATGTTGATGCTGCAGATCGTTCCAGCATAGAAGAGAGAGAGAGAGAGAGAGAGAGAGAGAGAGAGAGAGAGAGAGAGAGAGAGAGAGAGTATTCATCTCCTTCACGGTAAGTGCTGCAAAAAAAGCTTTCTCGCATTCGTCTATAGATCACGCGTACAGCGAAACCAGTCAAGCTGACATCAAATCGTTCTGAGTCGTCTCCCTTCAGCTGGAGTGTGGGTCAAACGACGTCGTCTCTCCTCCACGTCTCGACCTGCTACAACCTCGTCTTCGCACGAAGATCGCGCCTGTATCATAACGACGGACAATCTCATCTTCATATCGAGCCAGTATCAAATTGATCATTGTTTTCACCAGAACTTCAAGCCGCCGTCAACTCGGTCAACGTTCCCACGTCGTAATCGGGCCAGCTGAAAAGAAATCGACGGCTCCTCACCATGCTCCCGACAGCAGAAAAGAAATCGATGGTTCCATCCAGTGTTTAGTAAACAAAGAGAAAAACGCATCAATCCATAGCGTGGTATCGCTGCCCAAGTCAGTCAACAAGGATAGGGAGTTTTGTAAGTGAGAAGTAAATTCTCAAGTGCCAACGATGAAGCTTCTACAACGTAACAGCTCGTAGAAGATCTCAAGAAGCATCAGAAAGGACAGGTCACGTTATTATATTTATCGTAATTATGTTGTGGGTTTACTAAGTGGCCTCTTAGACCCAATAGTTTATAAGAGATTAGTCGGAAGCTTCTTGAGTTCTAGCCACCAAGATCAGCAGTAATCTAAAAGTCAACTGGAGATGCCAATTCTAGAAGGTGTCATTATGTACACCAACTACTAAGGTAATAGCGGAGCTCAAATAATATATAATACGGACGGGTTGAGGATCTTCTGGGTAACGTTTGGGATCAACATGTAACGAAAAAAGGAAAAGGGAAGGGAAGGGAAGGGATAATCGTCATAAGTCAACCAGAAATATCTCCTATTAATTCCAGTGGACGTCCCACGAATCTGAAAATGTCAGCGGATTACACCCAGAAAGTCAAGATCTGGATGCTTTCTCGAAGTCAGCTTGCGAGGGGATTGGGCTCCACGAGCTCCATCAACTCTGACTCAGCCGGAACATCACGGAGGTAATGAGGTGAGGCGGTGGAACTTTTGGGGCCCAGTTTCTTTGATTAGCTGGATGACAGGATTCGGCTGGGCCTTTGACAACTGGAATCCAGGGTTCATACCTGCGCGGTCAAAGGCTGACAGTTCACACGGATCGGTCGAAGGCGGCTCCACCAGTTCCCACCTTCGGGCGGGCCAAGCCGCATTCACACTTCTCTTGGTTGTTGTTTTCATTCTTATTATTATTATTTGTGGATGTACCCTTTCAAGGAGGCACATGGCGGAGACAGTTGACCAGTCGTCGAGGATTAATCCCGCCTCAGACGAATCTGGCGCCTTCGGTCAACGGGCCGGGTCCTTTTCGGGATGGGCCCGATGGCCCGTTTTCCGCAAGATGTCTGAAGTTTGCGAGTAGCTGTCGTGTAGAAAGAGCGAGAAGCACAGGGAGACCTAGATGGGCTTGCCTGGGTTTGGCCAAGCCGCCCGTTGACAGCACGGGACACGACCATTGTAGGGGGTCACGCAAGTGGATGGTCGTTGACCATTCTAGGTTAATCGAAAGTCAACCATTTTTCCATAAATAAATACTTTCTTCCCTCCGGCTGGGGTCATCGCATGTCCAAAGCTCCTTCTCTCTCTCTCTCTGTCTCTCATTCCGAAGAAGATTGGTAGGCTTTCTTCCATCCGGCTGGGTCGTCGTATGTTCAAAGCTGTTTCTCTCTCTATCTCCAGATGGTAAAACTGTAATTTGGACTATTACCCAGTTTCTAGGATCCTTTGAATTCCCGGGGGTGGGGAAGTAGATAAAATTTTCTAGCTCCTTGTTCTGCCTCCTTCGGACAAGCCACGTGGCATAAAAATTAAGCACAGTCAACGCGGACACATGAATGTGAAAATTTGCCATTCTAAATTCGTAATTCAGTTTATGGACGAGTAATGAGGAGCGCGGAGCCGCCGCCGCCGACGGGGACGACAGAATGGGTGTATCGGTGGGGTGGGTTGAGTACTTATACAATTGTTCATGGTATAGGGATAATTAATTCTTTATTTAATTCTTGGGGTGTTATATATAATAACACGCCTACATAGGTGCGAGTCTTTGAGTCACACCTGCAAACCAACGTCCTGATGTTCTGCAGCACGGAAGTCTAGAGAGAGATAGAGGAAACGCGCTGCCTTCGGGAGGGGGGAAACCTAGAAGGGTGGTGTTCCATACTCCGTCGAAGACGATCGTAGGGGAGCACAGAACCCTAGATTTGGGGGGAAAGTTAGGTTGTTGCGCTGGATTTCGGGAAGATGATCCTTGGACGTGGCGGGGGGGGAGGAGATAGCGAGGGGTTGGGCCGGATGATGGTGTCCTTGCCTCTCCAGCTGGGAGGCGACATGCCAGGGATCGGGGTTGGTGGGATAGGGCTGCAGGCACAGCAGAGGAAGGGGGAGGAGACGAGTGGCAAAGGGATGGGGGGAATGGCGATGGGCGGCGTGGGAAACCCGCAGTGGGGCCATCAGGAGACGAGGGATCTTATAGCGATCCGTGCCGCTTTGGAGCGGGACTCGACGGTCTCGAAGCGGAACAAAACGCTGTGGGAGGCCGTGGCGGCTCGGATGCGGGAGCGGGGTTACCGGCGCACTCCTGAGCAATGCAAGTGCAAATGGAAGAACCTCGTCAACCGCTACAAGGTCGACTGTCCCTTTCCACGATTCCATTTATCGTCTCCTTCTGTCCTTCATTCCGGTGAACTGACTCGGTTTTTGCGAGCGAGAGAGCCGCTTGTCATGGTCCTATTGAGGATAGATTTGCTCGGACTGTAGATGGCGGAATAAATCATGTACTTGCCCAAATGCGCTTTCTCCATTCGTTGCCTGCTGATTATATTTTAGGTCGATCCAATTGTTTCTCTTTGTATCCTAAGCTCTCGACTTTGTTCATGGTGTTCATGCGTCATCGTCTACAATGGTGGTCTGCACATGAGGATGGCCTGTTTCTATGGCCTCTCGTTGGATGAGACAACTGTATGACATGATTGAATGCTCTGTATGGATGATCCAAGCAGAGCTTCTTTGAATGCTCTGTTTGAATTAAGATATTTTTATGACTACTTTGTTCACTTTGCTGCAAATTGTTTTTAGTTGGACAATCCAATTCTTTCCTAGGCATCTTTGAATGCTCTGTTTCAACGATATTCACATTGATTTTGTCTGAGTTTGTATGGGCTATATCTCTGATACGGTCCTCTTATGAAAGACAACAAGACTTAGCTCGGCCTTGGGAGCATCAGCATGTTTCCTCTGGAAATATTTTACCGAATGGAGGGATTTGTTCAATCTGGGGGACTGAAAATTTAAAGAGCAGGGAAATATGAGTCTTCTTTTTATTGATCAGGTGGTTTGGGGAAGGGGATCATTTAGCCGAGCCAAGTTCGATGGCTCTTGTGTGCTGGGCGGAAAAGGTGGATTTTATTAAGATGGAGCTGACCAGGTTTCAGTGCTTCTGGCAGATGGTGTTCAGAGTGAACAGATGAATGAGGATCTTCCCGTTAGTGAATCAGAAGGGGTGGTCTATTTATTTCAGGCTGGGGGGTTTGATAGTGGAGGAAAAAGGGATTTCGTAGCCTTCTCTTTGTTACCTGGATGACGTGTATGTACAAAAATACCCGATTTGGGCAGTAATTTCCGCTGTTGGATTCCATGCTGTTGAACTCAATAGGGAACAGAAGTAGAGCTCCTTCTATGAAAAGAACAAAACTGGCCTTCCGGAGTTGATCTGCAGCTATTCTCGCCCCCTCCTCAACCCTCAAACAAAGAAGAAAAATCTTCTTTAACATTTCTTCTTTGCTACTTCCCATTTTATCTGCGTCCACATTTTCTTGTAATGGTTTTAGCAACTTATTATTATGCATTGGTAGATTGGAAACCTGGTCAACGTGCATCTAATGTTTCTTTCCTTTGGTTAAATTCATTGAGCATTTCGAAATACTTTTGAGATAATCTAATATTGGAAACCTTTGTTCTTTCCCTACAGGGTAAGGAGACATCCGATCCAGAGCATGGCAGACAATGCCCTTTCTTCGACGAGCTGCATGCAGTATTCGCCGAGAGAGCCAAGAACATGCAGCGGCACCTCCTCGAGTCTGAATCCGGTGGTCCTCAGGGAAAGAAGAAGCTGAAGAGGCCCAGTGGTGACAGATCCTCCGAAGACCTCTCCGATGATGACGCGGAAGATGACGATGACAGCGAAGAGGATCACACCTCAAAGGGCAAGAAGAAGAGATCCGATCGAGGTCAGCCACAACGACCGGGGGACAAGTCGAAGTCAACGGGAAACATCCACGAGCTGCTGCTGGAGTTCATCCAGCAGCAGCAGCGCATGGAGGCGCAGTGGCAGGAGATGATGGAGAGGAGGACCCAGGAGAGGAGGTTGTTTGAGCAGGAGTGGAGACAGTCGATGGAGAAGCTCGAGAGGGAGAGGCTGATGATGGAGCAGTCCTGGCGGGAGCGGGAGGAGCAGAGGAGGATGAGGGAGGAAGCTCGAGCCGAGAAGAGGGAAGCCCTCCTGACGACCCTCCTGAACAAGCTCATCCACGATGGCCTGTGAAGCTAGCACCAGATGCTTTCCTCTTCCACCCTCCGTTTCTCCTTGGCACAGGTAGATCGCTAACACCGAAGCTCACCCTGCATTTATATTGACGTCCTTCTTCTGAAATCTTGGGAATCATTGATGGATATAAACAGATGGATAGATAGATAGATAGATAGATAGATAGATAGATGGATAGATAGATAAATAGCTCATGTGGAAATGGGTCTTTCCCGGTTATGGAGACATTACAGTGATATGATTTATATCCATATTATGTATTATTCTTGTCAATTATTCATTCGTGATTGATACTGATATCACAAACTATTATGTTGGAAATTTGCCGAAACTTTGACGGGCACCGAAAACCCAGCCAAGTTGACAAGACGGGGGCAATCACCTCGTTTGTCTGATTACGAATAAACCAAAAAAAGAACCGAGGAAGAAGATGCTGTGCCCAGATTCATCTTTGGATCTGGGCAGAAATGCTGTCCAGCTCTCTGTATATCTCCTCCGTCCGAGGATGAGACCTGTCGCGGGATACAAACCCATGCATGGCCCCCTTGATCTCGATCCAACTGCAACCAGTCTCCTTATTTCCCTGGCGGCCCTTCATCGACTGCCGAAGGCGGGCCGCGTCTCGCCACAACCCCTCGGCGGCGTAGAAGTTAGACACCAGAACGAGGACTCCCCCGTCCTGCGGCTCGGAGCTGAGAACCTTCTCCGCCGCGAGGCCTCCAACGCCGCTGTTACCGTGCACGAGGCAGGAGCTCAGTAGGGTCTCCCAGGAGTTCATCTTCAGGCCGTCGGGCATTCTCTCGATCAGCTTTTGGGCTTCACGGACCGAACCAGATCGCCCGAGAAGGTCTACGACGCAGGAGTAATGGTCCGATCTTGGGGCCAAGTTCCAATCTTTATGCATCGACTCAAGGACCCGCCTCCCTTCCTCCACCAGCCCCCTGTGGACACAAGCCGAGAGCACGCAGAGGAACGTCACGTGGTCGGGGTCCGCCTTCTTCTCTAGCATGACGTCGAAGGACCGCAGGGCCTCAGCGGCCTGCCCGTGGTGGGCGTACGCCCCTATCAGGGCGTTCCATGCGATGGTGTCTCTCTTGGGCATTTTGCCGAACACACGCACGGCGTCCGTCAGCAGCCCGCATTTGGAGTACATCGTCATAAGGGAGCTAGCAACCAGGGTGTCGCGCCCGAGCCCACGGCTGATCACGCCGAGGTGCAGCATCCTCCCCCATCCGGCCGCCACGAGGGCGCCGCAGACCGAGATGGCGACCGTGTAGGTCCCCTGATCCGGCTTGAACCCCTCCCTCATCATGCTCGACAATAAGACCAGTGCCTGCTCGTCGCGGTGCCCAGATATCA
The DNA here is from genome assembly GCA_902729315.2 of Spirodela intermedia. Classification (NCBI taxonomy): domain Eukaryota; kingdom Viridiplantae; phylum Streptophyta; class Magnoliopsida; order Alismatales; family Araceae; genus Spirodela; species Spirodela intermedia. The sequence goes on along the minus strand of LR746276.1, from coordinate 252,751 downwards.
GCGTGTTCCAGGAAGTCTCGCTACGCTGGGGCATTCCCCTGAACCAGGCCCTCGCCGCGGCCATGTCCCCCCCGCGAACGTAGCCCTGGAGTATCGAGTTCCAGGAGACCACGTCTCGGCGGGGCATTTTCCCGAACAGGCCCAGCGCCTGCGCCAGCATGCCAGCATGGACATACCCTGCGATCATGGTGTTCCAGGCCACGGCGTCTCGGCCGGGCATTTCGTCGAACGCCCTGCGGGCGAGCTCGATGCTTCCGTTCTGCAAATACCCGCGTGCGAGGGACGTCCATGAGACGGTGTCCTTGTGCGGCATCCTGTCGAACAGAGCCTTGGCGCGGCCCATCCTCCCGGCTCGGGCGTGGCATGTGATCATGATGTTCCAGGAGACGACATCTGGGTTGGGCATTTTAGCGAACACCTCTTCCGCATCCTTGATGCGGCCCAGCTCTACGTACCCGGAGATCAGCGCGTTGTACAGGGAGGTCGCGAGAACGGGCGCCTGGTCAAAGAGGAGCCGCGCCTCTGAGACGACCTTGCGATGGAGATACCCGGATATCATGACCACCCACGAGGTGGTGTTCCTCGCGGGCATTTCGTCGAACAGCTCCCTTGCGTCCCTGATCTTCCCGCCGTCGACGTACGCGGTGATCATGGCATTCCAGCAGACGACGTTTCTGTGCGGCGTAGCGTCGAAAATCTCCCGGGCCTTCTTCAGCATGCCGCACTTGGCGTAGGCCGTCAGTAGCGCGGTCCAGGAGACGACATTTCTCTCGGGCATTTGATCGAACAACTTCTGCGCGTCAGCTGGCCTGCGGCTGCGGGCGTACCCGGAGATCATGCAGTTCCAGGTGACTGCGTTCCTGTGTGGCATCGCCTCGAAGAGCCGACGGGCCCCCTCGACGTCGCCGTTCAGAAAAGCTCCGGTGATGCCGGAGTTCCACCGGAACACGTCCAAAAGTCCGCCGGAGAAGCATCGGCACGACGAGACGGGCGCTGCGGCCTCGCCGCCGGGGAAAAGGAGGAGGGCGGGGAGGTTCTTGAGCCGGGAAGTCGAATGCCTGTGCATAGCTCAGACGCCGGGGGTCTGAGAACGAGGAGAAGGACCAGTTGCCGACATCTGTGCATAACTCCTTCCGTGGAGCGTGGGAGCTTCACCTTACCGACCGGGCTTCGGGTTTCAAGGCTGGCGGCGGTGAGACGAGTGGAGCGAGAAAGAGAGGAGAAAGAGAGAGAGCGAGAGAGAGAGAGAGAGAGAGAGAGAGAGTGAGAGAGAAGACAGACAGACAGACAGGGGTGATGCTTTCGGCGAAGGGCATCAACAGCCCATGCGAGACACGTAGACGGATTTGGCGCTTCTTATTGTCCTCGTGCGGAAGTGGAAGCCAAGTTAACATAATGTGGGTCCCGAGGGAAGACTCCAGCAAGACAGAGAGAGACACGTCTACGTGGGACCCACCGATGACCTCCTTGTTCTAAACATACCGGTCAACAAGTGGGGCCTTTCCGGGCCCGTGAGATTACGCGCTCTCCCAGCGCGGCGATTTGCGGATTGGGTAATCTGTCGGTAGATGGCGGCGGAGGACCAGACCACGGCAGTGGCAGCCACCGCACACCGCGCCGGATGGGGCCGGGGGGACAATCGGGGAATGAGCAGTGGGGCCGCGACCGTCGGTTCTACGGGGAGTAGGTCCCCTGTTCCACTCGTACCAGGGGGATGGGGACATCCTTCGGCGACGGGAATGGTATCGTCGTTGCACGCGTGGCGCAGCGGCCGGAGGCAACCACTGGCGCCATTATTCTCTCCGTCGCCTCGACTCTTACTCGATCGAGGGAGGTTCTCCGTGATCTGAGATCGCGGGAGGGAGTTTCCCCTCCATTGTTGCCATCTTCTCCGCGTCCGCGTCTAATCCCGGAACTAGGCGTTCAGTGAAGTCGGCGGTGATGGTTTGAACGACAGAGGTCTTTTCTTCTTTCTTTCTTTTTTCTTTCCTTCTGCCCGGGTGGTCGATCGGAATGGAGGCGATAAAGAGACAGGCCAGCAGGCTAAGGGAGCAGGTCGCCAAGCAGCAGCAGGTGGCGTTATTTTCTTCCTCCGGTCCTCTCGCTTCTGCCTTTCTTCTCCTCGTTCTCTTTTTCTGCGCGGAGTTGCATTGGGCCTGAATTCTTCTCACTCATTCTGCCTGCCGGGCTCTTCCTGCAACCTTCTCTTCGCCAGTTTTCCACCTGACGACGGGGTGCAAGCGTGTGTTCCGATTTATCGCAGTATTTTTGCTCTCTGTATCTTCCTGAGCCTGCTGGGAAATGTAGGCTCGGCCTTAAATCTGTTCTGGGTACATGTCAAGATCGCTGCTTGCTTGGATGTGCCCGGGGACAATGAAGAAGGCCATGGGAGGGGGGTATAAAACTACTGAACCATTCCAATAAAACGGGGAGAAGGATTGTGAGATTGTGATGACCAGTGGAGACTGAAAAGAATGTTCATGACTCGACCTGTGGCCTTTGATATCTGAGCAGGCAGTTCTGAAGCAACTTAGTGGGCGTTTTGCCATCGATGCCCTGGCTCTGGATGAACCGGATGCAGAGTGTCACCAACAACTCCAGATGCTTTATAAATCCACAAGGGAGGCAAAGGTGCTTTATAAATCTTCTGGTCTTTGTGTTTATTCGATTAGGGTTCATTCAGGTTACTTGGATTCATGGATTCAAAGGGTTGCAGGGTATGCTTTCAGAGAGGGTCACTTGAGGAGCCATACTCTGCTAATTTTGGGCTTCCATCTTTTATCTAGCAGCATTTTCAGAGAAATATCATGCGGGGATTGGAAGGTCTCATTTCAGCCAGTTCAAGGCAGATAGAGATTGGTAAGTATTCTTTTCACTACCGAATGATCTTGCCGCAAAGAAGACAGTGCAGTGATCTTGGACTACCTTTGTGCTTAGCATCCAAGTTAGCTGATGCCTGCTGCAAATATGGAGAGAATGAAAACTCTGATGCTGTTCTCGCTAGGGCTTCACTTCATTTTGGTAATTCGCACCATTCGATGGAAGAGGAGAGGGAAAAATTACTTAAAATTCTTGGAGACCAGGTGAATATACACTCTCTGTTTTAGTTTCTGCATGGTCCTGTAATCCATATTTATCTCCCCCTTCAAACACTGTGCCAACCAAAAAATAAAGAAGGGGGGGGGATGCATTGTATCTATCACATGAACAGAAGCAGCACATTGGAGCATATGATATTTTATAATTTCTCCATCAGCGGGTCATGCATGAAAGCATCTTGTGTGAGATTTTTCGTCCAATGACATGTGCCGGCTGAAGCGTACCCAACTGTTGCCCATATATATATATATAATTTTATTTTTTGGTGTCTTTTTATTTGTATAATCAGGTTTTCTGATGATCCCTACAGTGTCATGTGCCATCTAAGTCAAACCCTTTGCGTTTTTATTTTCGTTGTGATCCAATCATCCGTACTTGCCATTTTTGATATCATTTCAATCTCTTGGCATTCTCTCTTCTGCTGCCCGTCCTGTTCATCCTCGTGGCATAGCGACCTGACCAGTACGGGTTAGATCCCATGACTTCACCCCAAGGTCAACGGGCCAGAATATTCGTTCGCGTCTCGCCTGCCTGATCTGACCTGTGCTACCATCATCTCAAGACTTAAGAGGATATTAATGTTGTATCCATTGTTTCCCCGATACCTGCGCAGGTGTATGAGCCGCTGCGGACCATGATCATGGGAGCTCCATTGGAGGACGCGCGGCACTTGGCTCACTGTTACGAGAAGCTCAGACAAGACGTAGAATCTCAGGTCTTGTGCAGTCATTCTTCTCGCGTTTTGTGTTTGGGTGAACTTCGGTGAAGAGGAGCACCTGACCTCCTACCAGGCAGTTGATGTTGCGAGACGGCAGCTAAAGTCAAAGGAAGCGGGCGGCGCTCCTGAAACTCCCCTGAAGCTTCAGCATTCAGAACTGAGACTGTCTGAACTTGGGTCCGCTTTAGCAGCGCTCGGAAGAGAAGCTACTTCAGCCATGGAGTCGGTTGCAGCTGATCAACAGAGAATCACCTTCCAACAACTCCTTGCAATGGTATTCCCTTTTTTTTTTTAATTTTTTTTTCTTCTGAAATTATTTGGTCTGGAAGAACGAAGTTTTCTTCTTACAAAGCGCTGCATCTCCCTTTCAGGTCGATGCGGAGAGAGGTTATCATCACAATGTTGCTTCCATCTTAGACGAACTTCGTGATGCGGTACCTCTTTCATCCACCCAGAAAAAAAAAAAAAAAAAAAAGAAAAAAAAAGAGGCTCTTTGACCATCTCGCGCATTGATTGTATCCAGAAAGCGAAAAAATTCTTCCTTCTCTGCTGCCAAGTAATTATTTAACCCTGATTCCGTGATAGATGGTCCTGGAGAGACAGAAGAGTGAATCGGAGAGACAGCCGGCGTCTACTGTGGGAGGCATTCTTGCTCTGGCAGCATGCGAGGAAGAACACGAAGAAGAAGAGAAGCTGCAGTCTGATGATCTCCATGAAAATCATACGAATGGTGTTCATGCTCGAGAAAGAAACAGCAAAACTGAACTAAACCCGTCTAATAATCTCCGAGGAGATCATGCGGATGGCATCCGGGCTCAGACAACAAGTCAAGAAACGGAACCACATCAGTCTGGTGATCTCCAAGGAGATCATGACACTGGAATCCAAGCAGAAGCGAAGAATGAGGAAATCGAACCGAACCAGTCTCGTAATTATCTCAGAGGTTCAATTAATGGTATCCGATCTGAAGAAGCCACAGATGAGCAAATTGAACTGCACCAATCTGGTTGTCCCGAACCAGCAGATCAAAACACTGAATATTTTATTGCAGAGGTATCGTATCCTGGAAACTGAGATTTATATGCAAAATAAATATGCTTATAAAATGCGCATGGGAACCTGCATTCATTAGGACTTGTGTGAGTGTGAGTGTCCCCCATTTATTCCACTGCGCTGACCTGCTGCTCAGAATGTGTCCAGCCCGGAGGGAAACTTTGGAGAAAAAAAACCCAATTTTGTTGATTAAAACATAATTCGTCTTCGCGCATTATACTGATTTCTTTTCCATTAATTGAGCATTATATCATCATAGATTGAGATGAGCGTTGACCCCTTGCTAAATTCTTCTGCGCTCGTCGACCGCTTCTTATCCAGGTTATTCATCCCTTCGATGCTCAGGCTGATGGCGAGCTGAGTCTTTCCACCGGCGACTACGTTGTCGTCCGTCAGGTACCTCCACACCTCCTAGAATTGAATTTCCTGGCATGATCCTTAATAAATTCCTCGCATCCTCCTGTGAAGAAGAAGAAGGAAAAAAAAAAAAACAGAGAGAAGAAAAGGAATCCCATCTTGTATCATCTAGAACTGGCCCTGGCATCATCAAGAGCGATCCCAACCTTGAAAATGTCCAGTAGAAGAAACCCAGATCCGAAGATGGAAGGAAGAGCGGGCAACAAAACCATGAGACTTGGGTCATCGTGATTCGGACGTATTTCATGTTTCCTTTCCGGGTCGGCAGGGCTCGGAGAACGGATGGTTGGAGGGCGAATGCAAGGGGAAGGCCGGCTGGTTCCCGGCGGCCTACGCCGAGCGTCGCGACAGAGCTCCTGCCAACAGGGTGATCGAGCCCGGCGGCGGCCTGCCCCCCGCGATGCCACCGGCTACATCCTCGCGAGGATAGTAAGCTCTGTGTGTTTCCCGAGTGTGTATATGGATGGAAGTGGTTTCTGGGCACTCGGGCGCCGGTGTTTATCAACGGATTTTACTGCTACATTCATGGCGGGTCAATGCTTGAGCTCCTTTCTCTTTCTCTCTCCCTCCGTGTCACGTCAAAGGGCTGGGGCCCAACCACTGTGGGGCCTACGTGCCGAATCCTGGCCGTCGTTTCGGCAGGCCGTTCGGTGGTGGTACGACAGGGGCTTTGGCGCGTGCGAAGGCTTGCACGTGCACGAGGTGCGAGGCGGAGTCGCCCGGGGGGCGAAGGATGTGGATTGGGGGATCGCGACTCGGACTGGGATCGGAGCGAAGACCCTCTCTCAGGGGAGATTTTAGCGGGTCGGGGTGGAATCGGGCGGTCCCGTGGCTCGTCCTGCAAGCGTACTCCGAGCGGAGAGCTGCGCTACGTACCAGGGCCCGCGTCGGCGGGGTGAGGTGGGTTTGTCGCCGGCTCCTCTTGCTGGTCAAGGTGGCCTTTGGAGTCGAGTCGACGGCACGTGCGAACCCATGCGTCCCTTGGGTTCGCACGCTCGCCGTGGAAATCTATCGCCCATCACTCTCTCTCCTATGCCCACACACACACACTGCTCTCTACCACTCCTCTCTCTCTCTCTCTCTCTCTCTCTCCTGCTCACACTTCAAGACTCCATCCGCCCTTCGCCTTCATTCTCCTCCGCTTCACTCCCCTCCGCCTCATCCGCATTGCCCGATTCGCAAGATTCGTCGCAGATCAGACCCACCCTTCTTCTTGCTGTTTTCTTTCCCCTTCTCCCCAGTGCCAATCTAGTTGCTTCTTTCTTGGGCTGAGGTTGATCGGCGAGGCTTGAGGTGCGTCGTCGCTCGTACATTGTTGCAATTTGCTGTGCTGTGGAGGTTTAGGCTCTTATCTCTATTCGATCGGAGTTTACGCTCATCGATTTTGGTTCCGTTCCTTGTGCGTCTCGCTCTGGTGGCACACAGTAGCCGGAGAGGAGGATGTTTGGTCCTTAAGCTACGATTTGGTGTTCTTTTTCGTCCTCTTCGTGCCGGGGGACGGGTCCAGTTATATTAACCGAGTGCTACTTTGTGGATGTGTTGCATCGCATCATACGGGTTGGTGTAAACTATCGAATTGCCAGTTACCCACGAGAAAATGTCATATTTAAGTAAATGATTTCAAACCGAAAGTATAATCGTTTATTTTCCGATCTTTGCGGTTAGACATTACCTCTTCATTTCATTTTTCATTTTTACCCTGGAGAGCCCCAATTTTTAAACGGAATAATTTTTTTGGGAGGCTGACCAATTTCATGTTGATGATCTGAGGGTTGCAGGTATCCACTGTCAACAAATTATACACTTTTTAACCATTTTATTCCCCTTAGTTCGGAATGCTTTTGAAGTATGATTCTGGGTAATTCATACCCAACAAATCTAAGAATATAGGCGAGGAAAGGGATATCTTCCTTCTCCATTTACGCTTTCTTTGTTAATCACAACGTAAGATTTCAGGGAGTTCAATATATCTTCGAGAAATAATCTTGAATAATTTCAAAAAATTCGTCGTCATGTGATACTCAGAGAGTTTAAATGAGGGAATTCTGTGCATGTCTATGGGAAAAATGTGCTCTTGATTTTATTCTGTGGACTGAATTACTCCTAACTTCACTATATTACCGTGCGCTGTAACAAGAGTGAGTAGTTTGCCACTTTTTTCAGGCAACATTTCTCATTGCCTGCCGTGTCACCAAGCAAGAACAATGCGTTTGGATTCTGAACTTGGGCGAGATGTCACAATGTGCATCGCATAATTATTTTCTCATGCCTGAGGAGCATTTTTGCAGTCTCAATTATGGTGACAGGTCAAAAGCTATGTTTTATGTCCACTCTTATTGTATACTGTGTGGTACAGAGTGGTAATGCTATCAGTCCGGATGGTGAGCTGCAATATCTTTATGGCGTAATCTGATAAGATTACTTGTCCGCCTGATATTTTAACGAGGAAGTCCCTTATTTTTGTAGGCGAGACCCTTCTCGGTTTCAAGGCAGCAGTTGTTGACCCAGATCGTGTGTTTTTGCAATGGAGGCAAGAGGATGCGGACCCTTGTAAATGGAAAGGAGTGAGATGTGATCCTCAGACCAAGAGAGTTACTTATTTGTGAGTTAGCTTATTTATTGAGTTGATCTTGATATGTTTTTCTTATTCTTTTACTGGATGGCAGATTATTTTACGACGTATTGTTGGCTGTTGATGGACCTTTGTACTTTGACAAATTCCTATTCCTTTATATACCTTGATTGGGCTTTAATCCTTTTAAAATGAATTTATATGTGCGATTCAATTCAAGCATGCACCTCGACTGTGAACGAGGTTTGAGGGGCATATGCCAAATCAACTATGTAATTCCTAAACTTTCTATTTTTTCTTGTGTCGCAGCAGCAGATATGGCACACTAAAAGGCCATTTAGCAGAAACCTATGAAGTGTTAAGATTCAAGAAGTATGAAGTAATAGGAATATATAAAAAATCATGAAGTAATGCAAATAAAAACACTATCCGCTTGGAAAAGAATAGAAAGGGAGACGCGAAATGGAAGAATCTAGAATTCTCCGGGCTTTAGTGTTCATATGTTCTACATTTTTAATAAACTTATCTTCTTCAGTTCAAATTATTTATTTCATTTTTTTGAAAAAGTATGCTCTTTCAAGTTGATAATGCTTTCTTGAAGGGGTCTTCACCGGTTATTTACAAAGAAAATAATTATTTTTTCCTCGCTTTTGAATTTCATGCTGATCATATGAATGTTCTTATTATTGGTAAATATACGTTAGTAGTCTGCGAGTCTTGATGTGGTTGATTAATCGTCTTCAATGATGATGTTTTCAGGAGCCTTCCTTCCGGCAGATTGAGTGGATTAATAACAAATGAGATTGGGAAGCTATCTAGCCTGAAGCTTTTGTACGTATCTTAGGAACTTCGCTCGTCACATCAAAGCTTTTCGTTGTTTACCGGATACTATGATGAATTTTATTCCGAAACTGCTTTATGCTTTTACTGTGCAGAGCTCTTAATGACAACTCTTTCTATGGAAACATCCCTTCAGAACTTGGAAATTGCACCGAGTTACAATTTTTGTAAGTTAGTAATGTTATTCTTCAGAGGCCGCATGCTACAATTTTCTTATTCAATATCTGTAACTTGTTTGAATGTTATGCATCCTGAATGATGTAACCGGACTATGTATTCTACTTTTATGCTGGTCATTTCATATTTGTTTCTGTATATATCTACGTTTTTACATCGTTCGGTTTGATGAAACGTCTGAAAATATTTAATTATTTTATCACGTTTATTTTTAATGAGTTTATGAGAAACTTTTGACTTTACTCGCATGCTCATTGAACATGGTTAAGCATGTTCATTAATTTCAAATTAGACTAGTTTTAATGTTGAACACTTCAAATTATATCAAGTTTATCTACCATAGACTATATTATGGCAACGTATTTCAGGAAGTTAAGTAATAATATATTTCCTGTACCTTGGACCTGCATCCTCTGCCTCCCAGCAATCATCTCATTAATCTAGATAAGAAACTATCGGGTACTATAGAGGACTCTGACCCTCTGATCTAACCTTGAGCACGTCCTTGCAGCTACGTTTCTTTAATAAATTCATATCTTCCCTTCGTAAGATGTTTTAAGCTGAGGATTGACGATAATCGGACTAGTTTAAATTGTTTCGAACTTTAGCGGGAAACCAGAAGCCGAAATAGCTGCTATTGCGAGCTTCAACCTATGGTGAATCTTGTTCACTCTATGTAGATCTGATACAACATATACGGCCACAGTTTTCAAAACTAAACAGTCAGCGTTGAGGTAAAAGCTATAAATTTACCTTCTTTAGGTTCATTTAGGGGATATGCATTTCTCAAGACGAACGGGATACGTTTTTTATTCTGTCTGAATATGTTTCTCATCTCTTTTCTATCAAAGTAAGGCTTGGTAACGAATATACCTTAAATTGATTTGACAAAAGGTCATTTCTCCTGTACCTCCAAGTTCATTCTACTAGCTACTATTGATATTTTCTTTTTTTTCAGATACTTGCAGGGAAACTTCTTTGGTGGGTCTATTCCTCCCGAACTTGGCAAACTCTCAGAGCTAGAAACCCTGTAAGCTTTTATCCAATGCCCTGCTTGGATATCACGAATGTTGGCCATTCCAAATTATAAATGCATACTGTGGTCTTAATTGTGTCAGAGCTTTTATTGATTACCTTTTGATATTTTAAGTAATAGATGTGTTAGTGAGGCCATATTTACGATCAGAAAAGGAAATGCATGGCATCTAAACGGAATATTTACGATTTTAAAATAAGAATCAGATCAGCGTCATATTCATCCAATTCTAAACTGATATTTACTTGACTGGCGGTGTTCTTACTCATATTGATCTGAAGTTCTAAGAAAAGTGAAGGAGGTGGTTCTTCTCTTTTCTCTTGGTTTGATAACATTCGACAAAATTCAGTCAACTCGCCTGTGAAGCGAATTAAACAAGAAAATGACCCGAAGCACTTTAAAGTGCCATGGAAATCGCAAACAAAGATCGTTTGAAACAACAGATGTCCTACAGGTTTGTAAAAATATTTTATTTTTCTAGATTTCTGGAAAAATTTCTAGACATTTAATGAAGGCATTGAGAAGGACTATGAATTTATGCATGCTGAGTATAAATATGCGACAAATGCAAAAGGTGTAGGGGAGGATCGAATCCGTTTCCTCTGCCCAAAATAACTGTGAACTCAGTTCATGGGGCTGAGAATTGAAAATGTCCTATGTTTTTCTTCTCATATTATTTAGTTATTTCAGATGAAAATCACTTGCAGGATGAATTACAGGTGGTTAATCTGTGGACTAAAACATGAAACAATTGCTTGTACGTAGCTGAGTGGGCTTGATTTCCTTAACTTTTTTAGTATTAGTAATCAGAGAGTCTCTGTCATGCAACTCTGATACTTGAGTTTATGCTTGCGACTATATCACTCCGGGTTTAAAGCCTGTTAGCATCAGTGTAGTTATATTTCAAGCTATTAGATTCTGTTACGAAGCCAACCGTCGTCTACACAAGACGACCTAGACCCCCACGTTGAGGGGGGATCACGACAGAATAATGTACTGGGGCCTATAAATATAGAAGAGGCCGAAATAAGAAAGGGGAGGAGAAAACAGAGGGTGGAGAGGGAGATCTGTCCCTGGGGAGGTCCGATTCGGGCTCTCCTGCTCCTGAGGATCAATCCGACCTCAGCAACTCACCCTACTGTCTGCGAACCTCTATTGTCTTTCCAATTTCCATTTTCAATTGTTCACTCTAGTTCTTCTATACAACAGAGAGTTGATTTCCTGAGTGAGCCACGTTTAAGGTAAGGTTAGGGTGAAGATTCGCCCAAATCTCAAGAGGTTCGTAACAGATTCTCGTTACTATGCTTCAAATCCTGATTATTGATGTTTTTGTTTTTTGGGAATAATGTTCATGAGACGATAATGTACCTCAATAGTTTCTTGAAGATTACCTGTTGATGGTGAATTGTTAGAATTATCCTGGCTTATCTGCTTCTAATTCATTGATGTACAGATAACATTGTGATATGACAAACTTCTAATTTCATATTTATGTCCTTGACCTCTATTGTATTGTTCATCAGATTTTGTATTAATGATAGCTCTATTTTATGTCTCGTGTACTATTTTGTAGTGATCTTTCAAGCAACAGTTTAAGTGGATCTATTCCTCCATCGTTAGCTAACTTGCCCAAACTTTCAGCATTGTAAGTGCCACAGGTTCTTCTTGGATACTATCCTGTTTCCCAAACTTTCTTCTCTGAAGCTGGAGTTAACTTATTTCTCCTTACGTTTGAAGCAATGCGTCAACAAATTTCCTCACTGGGAGAATACCATCTGAAGGTTCTTTCCTCAAATTTTTCAAGGACTCGTAAGTTCCCTGTGGGAGGTGGTATTTGATAACGGGAGAGTAAAATTGACTGTATTTTCTTGTAGTCTAGCTGTTACCTTGTGAGCAGATGACGAATACCTAATTAGGCAGCGTGCAGAAAATCCCACGGGAGTGAGATAACATTAAAGAATCAGAGAACTTCGCTGGTGTGCCACAATCTCATCTTATGACATTCTTTTTCGTGGCTATATGTGCAGATTTGTTGGGAATCGTCTGTTATGTGGGGCGCAACTTGATGTGGTATGCCAAGATTCTGTGGGTGGACCATCCAGCACTTCCCCCACTCCCGGCTCAGGTAATCTGTTTTTTTTTTTTCTGTGCTTTCCTTTGAACTTGGATGGATTGAAAACATAGAAAGTGAAGATGAAAGTCATATTTAGCCTGCTTGGGTAACATTTGGCATTTTCACCTAGACAATCTGCGAGTGAAAGCCCGGGACTCTGACATTCGTTCTCCAATGTCCATTTTCTGTTTCTGGTTCTCTTGTGAGGGCAATAGTGAGGGGAGGTGGTCTATATTCTAACATGGACCGTCAGAAAATAGCACTCGAGTCATTATTTTGTGTCCATATTTCGATAAAATTATCTTAAATCAACTATTTTTGTGGATAATTTTGGTATTTGGGTTATTAGGATTGTTAATGTCTGCGGTCCAAATATATGCAGCACAAGAGATGGAAAACATAGACTCAATAAAGCAACGCTGATTGGAAATTCGGTTGATATTTGTATGAGTCGGCATAAAAGGCTTCCATATCCTCTAAGTGGATTGCTTCATGTTGAGAAAGTGTGATAGAATTTAGAAGGGGTTTAGTGTAGATAAGTTGAATACTTCGATGCATTCCTATTAGAAATTTAGCGACAGAGATGATAACTTGACATAGGGGGCTTAGTTCTGTTGAAATTTGTTGTTAACAATTGTGGCCTACATATCAGACACCTTAATTTGCTTTCTCATCTTCTGCCTTCCCCTGAAAATTCTTGTTTTCTGTCATAGATTTCATGGATATCATGTGTGCGTCCTCCAAATTCTTCTGTTGGTCTTTCCTCTATTTTGTACGCATGCCATATTTTTCATGTTTTACCGGCCTGATTGTCTTCACTGCCCTGGTATTTTCTCGATTTCTACCGTTGTTATTTGCCCCTTACTCACTTGTTACCTGTACTCTTGGACAGTCATATATTTTCGGTTTCATAGGTTCTGCGAGCATCTGGGCTCGTTGTTCCCTGTTGTCTGTGTCGTCCAGGGTTCCTGGTCACATGTAGTCATATATACACACGGTTATTGCCAAAAATGTCTCACATTCGATATACCCTCTATTTTTGCAGACAGTGGCGCCTCCAGAAGGAAGTCTTCTAGGTACTCTACAAGGCTACTTATAAGTGCGGTTGCGACAGTTGGTGCTTTGCTATTGGTGGCGCTCATGTGCTTCTGGGGTTGTTTCCTTTACAAGAAATTTGGGAAAAACGATGGCCAGAACCTTGCGATGGATATCAGTGAAGGTATATATGTTCTCTTTACTTTTATTTTTTTTCTTTATCTTTCTTAATATATGATAACACATTATATTTCATGTATTATGAGCTTGCGCGGGTCGTATTTAACTTCCTATTTATTTCTTCAGGTGCATCTATAGTAATGTTCCATGGAGATTTGCCCTACGCATCCAATGATATCCTTAAGAAATTGGAATATTTAGATGAAGATAACATTATTGGCTGCGGTGGCTTTGGAACAGTGTACAAACTTGCAATGGACGATGGAAACGTTTTTGCTTTGAAAAAAATAGCGAAGACGAATGAATACTTGGATCGATTTTTCGAGAGGGAGCTTGAGATTCTTGGAAGCATCAAACATCGGTATCTGGTCAATTTACGGGGATATTGCAACTCTCCTTCTTCCAAGGTTCTAATCTATGATTTTCTCCCTGGTGGGAGTCTGGATGAGGCATTGCATGGTGAGATATCTCCTCGCAGTATTATTGAATTGATGCGTTACGAAGCAGATGTGGGCCAACGTAAAAATGGAAAAGATCCATCCTACTGCTGAGCACGATGATCTTTGCATTTACCTTTATTTATATCTTTTTTTATCCGTTGTTTAGTCATAGAAAGATATTTATTAAATATGGAATCTTGAAAAGGAATGCTGCTGCTCATCTAAAAAGACTTTATGCTATTGGCACCTTTTCCTGCGGTTTGTTGGGGAGCAACTCAAAAATCTAACTGATGACAGAAATCATTACAGCATCGTTCAAGAACCATCTTTCTTCCGTGGCACTTTTTAATTCGGTAGAGTTATTTCATTGGTGCACAGCGATTGGTCTGACCCTGGCCAGAGATGCGGTGATTCTGAGGGATCCTGGAAAAGAAAAAAAAAAAATGTGAAGAGGATGCTGGAAATTGCTAGGAAGAAAAAAGGGAAAAGAAAGAAAGAGATAGGAAGAAGAAGGAAAGGGAGAGATGGAAGATCAGAGAGGAATTCTTCTTCTCATTCATGCTTCTCATCCCAGAGATACCCCACCAACCCCCAAGATACAATTATACAATTATAATGGTGCATCTTTCTATCGATCATTTGGGTAGGGTTTATCCTTTCTTCGTCACTGCTTTGAGTGGAAAAGTCTTCCGAGATGTTCCTATGTTGATGCTCCCTTCACTTCGCAGGAAGGTCCGATCACTTGGACTGGGACGCTCGGGTGAATATCATCATGGGGGCTGCAAAAGGCTTGGCGTACATGCACCATGACTGCTCCCCTCGCATCATACATCGTGACATCAAATCAAGCAACATCCTGCTGGACGGCAACTTGGAGGCCCGCGTCTCTGATTTCGGTCTCGCCAAATTGCTGGAAGACTCGAATTCTCACATCACGACGAGGGTCGCCGGCACTTTCGGTTATCTTGCTCCAGGTATAATTATTTTTCTTACATCTGAATACGAAAAGGGTAGAGATAAAAAGGAACTTTATTTATGCTTGGATGGGGAGAGTGGATGGATGATCAGCCAGTGTGGGCAGGGCCATTTTCCTGCTACACGGTCAAAGTCTCATGTTATTCTGTTGTGTAGTGTGTTCTTGGGGACTCTGGCCCATCGTCGGTTTCTATCTTCGTCTCTGGGTTCTTGCATCTTTCCATGGCTGGCTCACACCACTCTCCTCAGGCCCTGGCTGAATCCTCCATGTCTTACGGCCCTATGTCCTATAGGATCATATTGGAACATTTCTGGGCAAATCCGGTCGTTGCTGTGTACCGCATGATTATAGAATCTTTTCTATTTTCGTTCGATTCGTTGACGGTTTTTGCTTTCCGGAATCTGAATGAGAAGATTTGGGGTTTATTTCTTGGGGTCCCTTCGTGAATAGAATAATCTTTGAGAGCCTTATCCCGTCTTGTTTCCTCCTTGAAGTCATAGAAGGAGAGGGAGGAGACTCTTTTCTTCCTACCAGTTTGTGATTTTTATCCTCTGATGTCTCGTCTGTACCTCTCTGCAGATTACATGCAGACGGGCCGAGCTACGGAAAAGACGGATGTTTATAGTTTCGGGGTGCTCATTCTCGAGATCTTGAGCGGCAAGCGACCCACCGACTCGTCTTTCTTGGAGAAGGGCTTGAACATCGTCGGCTGGGTACCCCCACCACCCCAACCCCTCTCTCTCTCTCTCTCGCTCTCACTAACGACGAAGAGACTTTCAACTGGGCAGCTGAACTTCTTGGTGATGGAGAACCGGCAGAGGGAGATAATCGACCCCCAGTGCGAGGGAACCCAAGTGGAGAGCCTGGACGCCCTGATCGGGGTGGCCGCGCAGTGCGTCTCCTCCAATCCGGAGGAGCGGCCCACCATGCACAGGGTGGTGCAGCGGTTGGAGTCGGAGGTGATAACACCATGCCCTAGCGACTTCTACGACTCCAACTCCGACTGACCATCATCGATCGCATAGGAGCTCCGGCCCGGCGGAGCCACCGCCCTCTTCTCCTTCTCTCCCCATCCCTACGCTGCAGCTCATGTTGTGCCGTGCGATTCGGTCGGTTGGTCGGTGGGTGTGTTCCTTCTTCGCTTTGTAGGAAACCTTCTCCACAGTTTCTCTCCGGTTCACGACATTGTCACTCAGAGAGACAGAGAGAGAGAGAGAGAGAGATTGAAGCCCACGCAACGGAGGGCTTTCCTCATGAAGAAAAGAAAAATCTTCTGGAGGCCGAGGCGACGTCCACCGCCACCTTCTCACGCCTCCGGGAACCAGCTGTAGAATAAAAAAAGGGAGAATTCTCTGGCGGACGGGCGGCGACTTAATCTATCACCTCGCGCTGAGAAAGGAGAAAACGGGGGTCGGAATTCGATCTCGGTCAGGTCTGCCAGGTGCTTCTCACAGCTTGGAGCAGTCTGCCGGAGCGAAGGAGATGGTGCTCCTCTTGAGGTCGTACCCGACGTGGAAGTTCTGCTGGGCCCAGCTGCCGAAGATGGCGTCGCCGTCCACCTCCTGCGAGGAGAGTATACCGAGGCACTTAGCCCCATTCTCAATGGGCACGAAGGTGTTGCTCGCCTTCAACGTCCAGCTTCCCCCCTTGAACCCGAAGACGATATCAGGGATGACCGCTTCATCGGCGGAACCGCGGAACAGGTAGCACAGCTCGAACTCCCGGTCCGGATCTTTCATGCGCGTTAGATGGACTCTCCCGGCGATTAATGTTTTGATCTGATCGACCACTGACGGCCGGAGGTACGTCAGAGTTGTCCCCGAGTCGACGAGGATGACGACGTTGGGGTCCTCTGGGGAAGGCGTCCTCCTCACTGGGACCTTAGCGTCTCCAACGATGATCTCCTCCAGAGAGAGGTAGTAGTCGTAGGGCCCGTGGTCGGAGAGCATCGGCAAGTCGACGACGCCGGGGCCGGAGACGACGGCCGTGTCGCCGAAGTTGAGGTGGCTGGACGAGTCTTTCTGCGAGGGGGGCACCAAGCAGTAGGAGAATCGGCCGTCAATGGCGGGGCCGAGTTGCTGCACCAGGGAGTTGGTGCCCCTGCTGAGCCCGACGAGCCCGGCGCCTCGCCTGTTGAAGAGGCCCCCGCTCTGGTGGGCGCAGCCGAACGCGATGTTGGGGAAGGAGACCTTCTTGTTCTCGCCGTCCCCCGAGTCGAAGGTGAAGGTCTCCGATGCGAGGACCCCTTTAGTGTAGGAATCGTCCTCATAGTCGTAGCTGTTGAAGAACCATGCATGCGACCGTTCAACTTGGCCTCACCGGCAGCGGTTGAGAAAACGACTTTATCTGGTTCGATTCTAACGCACAGGTACCTGTATCGACAGCCCTTCTTGGGGGCGCAGGTGCCCTCGATCTCTATGCAGGCATCGGAGCTGCAGGTGAGGGGGCGGTAGGAGGAGGACTTCTTGGGGTCGAAAAGTGGGGAGTCCTGGTGGTAGCACTTCTTGCAAGGCTTGCACTGGGTCCAGACAAGGTCGCTTCCGGTGTCCGGGAAGGCGAGGATCTGCACCGGCGGGGTCCCCAGGGAGAAGGCCATGAAGTATTCCTGCTCGACGGGGATCAGCTTGGAGGAGATGGAGACGTCGTCGTCGGAGGCCAGAGTGACCGCCGCGGCCGTAGAGCGGAGGTAGTCGGCGCGGGCATTGGACCGGCGGACAGCCTTCCGGGTCCGGGCGGAAGGCCCCTCGGACGCGTTGTAGAACGGGGAGAGAGACGAGTCACGATGGAAGAGGCTGATGCTGAAGCCAACCCCCTCGGCTGTGCACGGGAAGCTATCCAGGAATGACCACCAGGCCACGACGAGGAAAAGGATCACGGAGGAAGCCATGATAGATGTCTTCTGCCTAACTATGCAGATAATGGTTGCACATGTATGTATATATATATCTACTAAATTAGCTTATATATTTGAGAACATCATCTCTCTCTCCCTCTAGACCAGTGAGAAGGATAACTGTAGCCCGGGAAAGACGTGGGCTCATTTTTCTTGCTGACAAATTTAGGAAATGCGCTATTTTTATCCAGCGATGGCCCACAAACCAGAGCGCAGACTTGTTCAAACGGGCTTAACGTGTGCCTCAGGTGAATCCAGGTCAACCGGTTCCTCCAATAAAATGACATTATTGGCTTGAATTTTCTTTTTAATCACGCCGAGAGAGAGTCTTCCGTTTCGCGCTGGCATTCAAAAGCCCAATCTAAACGTAAACGTGACGAGTGACTCGTATCATCTTTATATTTTTTCGATCATTTTTTGTAAAATCGTTTCATTTAATGGAAATTATCAGATGCAATAACAATAATAACATTAATAATAATACCAATAATTTGTAGTTCACCACCATTGGACCTATCACAGTTAGGTTCTTGTCGATCACTCTTTCTGGCTTGTAATGTATCATAATTTTCAATCCAATTCAAGAGAAAATATGGGACTAAGGTTACCCAAGAGATAAGTCATAAGGTTTAACTCTGTCTGAACTTAGCTTCGTGTAAACCTTGCTAAGTTGTAAGCATTTTTGTAGTTAAATTAGTAAGATGACATTATAGTTTTTTATCATCTTCTCATCATAAAACTTAGAAACATTCAGAAAATTTTACAATTCACCATTTATAAGTAGAAATTCATTATCTTAGCTCCCTGAGCATTCAATCCACTGGTTAAAATGTCTTGAAACTTCCATTATTTTAAAGAGTATTCCTCTTTTTCACATGCTACAGTTAGACCATGTAATTAGACCGCCATGGCATTTCTACCTTGATTTATAGAGTTATCGTGACATCCACTCACGTGATCACACCGTTTAGTCATAGGTTTTATTTTATGGCAAACAATCACAGAATATTTATGTATTATTTGTATATTCGATCATATCTTGCATCGCCGAGGTTTAAACTCTAGTCGTGTTTTGTGAATCGCTGAACTATATTTTCTAGAAAATACAGGTCATGGATGAGGTGGCCCCGCTGCAGACCCTACGGAGGGATTACCTGTGCCCAAGTTGCGGACGGAACTAGCGGAGGGCGTGTCGTGTAGTATTTCAACGCGGTGTCTACATCCCGATTATGATGTTGGAGTCCATGCTGTGGAGACGTCGGTCTTATCGGTGGCGCTTGACGCCTGATTGTGCTCTGTCGTCGACAGGATAGCTGCGCCGACTGATGACGGTGGAGGAGATCGTCTCCACTGTCACAGAGATGGTGAAAGATGAATCGGTGGAGAGAGATGCGGCGTTGGTAGAGTAGTTGGAGTTAGAGAGCAGTTGGGAGACCCATTTAAAACAGGAGGGATGGGTAATATGAGCGGTGGGGTTCATGAATCCGTGCGTGTCTCTGTGTGTGTGTGTGAGAGAGTAAGTACAGCAGTGGAGTTGTTGGAACTCAGAAGGACGGGTAGGTAAGGCCAGATATATTCATTCCCTGTCTGCACACATTGAAGTCAGATAATATCCTTGATTCTTCAATTGGCTCTGCGGCAACCAGCCATGCCCACGTCGACGCGGCCGTGGCGGCCATTCACGGCAAACTGCTGCGTCGTTGAGGAAGGGGCCGTCCTCGGTAACCTGAGCCGCTGCCGGCCAACGCGGACAGAGTTCTCCAAGAAGGTGGTGAACCTTCCACCCTTTCGCCGGCTGTCGTACTCCGATCTGAGCGGCGGCTCCCCATCCTCGGCTCGGTTCACCGTGGGGCTCGGCTTTGGGGCGGATCTCCATGCCTTCCAGCTGGGCGAGCTGAGGGCCATCACACACAACTTTTCCAGCAGCTTCCTGCTGGGGGAGGGCGGCTTCGGGCCGGTGCACAAGGGCTATGTTGACGACAAACTCCGGCAAGGCCTCAAGGCACAGCCGGTGGCCGTCAAGGTCCTCAACACCGAGGGCCTCCAAGGCCACCGCGAATGGCTGGTCAGCGCCACTCAGAGACGCTTCATCTTCATTGTCCTGTGGTGCTACCGGTAGACATGATTATCACCTATTTTTTGCAGGCGGAGGTAATCTTCTTAGGGCAGCTGAGGCACCCTAACCTGGTGAAGCTGATCGGTTACTGCTGCGAAGACGAGGACCGGCTGCTGGTGTACGAGTTCATGCCACGGGGAAGCCTAGAGAATCATCTCTTCAGAAGTATGCACAAAGAGAGAAAGAGGGGGAGATCGTATCTACTTCTTTATGTCGAAATAATACTTAGATAACCTTCTCACTTAAAACTTCAAGTTTTGAATTGTTTGACGTCATAGGGAGCCCTGTTTCCCTGTCGTGGGGAACCCGGCTCAAGATCGCCATCGGCGCCGCCAAGGGACTTGCCTTTCTGCACAGCGCCGACAAGCCCGTCATCTACAGAGACTTTAAGACTTCCAACATCCTTCTAGACTCCGTCGGTGCCTCCAGGACCTCTATCTGCACTCTGTCTCTCTGTCTCCCTCGCTACCCCTCTCGCTGATGTCTGCTTAACAGGATTTCACGGCAAAGCTGTCCGATTTCGGTCTGGCAAAGCTGGGACCCGAGGGGGAGGACACCCATGTAACGACCAGGGTTATGGGGACGCATGGCTACGCAGCGCCGGAGTACGTCATGACAGGTTATTCCCCGTAAAACGGTGCAATACAATCGAACAAGCCCTCTAATCTGGCATTAGCCAAAGAAGTTGGACCAAAGAATCTATGTCTCCGTGTATTCGATCGGATCCGGCGCTGAGCGATGGGGCGATCTGGTGCAGGGCATTTGACGACGAAGAGTGACGTGTACAGCTTCGGCGTAGTGCTGCTGGAGCTGCTGACGGGAAGACGATCCATGGACAGGAGTAGGCCAAAGAAAGAGGAGAACATCGTTGACTGGGCCAAGCCCTACTTGACAAGCGCCCGTAAGGTGCGGTACATCATGGACGCGAGGCTCGGCGGGCAGTACTCCCTCAAGGGTGCCCGAGACGCCGCCGCGTTGACCCTGCAGTGCCTCAGCTCAAACGCTAAGGACCGGCCGCGGATGGCGGCGGTCGTCGAGACCCTCCAAGGCCTGCAGCATCTGAAAGACATGGCGGTGAACTCGGGTTCCTGGACTGCCACGCCACTGGCCGGGCGGAGGGTCCTCTCCGCCAGGACGAAGACGGGAGGGAAGATGGGTGGTGCTCGACGAAATGCTGTCTCGGCTAAGCTCAAGTGAATCGAATCATATTATTCACGCAGGGCGGGAGAAAATAAAATAAATCCCTATGTATATAGTATACATCATGTCTGAATTAAGGTGTCCGGCATCCCAAGGGTACTTGAAAGTCTTTTGGTCAATGAAGACGGGGGATGTCTGCGGACTCGGCAGTCCCGGATAGAGTTTGCCTTTTATCCAGATCTGGTCTGAGGTTTGATAGGATCATATCAAGCGGTCAGATCAGTTCCAAGCTCTCTCTGTATCCGTCAGTTTTTGTTGATATAGTGTTATAGCGGGCCTTAATAGAGGCCCAGTTTGGAACCCATTTTCGGGGATTCATGTAGACTTGAGCTTCATGAAATACATCCCATCTTTGGGCCGAGATTAGCAAGGTCGGGCCGCCACGGCTCGTCAGTTTGTTAACAGCGCCGGAATGAGAGAGTAGCGCAGTGATCTACATACACATTGCCTCATATTTTGTGAATTCTTTCGGCTTCACTTTGTGTTCTAATCTAATCATCTGAAGTGGGGTAAACTGTAAACGGGCCTGGTGGACGATGCCCAAAGTGGCCAAAACGGAATGGTCCAGGGATACGAGGCATCTCAGTATTAACTGTTCCTCTAGTATTTTTGGTGGGGGGTTTTTATTTGCATCAGGTATATATATATATATACGTATGTACCTAAAACATGTGGCGTACAAAAGCTTTTTTTACTTTTTTTCTATTTAATTTATTTACTCATACATGGACATAACACTAATCTATTTAATATACATGCTAATGATGTATTTTTTAAAAGATTTTAATTGCGTAAGTTGGGTCACCCATCATCCCATTTGGGTGGCAATCATGGTATCCGCGTGGATTACCTCAAGCAACACCTGCGATCAGGATGTACTGTCCGTGGGAAGAACCCTAATCCTGTGCACCAAATTGAAAGAATATAACGCGATCCTATAAGGTAGATACATGTTATCAATTTGTTTTGGTGAAGTCACTACTAAACAATGGTATAATATATAACTTGAGTGTTCACAAATATTCACTCAAAGTCCTCTTCTATCTCTGTAGCTGTGGTCGACCGAGCATCAGTGATCAGCAGCGCCGTCGTGTGTTGTCCGCAACGGCAGGGGACGATGAAATCGGACTTCGGTGACTGGATTCCTCTTCTCTTAGTCTGGATAGTAATCTGCCGAATCCATGAACAGGCACCATATTCAACAAGTATGCCGCATATGGAGAACCAGCGGCGAGAACGTCGATCTTCCATAGGCACCCTTACTAGAGGGAGCGGTCGGGATAATATTTGGCGCTGCCTGAAGTGTTCAACTGTGAGAACGTCGAGGAGAGGATCTCTCTCTCTCTCTCTCTCTCTCTCTCTCTTTCTCTCTCTCTCTCTCTTCCTTCCAATCCTACACGTTTATGTCTGGAGAGCATCTCTCAAAGGCTGCGTCGTTCTGCGTCTCCTTCTGCAGTAGGGATATCGAACCCAGTCCATTAATGGAATTGACGTACAAGGCGGCATGCGTAGGGATCTTTCTATTTCTTCTGTGGAGAAAGTGAAATGTTTAGGGCTTTGGAGTCTCTACATTTAATGACGCTAACTTATGGAATCAAGAGAGCTATCGTTACCTTCGATCGCAAATCTCCGATTTAGTAATCTTAGTTAAGAGTTAAGTATGTGTTCTTCTTATATAAATATTTATTGAGAAGATGGAGGCTGAAATCTCTCTCTCTCTCTCTCACGCATAGACACACACACACACACACATGCACGCACGACACAGACACAAATCTTAGATCATCAGTCGACAGCACCACGTGCTGACAGGCCGATGCCTGCCCCAGCTACCCTCGCACATTCATGGGTAGCCCTCGTGACGCATTGACATTCTTCGAAGTCCAGGAACGAATCTAATATGAGGCCCATCTAAGACGAAGAATCTGAAAACCAGTGGCGTTCTCATTGTTTACATAAACGAGTTCCTAGGGTGGATCTCCGAAGGGATGAACACGAAGACTTTTATCTGGTGATCGGCTCGATCCATTTCTAGGTCGTCCGTCGAAGGGTGACAAGATCTGAAGAATATGCCGTCAGAAGCCGAACATGACGGTTCAAGCATCGTCATCCATCCGCCGCCGCTCATTGGGGTGATCCTTCGAAGACCGGTTCTTGCGGGCCTCAGTGGCGCGCGAGGGTCAAGGTCAGCTCTCGATAGTTCTCTCGAGGCGTGCTCGTGTCGGAACTGAAAAAGATAAGGTCAAGCCCGTACTTTTTTAACGGAATCATCTTTAATTATGTGAGAAACGAAACTGTACATTCGATAAGGAGAGTTATCATAGGCGCAAACGTACAAATCGTTTCATCGCGCGGGACATCCCGTCGTGTCGTTAGTGAATGGAAAGAGAAGTATATTAATGGGTAGAAATTGGATTGTCTTCTAGGAATCGAGAGATATTTAATCTTAAATTAGAACAAAAAGGTAGACTGGAGCATCTGAAATCCCGCGCTAGAAGATGATATTTACCGTCATGTCAGACCTCAGAATTTTCCTGGGAAAAGCTGCTGATTATTTGATAATGTGATTGACCTTGAACGTAGTTAAGAAATTGGATTCAGTCATGGGAACAATATCGTCATGATCCGAAGGTTCAACATCACATGGTTTCAGCTCGGGGATGAAGGTTGGCTCTCACCGGTTCCCCAAGTTCGGGCTGTCGGAGACGCCCTTCCTGTGAAAAGGTCGAAAGAAGGACAGGGAAAGATATGTATTTAATTAAGAAAGGCTTCACTCCTCATTTACAATTGAACTGACTGGTATTTATGAGAATGTAGCTGAGTCCAGCCGCAATTGCCGCATCTTGGCTGCCAAGCCGTCGCGACTGCAGGAGAATTCAGGCGACGTCACCGAGGTCATAGAGATAGATATTCAACGACGTCGGAAGTGGCTGCGACGCTCCCGGGATATTTTCTGGGCTGTGGCGGCGTTGCCGGAGCGAGGGTTCATGGGAGGCATGAGGGACGAAAGTAGGAGAGCAGAAAGTGAGGAATGGATGGCAGCTTTTTGAGTGAAAACTACGGATCCAGAGGCTTGGCGCTCGAAGATTGGATGTAGCTCCCCAGGATGGAGGGGACGAAGTGACTTCAGAAGCCTGACGACAGCAGAAGTTGCCATCTATCCAGGTGGCCCCTGGAGAGGGGAGTTCTGAGATGGCCGGCAGCTTCACTCAAAATCCTAGCGGTGCTTACTTGACCGATGAGAGGTGAGGAGTTACAATGGTGGGCCGGGAAGACTCCGTCACATCGGATCATAAAACCTTTACGCTAAATGATGAAATACTTGCAAAATTTTTATAAAGCTGTTATTAGGTTGTCGATGAAGAGTTACCGTTCACCTTCTTGCCATTCACTGACGTAGAACCTGTCGGAAATTTTGTGTCCACGAATCGAGGGCGTTTACTCGCGGCCATTTCCCCTATGGTATGATTATGATATATTTTTTCCGTGCCGCTGGGGGATTTCTGCGCCGTCGCTATCGAGTACTAGAAGCATCTTAGACTTTCATCCCATCTCATTAATTGGCAAAGCGTTAATGAGGAATTTACTTAGGTATCCCCTGGCTTCTCTTGGTCATCTCCGATTCCTCATGCGTAGTTGATAGCTCGCAATATTTATTTTTCACGGATATTTAGTCAAAGTGAAGGATGCTGAGGTTCCTTCTCATACTCTAAAATGCCAAGTCAGTGCTCTCCAATAACACTTGCCAGCACATCTCCTCACACGTTCCCCGCATACCATGGTTACCATGTGACTGCCTCGTTCCGCTATATAAAAAGCGGAACGTGCTAGGGTAATTCCCGAAAGTTTACAACTGCGCCATTATCACATTAAATATATTTAATCCTGGCTCGATCGCTAATGGAAATTATAAGAAAAAAACTATCAACTACAATACTTTATTATGAGACGCTCCACCTTACCTCGCAATAGTTAAAATTAGAAGAATAATTCTCATTTTTAGATGGTAAATAAAATGAGAAGGAATACTTCCTTAAAGCTCTCAAGTACACACATATTTTGTGCCATTGTTCCTTACTCATAGTTATTTGAAATCCGATTAAAACATATAAAAAATCTAAAATTCGAGTGGATTGTTCAATATCAGTTCAAGCTCATCAATTCTACTTACATGGCAAATAATCTGAACGACACTAGTTATTCATTAAAATATCAACCGTTCTGGTTTCAGCTTGGAGAAAGGGGATTTTAATGTGGTTCTCCAAATAATTTCGCTTTAGGTTCAGTTCCCAGTCATTTTTAGATACGGTCATATTCCTTCAAACTATTTGGTGCAGGTAGAATGTGCAATACCTACATATTGGAAACCATTGTGAAGGCAGAAAATATTATATCAAGAAGAAAACCGTACTCAATTCGAGTTATACTACATGCATCAGAAGTTGAAATACAAAAACAGCTCAAAATGTTTTTAAGCCCTCACATGATATTGAATGCATCAAAGCATATAGAGAAAGCTAAAGACGAAGAAGACGGTTCTTTACTTCAATGACATCTTGGAAACCAAAGGATGACGAGCAGGAACAACAGTAGATCCGTCATGTCGACTTACGTGCCATTACAGCAAATCACACCACGGCTTAGTTTTTAGAGAAGGGTCACCACGATCGGGCTTCGGACAGTTGTCTTCCCACCTAGGGCGATCCAGGTCAAAGCCCCCTCGCGGATGCCCGGTGTGGTTCCGTTGAGCCGAGTGAAGGTTACGGCGTACTGCTTCGTCTCCTTCACCGAGGAGAAGGTGAGCAGGGAGGCGACACTGTCACCGAGACGCCAGGAGGTGCGTTGACCTCCGCCAAGTAGATGGAGCTCGCGCAGCCAACGTTGGTGACGCTTCTGCTAACGGCGATCTGTCCCCCGGCGCCGAGGGATAGCGAGAATGTGGGGTAGTTGAGGCCCGCCGGGAGGCTTCGAGGGAAGTCGGCGCGCTTGACCGCCCGGCGAGAGACGGCGGTCACCTGCACGTCCGTGTAGCGGATACTGCACATGTAGGTGATGTAGTCGTTGGCCTTAAGGTCGTAGATCAACCCCGGGTCGTCCGTCCTGGGTGGGTCCACTTGGCCCGCACCGGTGGCGAAGTAGCCAGCCGTGGTGCCGCCGTTGGCGTCTGTTAGGGGATCCCCGCGAGAGTTGACTGTGGTGGACGTAGTTACGATCGCCGACTTGATAGCGGCGGGAGACCAGTCCCGGTGGGAAGTCTTCAGAAGCGCGGCGATGCCGTTAAGGTGGGGAGTGGCCATGGACGTGCCAGAATTCTAGTTGAATCCGCTCCGATCGAAGTTTGCCAAAGAAGATGCTGCTGGCGATGAGAGAGCCATTGACTCGTGAGAGAAGAGAGAGAGGGAACAAAAGACCAAAACTGAAAATTAAGGTTAAAATCATTTGGAGACACATATTTATATTCACCCAATATGAGAGGATCGAATCTGGTTAATCAATTTCACTTATGTTGAAATTAGATCTGATATGCTAGTGAATAGTAGAGTCTAACTACGAAAATAAAGAAATATATATGTACAAATAGAATTACAGTTACAATATAATTTAATATTTTATTCTCCAACGTTCCTCAAGCTAGTGCGGATATAATATAATCCTAACTTGGATATGAATCTGTAGAATATATGTGAGTTGTTCATGTGTTGAACAACTCATGAACATCATATGTGAGAATATATGTGAGTTGTTCATGTATTGAGACATATGGCGTGCAGATGTTGTTACTATCTAATGTTTATTTGATAAAGTGTCAATCAATCTTGATATGCTTGGTTCGATCATATATCACCATATTGCATGTAATACTTATAGCTGATTTATTGTCACAATAGAGTTTGACTCAGTCTTATTTATTAATTTTGAGATATTCTTAGATGTCTTCACCCACAAAACTACACATATGCCTTGTGACATAGTTTTGAATTCAAATTTTGCACTTACCACAACTTGTTGCTTCTTGCTCCTCCATATGATAAGATTGCGTCCGATGAACATCCAATAGTTTGAGATTGATCTTTGATCAACAATAGAACTTATATAACCAACAATAATATAAATTTTCAAATTCATGTGGTTACTCTATCTACGACTAGTAGATGAACTCTATAGGTTTATACATAAAATGGCTAAGAACTCCAATTGAGTATGAAATTTTTGGTCTAGTCCAAGAAAGGTAGATCAGTTTTCCTACAAGACATTGGCCTACTCTCTTTTGCTTTGCCAAGCTTATGGCTAGGATCTATAAGAGTACTTATTGGTTCTAACTTCCTGACTTCTTTAAGAAGGTCAGCAATATATTTCATTTGAGATATGAATCTCCCTTGCTTCAAGTGAGCAACTTCAATGCCCAAAAAATACTCTAGTTTTCCTAACATCTTAATATCAAACTTCTTTAATAAATATTTACTTAAGTTTTCATTTTCTTTCTCATCATTTCTTATCACCATTATATCATCTGAATAGACTAAGAGGATTGCAATTCCCTCTAAAGATGAATATTTAAAAAATAGTGTATGATCTCTCATCACCTTTGAGAATTTCATGAATCATGTTGAGTGCATTCAAGCTTTCTACAGCGACGTCGTCCTTTGGGGATGTTATATCCTTGTTAAAGTTAATATTATATCCTTGGAGAACATCCATATAGATCTCTTCATCAAAATCCTCATGTAAAAATTTATTTTTCACATCAAACTGTTGTATGTCCCAATCATAATTAGCCATTAAGGAGACCAAGATTATAATTATATCTATCTTTGAAATTATGACAGATGACTCTAAATAATCTATCCAATAAGTTTGGGTGTATCCCTAGGCAACTAATCTAATCTTATATCTTTATATGATTTCATCAGCCTTATATTTGATGGTATAAACCCACTTACACACAATGAGTTTTTTTCCTAGGAATAACTTGACTAGTTCTCACATTTGATTCTTCTCAATGCATCCATATCCTCATCTATAAACTTTTTCTATTCTTCATGAGATAATACATCAATGACATTTGATGCAATATCCAAAGTTAAGAGCAGTGAGAAATATTCTATAAGAGGGAGATAGATACCTCAATGATATGAATTGAGAAATAAAATACTTAGGCTTTCTAAAACATTTTTTCTTCCCTTTTCTAAGAACTATAAGTATGTCTTTTTAGTTTTCCTCCAATAACAAAGATTCACTAATTTTCTCTTGGATATTCTCATTTTTATGTAGTGTAGGTATAGTCTTCTCCAATAATGGAAGAGGTGAAGTTTCATTAGGAGATGATATCGATACCATGAAGTTTCCACCTTCTTGTCCCCCCCATCTTCCTTATGTCTAATTTCTCCCTCAAGAGAAATATTTTTTGTACTAAAGAATGATTCATGCTCCCTAAAAGTCATATCAATTGAAATAAAAGTATTTATTTCATGAAAGATGATAACATTTATATCTTTTTCTTAGTGTTTGAATATCCAATAGAAACATATTTCAATCTTTGAAGGTCAAGCTTCCCTTTAGCTTGATCCTAATTCTAGACTTATGTCACACATCTGAAAATCCTATGAATAAAATTTGTCATTAGTTTAATGTGCAGGTTATAGGATGAAAGAACGTTTAATGGACTCTTAAAATTCTAAGACCCTTGTTGGTAACTGGTTTATGAGGTTGGCAGCTGTTAAGACCACTTCTCCCCAAAAAGTTTTTAGTAACCTATTTTGAAATAGAAGTACTCTAACTACTTCTAATAACTATTTGTTATTCTCTTGGCCACCCCATTTTATTATGGGGTGTCAATACAAGAGGATTCATGAATGATTGCTTTCTTTTAAAATTATTTATTTATAATTTGATTAAAATAATCCATAGTATTATCTGATCAAAATGTTTTGATTGTTGTCTCAAATTGAATATTAATTAGTGTAAAAAAAATATAGAAGACTTTACTCACTTTTGATTTATGATTTAGTAAAGAAATCTGTTTATTTCATGAATAATCATCTATAAATGTCACAAATTATCTTGCTCTCAAGACACTAAGAGTAAAAGAGGGTCCCCACACATCACTATGAACAAGTGATAATGGAGTGGAACTACATGAAACATTCATAAGAAGAGATGTTCTTTTATGCTTTACAAATTTACACAAATCCATCAACACTAAACTTCAAAAAAAACTTTTTGAAACAAAAGTTTTTGTATTGAAAGAAGGATAAACAAGACAATGATGATATACTAAAAGTTTTTTATGTGCACTAGGTTAATCATCTTTGTGTCTAATGGAGATTGCAAACTGCCATGTAAGTATGACCTAATGTCCCAAGGTGATACAGGCCATCTCATTCTTCAGCACATCCAATCTTCTTGTTCATCACCTTGTTGTAGATCACATATATCACTATCAATAATCACCCAAAAATTTATATTATCTATTAATATTTTAATAGATATTTGATTGGTAGAAAGTTTAGGAACATGTACTACGTTTTTACTGATGCTTAAAATCAATTTTCACATTATCTATGTCAGCTAGAAAAATCAATGATCCACTAGTTGTTGCCACTTTTCTACTACCTAGACAAAATTTATAAGTTAGAAAATAATTTGAGGTATTAGTTATATGATCAGTGGCTCTAGTATCTAAGATCTATGGTGTAGAAAATGAATTGCATGTTGCATGTAATAGAAAAGCTTGTAGAAACTCACTAAAGGAGCTTGCGGAGCTGGATGTCATAATTGATGTCAACTTGTTGGCCTCAGCCTTTAGTTTTGCTAACACTCTAATAGGGTTGTCTCCAAGGTTGACACTTCATCTAGAGTCAGCATGATGGTAAGATGAAAACCTCTTGACTGAGGTCAACCATAAAGCTTGTAGCATTTTTCACTAGTATGTCATGCTCACTTGTAGTAGGTGCATCATAAGTTGTCCTTATAGTCACCCTTCTTTGTTCCCAAGCTTGGTTGGTGTGTTGGACCTCCTCTTTGCTCATGCTTAACCACAAATGTGAAGTTATCAATGGATTGTGGTCCTACCATAAGGATCCTCCTACTTTCCTCATTTCTCACTAATGCAATGACTTCCTCTAGGTTTGGAATCTTTTCTCTCCCTAAAATTTGTGCTCAAATTTGATCATACTCAATATCAAGATCATTGAATAATTTGTAATTCCAATTAATCTTAATATATTTCTTGAAAAAATTTACATCTTGTGGATCTCTTGTGATAATCGTCCTATGTTGGTCAATTTCCAACCATAGAGACTCTAACTCATTCGTATATTCTCTAATTGATTTTGCTTCCTATTTTAGTCTCATAGCCATCGATGTAAGTTGAAAAACCTCAGCTCCATCAAGTTCTTTTGAAAAAGTATTTGTTGAATTTTTCCAAAATATTTCTTGTAGTTGGAGGAAATAAATAATTTGTGTTGATTTCTTGGGTCATGGTGCTCTAGATGCATGACTTAATTACAACATACTCTTTCTTCCATGGCCTGAATCTTGGATCACTTGATTCAAATGTTGGATCTAGGATGTGGTCTAGTTTTTCTTTTCTTGTGAGAATCATCTCAATATACTCACTCCATTGGAGTGAGTTCCTACCAATCAATTTGAACTTGCTTGAAATATTTTAGCTCTAATGCATGTTTGGGTATATCAACAATCTGGGGTATTGAGGAAGTCAATCTATCACCTCAAACATAAGAGAAACACCCTATCCCTAGTCAACTAGTGTTGTGCTCTTATTCTCCTAAAAAAGGAATGGGGTCAAATAAAGAAAAATAGGGGTCGTGTGATAATAGGGTCCTCTATCTCTAGATGGATATCTATCCATTCTCTCACCTCTAGATAAGGAAGAAGAGGTCAGGAAGTTGAGAGAGGCCTTCTATAACAATGAAAAATATCATCAAACACTAAAAAAAATGTAGGCAAGCAAGATCTCAAAAAACAAGGGGAAACTATTGATTTCCTCTTTTTGTTGAATGAGTGAGCCACATAATAAATCATTAGAGGGCAAGAAGTAGAATGAGGTCTTCTAGGCTGCTCTAATACCATGTTGAATCCATTATGATTGAAGTTTCTAGAGAAGACGTTGCTAGTGACAAAAAGAGCCATTGGCTCATGAGAGAGGAGAGAGAGAGAGAACAAAAAAACAAAACTGAAAATTAGAGCTAAAATGGTTTAGATACACATATTTATACTAACCCAATACAAGAGGATTTGATCCAATTAATCAATTTCACTTATGACGAAGTCAAATCCAATATGGTCATGAATAGTATGGTCTAATTAGAAAAATAAATAAAGATAGATATATAAAAAGATGAATAGTATGGTCTCATCATTTCTTATCACCATTATATCATCTGAATAGACTAAGAGGATTGCAATTCCCTCTAAAGATGAATATTTAAAAAATAGTGTATGATCTCTCATCACCTTTGAGAATTTCATGAATCATGTTGAGTGCATTCAAGCTTTCTACAGCGACGTCGTCCTTTGGGGATGTTATATCCTTGTTAAAGTTAATATTATATCCTTGGAGAACATCCATATAGATCTCTTCATCAAAATCCTCATGTAAAAATTTATTTTTCACATCAAACTGTTGTATGTCCCAATCATAATTAGCCATTAAGGAGACCAAGATTATAATTATATCTATCTTTGAAATTATGACAGATGACTCTAAATAATCTATCCAATAAGTTTGGGTGTATCCCTAGGCAACTAATCTAATCTTATATCTTTATATGATTTCATCAGCCTTATATTTGATGGTATAAACCCACTTACACACAATGAGTTTTTTTCCTAGGAATAACTTGACTAGTTCTCACATTTGATTCTTCTCAATGCATCCATATCCTCATCTATAAACTTTTTCTATTCTTCATGAGATAATACATCAATGACATTTGATGCAATATCCAAAGTTAAGAGCAGTGAGAAATATTCTATAAGAGGGAGATAGATACCTCAATGATATGAATTGAGAAATAAAATACTTAGGCTTTCTAAAACATTTTTTCTTCCCTTTTCTAAGAACTATAAGTATGTCTTTTTAGTTTTCCTCCAATAACAAAGATTCACTAATTTTCTCTTGGATATTCTCATTTTTATGTAGTGTAGGTATAGTCTTCTCCAATAATGGAAGAGGTGAAGTTTCATTAGGAGATGATATCGATACCATGAAGTTTCCACCTTCTTGTCCCCCCCATCTTCCTTATGTCTAATTTCTCCCTCAAGAGAAATATTTTTTGTACTAAAGAATGATTCATGCTCCCTAAAAGTCATATCAATTGAAATAAAAGTATTTATTTCATGAAAGATGATAACATTTATATCTTTTTCTTAGTGTTTGAATATCCAATAGAAACATATTTCAATCTTTGAAGGTCAAGCTTCCCTTTAGCTTGATCCTAATTCTAGACTTATGTCACACATCTGAAAATCCTATGAATAAAATTTGTCATTAGTTTAATGTGCAGGTTATAGGATGAAAGAACGTTTAATGGACTCTTAAAATTCTAAGACCCTTGTTGGTAACTGGTTTATGAGGTTGGCAGCTGTTAAGACCACTTCTCCCCAAAAAGTTTTTAGTAACCTATTTTGAAATAGAAGTACTCTAACTACTTCTAATAACTATTTGTTATTCTCTTGGCCACCCCATTTTATTATGGGGTGTCAATACAAGAGGATTCATGAATGATTGCTTTCTTTTAAAATTATTTATTTATAATTTGATTAAAATAATCCATAGTATTATCTGATCAAAATGTTTTGATTGTTGTCTCAAATTGAATATTAATTAGTGTAAAAAAAATATAGAAGACTTTACTCACTTTTGATTTATGATTTAGTAAAGAAATCTGTTTATTTCATGAATAATCATCTATAAATGTCACAAATTATCTTGCTCTCAAGACACTAAGAGTAAAAGAGGGTCCCCACACATCACTATGAACAAGTGATAATGGAGTGGAACTACATGAAACATTCATAAGAAGAGATGTTCTTTTATGCTTTACAAATTTACACAAATCCATCAACACTAAACTTCAAAAAAAACTTTTTGAAACAAAAGTTTTTGTATTGAAAGAAGGATAAACAAGACAATGATGATATACTAAAAGTTTTTTATGTGCACTAGGTTAATCATCTTTGTGTCTAATGGAGATTGCAAACTGCCATGTAAGTATGACCTAATGTCCCAAGGTGATACAGGCCATCTCATTCTTCAGCACATCCAATCTTCTTGTTCATCACCTTGTTGTAGATCACATATATCACTATCAATAATCACCCAAAAATTTATATTATCTATTAATATTTTAATAGATATTTGATTGGTAGAAAGTTTAGGAACATGTACTACGTTTTTACTGATGCTTAAAATCAATTTTCACATTATCTATGTCAGCTAGAAAAATCAATGATCCACTAGTTGTTGCCACTTTTCTACTACCTAGACAAAATTTATAAGTTAGAAAATAATTTGAGGTATTAGTTATATGATCAGTGGCTCTAGTATCTAAGATCTATGGTGTAGAAAATGAATTGCATGTTGCATGTAATAGAAAAGCTTGTAGAAACTCACTAAAGGAGCTTGCGGAGCTGGATGTCATAATTGATGTCAACTTGTTGGCCTCAGCCTTTAGTTTTGCTAACACTCTAATAGGGTTGTCTCCAAGGTTGACACTTCATCTAGAGTCAGCATGATGGTAAGATGAAAACCTCTTGACTGAGGTCAACCATAAAGCTTGTAGCATTTTTCACTAGTATGTCATGCTCACTTGTAGTAGGTGCATCATAAGTTGTCCTTATAGTCACCCTTCTTTGTTCCCAAGCTTGGTTGGTGTGTTGGACCTCCTCTTTGCTCATGCTTAACCACAAATGTGAAGTTATCAATGGATTGTGGTCCTACCATAAGGATCCTCCTACTTTCCTCATTTCTCACTAATGCAATGACTTCCTCTAGGTTTGGAATCTTTTCTCTCCCTAAAATTTGTGCTCAAATTTGATCATACTCAATATCAAGATCATTGAATAATTTGTAATTCCAATTAATCTTAATATATTTCTTGAAAAAATTTACATCTTGTGGATCTCTTGTGATAATCGTCCTATGTTGGTCAATTTCCAACCATAGAGACTCTAACTCATTCGTATATTCTCTAATTGATTTTGCTTCCTATTTTAGTCTCATAGCCATCGATGTAAGTTGAAAAACCTCAGCTCCATCAAGTTCTTTTGAAAAAGTATTTGTTGAATTTTTCCAAAATATTTCTTGTAGTTGGAGGAAATAAATAATTTGTGTTGATTTCTTGGGTCATGGTGCTCTAGATGCATGACTTAATTACAACATACTCTTTCTTCCATGGCCTGAATCTTGGATCACTTGATTCAAATGTTGGATCTAGGATGTGGTCTAGTTTTTCTTTTCTTGTGAGAATCATCTCAATATACTCACTCCATTGGAGTGAGTTCCTACCAATCAATTTGAACTTGCTTGAAATATTTTAGCTCTAATGCATGTTTGGGTATATCAACAATCTGGGGTATTGAGGAAGTCAATCTATCACCTCAAACATAAGAGAAACACCCTATCCCTAGTCAACTAGTGTTGTGCTCTTATTCTCCTAAAAAAGGAATGGGGTCAAATAAAGAAAAATAGGGGTCGTGTGATAATAGGGTCCTCTATCTCTAGATGGATATCTATCCATTCTCTCACCTCTAGATAAGGAAGAAGAGGTCAGGAAGTTGAGAGAGGCCTTCTATAACAATGAAAAATATCATCAAACACTAAAAAAAATGTAGGCAAGCAAGATCTCAAAAAACAAGGGGAAACTATTGATTTCCTCTTTTTGTTGAATGAGTGAGCCACATAATAAATCATTAGAGGGCAAGAAGTAGAATGAGGTCTTCTAGGCTGCTCTAATACCATGTTGAATCCATTATGATTGAAGTTTCTAGAGAAGACGTTGCTAGTGACAAAAAGAGCCATTGGCTCATGAGAGAGGAGAGAGAGAGAGAACAAAAAAACAAAACTGAAAATTAGAGCTAAAATGGTTTAGATACACATATTTATACTAACCCAATACAAGAGGATTTGATCCAATTAATCAATTTCACTTATGACGAAGTCAAATCCAATATGGTCATGAATAGTATGGTCTAATTAGAAAAATAAATAAAGATAGATATATAAAAATATAATTATAGATACCATATAATTGTAATATTTCATTGTCTACTAATTTCAGTATTTAGAACTCTGATGATTGCCATCCTCCTGAAATTGGTTTGCTGCCATAAGCTTGACAGGCATTGTAATTTGAAGAAGTCTAGTTTGTGGATCATTGGGAGACTAATAATGCAATCAAGAAATACATGCACAAATTCAAGCTTCTTCTTTCTAGCTCACGACTTGTTAGTCTTGCAGAAAATCCCATGATCACATGGTGGTATGAGTACATCAATCTATTCCCAGCAGAGTTCACAAGGTCAACAAGAAGGAAGGACATGTACCAGGCCTCTTGATGAGTCTTTATTATCATGAGTTGATAATTAGTAAATAATCTAATTTTAGCATTAACTCATGATAAATATACTTATATTTATCATGATTAATATGATTTTTTAGTTAATTATGTGATTTTTAAGAATTTATATAATTTTTATAGTCTTATTTTTTAGATAAATAAAGAAAAAAAATAAAAATAAAAATATAACAAAATGTGAGCGATCATCTGGCTAATCGAGCCCACAAGTGGGTTGGAAATGTAGTCAGGGAGGAGCCGCAAGTAAGGGCTTGAGCAGCTAAGATTGATGAGGGCACATGTGCGTCACTCTCTTTCTACGTCACTAGTGGCTAATCGGTTGTGGGACAAAGCGGTCGTACATGTAAAAGAAAGGGACTCATTGCTTGCAAATGTAATATTATTATATATTCACTTGAAACTTCGGCGCATAAGTGATGTGAAACTAAACCCGTGTCATACCTTCCCCCAAAAGGCTTCAAAGATTTTAATATCTAAAATAACCCTTCTTTATAATAGAGATATACTATGATGATGTCACTTCATAAAGGTATTAAAGTATTTATTTTAATCTCTCATGTAGACGGGCAATTGACGTGGGTTCGAATCCTCTTAGAGCCAAAGCTCGTATTTTTATCTAATTATCTTGACTTTCTTGTAGATCGTCGGTGAAGGTTTAAGTCATCAAAATCGTTGTATCATTGACGAAAATCTCATCAACACAATTTGTGGAGCATTGTTACTAAAATTGTCGAATAATTTGTGATAAAAGAATCATGAATTCATCAAGTAAATCATCTTGGATTGATTGACGAACAAGCCGTCATTGGGAAGAGGACGATCTGCCTAAGGACGAGTCGTCACCTCTTGAGAGTGTACCAGATGCGATGAAGAGCCTCCTTTTGTTGTGCGGATCTAAGGATGAAGCTCCTTGACACACACCTCACCTCCATCTAGTTCTTCTCCGTCGGATGACAATTGTTGACGAGCCATAAAGTCGTTGTTTTTCTACTCCACCGAGTGACAGCCGCTAGAGACAATTTGATGATCTATTTCATTAATCTCTAGACTCTACAAGGAGATCTAGAGATTGACCACGTTGTTCTTGTCCAAAGAGAACTTTCAAGGTTGTGAACACTACACAATGATCCTCCAAAATGCTTAAGATTCTAGTGCATCGTCGATGCATCGCCGTCGCTATGTTAGAACTCTATTTTCTTATTTTTAACTTTATTTTTACTTCATTTAGTGATAATTTGTGTGATTTAAATTTACCAAACTATACTTCATTCGATTACGATTCTTTCGACTTTTACATATCTTAATTTCATCAATTAAATCATTTGTAATCACTTACGTAAGCATTGCTAGGTGAAACTCTATTTTTACTCAATTCGCATTTGTCGGGCGCTGACGACATCTTGACGTTTGTACCCTTATTTTTTTTATTTATAAATTTAAATATATTTTATTTATATTTCTTAGTATAAAATTCATAAAAACTCATATTCTTTGAGAACAATTCTGAAAAATTATTTAATATTATATTATATATTTGTGATTGACTTGAAAAATTACCACTATTTTTAGAAGTTTTATTGAATTATAATTTATATATTTGTTTAAAAATACTTCTAAATATCTAAAAATTAGTAGTTTCTAGTTTTATAAATTTTAAATTTACGTGATTTATTATATAACGACTAAGTCATGTCACCTCTTAATCTTCAAGGTTGGTGAGAAAGGAGAGATTAGAGGAGATAATCAAAACAATGTAAATTTGTAGGCCATCACTAATTAAAGATTCATCTATGATGGGGAGATCTCTATACTATAGGTCTCCCTTTGCTAAGGAGAAGGCATGAGAGGGGCACAATAGGAGGACGAGAAAAGAACAAAAGTTAGGAGAAGAATTTGGAGTGTGTTCAGCCATCACCTGATCCATTTATCAATGAATAAAACAAGCATATTGAGTTTGATTTCTGCACTAGTTGAGAAATATTTCTAGCCACAACTATTCACAAACCACACATTTACATTCATTTTCAATTGCTGGCATTTGCATCCGGGGTTGCTTTCATTTGATTTTCAAGTTGGGCTTTATCGATATCTTTGCTCAAACTTGAGAGTGATTTCTAGAGTTTTTTAGCATATTGATGTAGAGGCACTATGTGTTACTAAGTCACATTGAATTTGAGTCTGAGGCTAGTTCATATCAGGCTACATAATGTGTGATGTCTATGAATATCAAGTTGGGCTATGTTTTTCTTGACCATATAAATTATTTTTTCCAATAGATACATTAAATGATGAGACTATATTTCATAATCTGAATACAGAACCACAAAGTTAAAAGAGTTTCACTTAAAACATTCATAATCTGAACTGTTTCTAATTTTGCTTTTAGAAGAGTTACTTTTGTAATACACTTACTACGCATTCTATCTCCATACGTCTGCATGATAAGAGCGAGCGAGCGAGAGAAAGAGAGATGTAACACCTATAAGGATTGGATGAAGACCCTAGCCGCAGCTGAAAGGACAGTCCACTTTTCATAGTCGTCGTCGTCGATATGGTCATCGTGTTCTTCTTCTCTTCTGATAAAAAAGGCGAAACTCGAATCCTCTCCAGTCTAGTATTAGATGATCTTCCCCTCCGCGGCTATAGGCTTTCAACATCTACGAATCCCGTTTGCAGAAACCCAGATTGTGGATTTCCTGAGCGAATCCTGTCCACTGGTCCTCTTCCTCCTTCCATGTGCCTATCTACCTCTGTCATGGTGTCCCCAGGAAATAAATGGGGTTGACCAGTCCGGAACGGAGGCGGTGCGCAGGCCAGCCTTCGTTCATGCCGGCGACTGTTCGGAAGAGCCGTTGAACGACCCTGTTGCAGCAAGTTGCTTCATTCATTGAGAAGCATGCGGATGGGCAGCCTTCACAGACACAGAGAGGATGATGACGAAGGCGTCGCGCGCAGTGCTTTCTCCTTTCGGCCGCCGAACTGCACCCCGAACGTCAAACCCGAGCAAACTTCCAGAGGAAATCAATGGCGCCGGGTTCCATAGTTCTTGCGCTGGTGACCGATGAGCGGTAGTGGCAGTATTGAATGAAGTGTACCCGTCTTCCGGAAAAATCTTGTTTTCCTTTGGAACCAGAACCACAGGGTTCTTCTGCCTTCCCTCTCTGTTTGCTCAGAGACGTCACTGTTCGTTTCCGAACAGGGTCTGCTCCTCCTATAAACCCTTCATCGAACCCTCAAGCTTTAGACATCTTTTAGGCATCTCTTCTCTCACAGAGAGAGAGAGAGATAGAGAGAGAGAGAGAGAGAGAGAAGCTGGCACGTGGGACAGACCCTACGCAGAGAAGATGGGTTTGGGATTTCTAGGAAAGGACCTTATGAAAGCTTGGACGCGGCCCGATGGAGATCTAGTAGGGTGGGTTGGGCCAAGGTATCGTAAATATCACGTCTTTGGAAATCCAAGTCATGAAGACCATGATCGCCGGTGCATGCCCACCTTTTGTCGATCATCGGATATCACTCGTTGAAATCGGAAGAAACATTTCTCCCCCGTCGACTCCGTGTATGGCTGCGGGGTATGGATTGGATCCACCGAAACAATCGACGCGCCCAGGCCTGCTTGTGGTCTACATTGGCTTGAAGCGAACTGACTCCCTTCCTCATGGGGACACGTGGCACATTTATCCCGAGAGATATTTCATCCTCAAAGTATCAGAAAACTAGGGTTTTGGTCTCGGAGGGCTTCATGCGGGACGACCATGCTTCGTGCGTGACGAGCCGACCAAAGTTAGAAGTTAGAGAACGACAGGAAACCGCAGGGAGGCTTTTCGGGAATTGGCCTCAGCGAGTCGGAGTGAGTCAGACGAGCAGGGGAGTGCATGCGGCTCTCACTGCACCGAAAATATCCTGCTGGGGGAAGGAACAGGACATGGTCCATGGCCTTGTTCATGCCACCCGCGTTTGGAGGGGAGAGCTTGGTGGGGGGGACTACTACTGGATCTCGCTTCCGCATTTCCCCACCGGCGGTATCGCGGAGCACGCAAGGTGACAAAACCCTCGCCGTCTCAAAGTAATCCCACTTGCTCGTATTCGTATGGTTGGCGTATTACCACACATCCGCATGCAACCAGGCTCCCACGACTTCTGAGGAATGGGCCAACATCGAGAGCGAGAGAGAGAGAGATAGGAACATAACTAGTGATCGTTAGAAGGGAATATTGAAAGGAAACCCACCTAGGGTGGGTCCGTGTCTGTAGTGTTATGGGCCAGCTCATAGAGAGATCGAGAGAGAGTGAGAATGGACAAGTGGAAATAACTCCTCTCTCTCTCTCTCTCTCTCGCTACCTCGAGCTCTATATAATCATGGACAAGCCTTTCTTTCTCTACGGTTGTCTCCGCATCTCCTTTCTTCCTCTTCTCCCAGAAAGATGGCAGCCACGATCTTCCGCCCTCTCGTCTCCAGATTCACACGCAAAGCCTGCACCAAGCCCAAGCATGGACCTTTCATCGCCGCCATGTCCTTGCAGACCATGCCCCCCGAGCTCAAGTGGGTGCACCGCTCTCTTTCATCCTTTCACTTAAATCGTTCCCTTTCATCCGCTTTCTCTCTTTATTTTTTTCTTCTTTCCTCAGTAAGGAAGTGGAGAAGAAGACGAAGCTCCTGAGGCGCAACGTGGGGACCAATCGGATGGCCCCGGAGAAGCTGGAAATATTGGTGTCCATGGACAGCTGGGTCGAGGAGAACATCCTGCCGCTCCTGAGGCCCGTCGAGACGTCGTGGCAGCCGCAGGACTTCCTGCCGGAGGCCTCCGCAGAGGGATTCTTCGACGGCGTCAGGGAGGTGCAGGAGAGGGCGAGGGAGATCCCCGACGAGTTCTACGTGTGCCTGGTGGGGGACATGGTGACGGAGGAAGCGCTGCCGACGTACCAGTCGATGCTCAACAGCTTCGACGGGGTTAGGGATGAGACAGGGTGCAGCCCGGTGCCGTGGGCGGTGTGGACGCGGGCATGGACGGCGGAGGAGAACCGCCATGGTGACCTCCTCAATCGCTACCTCTATCTCTGCGGGAGGGTTGACATGCGTCAGGTGGAGAAGACCATACAGTATCTCATCGGCGGAGGCATGGTGAGCTACACACACTCTCTCTCTCTCTCTCTGTAGATTATGCAGACATGCATGATGGAAAACGCGTGGGATTTAGTAGTAAGGGGGGATCGGTGGCGAAAGACGATTATATGAAAAGCTGCATCGAATCACTTTAAATGAATTCTCGAATATAAATGTCTAACTCCATAACTAATACCATTTGAACCCAAAAGGTTATCAGTCAAGCCAGGTACTTACCAGAGTAGTCACAGTTCCGTCCTCCGTGCTGATCTTAGACATCTTCCTTGCTCGTAGGTTCTACCCGTGGACAACAACCCATACATGGGCTTCGTCTACACGTCTTTCCAAGAGAGGGCCACCTTCATCTCCCACGGCAACACGGCGAGGCACGCCAAGAAGCACGGTGACCTCACCCTGGCGAAGATATGCGGCACAATCGCTGCCGACGAGAAGCGACACGAGATGGCATACTCGCGGATCGTCGCCAAGCTTTTCGAGCTCGATCCCGACGCATCCATGCAGGCCTTCGCCGCCATGATGAGGAAAAGAGTCAACATGCCCGCCCAGCTCATGTTCGATGGGGAGGACCCCAAGCTCTTCGACAACTACGCCGCCGTCGCGCAGCGCACCGGTGTCTACACCGCCAAGGACTACGCTGACATCGTCGAATTCCTGGTGAAGGAGTGGAAGGTGGAGCATGTGACCGGCCTGTCAGGGGAAGGGAGGGCGGCGCAGGAGTACCTATGTAGCCTGGGGCCGAGGATAAGGAAGGTGGAGGAGAGAGCGCAGGAGAGGGCCAAGCAGGCCTCTATGGTGCCCTTCTCTTGGATCTTCAACAAGGGTGTTCTAGCGTAGAGTCCGTCATATGGAGCTGGATGAATCGGGGCACACATGGCTGTAACTTGTCCTTACGCTTCCGTCGGATAGCCTTAGGCCCGGAATCTCTCTCTCTCTCTCTCTCTCGACACGCGTATCATCTCCGTTCCCCTCCTACCTCTTCGACGAAGGAAGATTTGTCATAGTCAGTAGTTTTGTTTCACGTCCTTGCCGTTTGAAGGGATGTCGTCTTCTCCGATGGCGTGCGTGTTGTCCACTTTTGTTGTACATTTACGAATACCCATGAGATCGAGATCGACAGCGTGATAAATGAATGGACCTCCTCTTTGGCACGTGCATGACATGTGGTGCTTCGTTGTTCATCACGCAGCAGGGATCTAGCGAGAGAGAGAGAGAGAGAGAGAGAGAGAGAGAGAGAGAGAGAGGGGGGGATGGAAGGATGATCAATACGTTTTGCATAAAAATCAGATGAGGAAGACAGTAGAACTACAGAACCCTTTTAGCTCCAAGTGAAGGTTTGATTTGGAAATGCAAAAGCGACATAGAATTTCCGAATACAATCTGCTTCCGAAATGATAATAGAAATCGTCGGTTGTTTCAATCATAGAAATTCATGCCGTAAAAATCTCATATGGGCACTGTATAAACGCACGATCTTTCATTGGTTTCCCCTTGGATGGTTGCGAGATTCGTACAGATTTGTTCATCTCCGGCAAACATCCCCTCGTCCCATCGGAGATCCCCTTAATCAATCATAGAGCTGCAGAAGCGTATCCAAATTCTTAGCTATATTTATTTAGATCGATAGAGGGATAGAGAGATAGCGAGATGGAGAGAGAGAGAGAGAGAGAGAGAGAGAGTAAAGTTGACCAAGTATACCTAATGAAAACTGAGTTCGCCATTGAATTGAATCATGACCCCTGACCCTGACAGGATGAGTTCGTCAACGAATCTTGAAGAGGGGGATGACTCAAGACGTCAACCATCCCATGGCCTGGAAGGAAATCGCAGTTTACAGCTTTTTGTTCATAGAGAGGCAGTTAATTCCCTTCTTAACGCGGCGCCTGCCGACGACCGCCGAGGATTCAGCGACGAAAAGACAAAGACCCACCTGTAGAGCATTATTTCCATGAGTCATTTACAATATCTCAATTCAGGGGCTCCCACGTGTGCTCATTCAATCGTCGGTGGAAACAGGTAGCAGCCGCGAAGTAGATCCGGCGCTGACTCCCCTTCCATCAAGAGGAAATTCCACACGTGCAACTCGATGATGATGGATGGATGGCTTCACTGCGGAATACGGGAGGAGAGGGAGGGCGAGCGAGGGGGCGAGGGGAGGTTCATTGAAGTCGAAACTTCATGCAGCCTGCTCTCTCTCTCTCTCTCTCTCCCTACGCCGTGTGTGGCTGAAGGGGCGTCACACAGACTGCTGGTGGAGACGG
The DNA here is from genome assembly GCA_902729315.2 of Spirodela intermedia. Classification (NCBI taxonomy): domain Eukaryota; kingdom Viridiplantae; phylum Streptophyta; class Magnoliopsida; order Alismatales; family Araceae; genus Spirodela; species Spirodela intermedia. The sequence goes on along the minus strand of LR746276.1, from coordinate 209,903 downwards.
CCCAGCCCGCGGGTTTGGGTGGTCCAGTCAATATCTGGCGCCACCTTGACGGCACAGAACCGAGGTGGAGCCCACCCGCGAGGCAGAGCGTGGCTTGGGCCCCCTTTTGAGCGCGAAAGCTGAGCGTTGCCCGGCCCACCCTCGAGTGGGCCCTTTCCGCAGCGCCGTCGGCGACCCACGCTGACTCTCTTCTGGTGTCTTCACCGACTACCATGGAGCATTGTAAGTGATTTATTCTTCCGCCAATATCTGAGAACGGATCTCGCCGGGCGGTCCGCTCTGTGGCCCCACGTGGATTCACTGATTGTGGAGCCCACCGCTGACCCTCATCGACCCCCGGCCTCTTTCCTCCGCTTTTCGCATCAGAGTGATTTGATCATCAATCAGGCTCGTGCGGTACAACAGCGACGATTAGACACGGGAAGAGAGACGGAGGAGAGAGAACGTGTGACGAGGAGAGAGAGAGAGATGTAGAGGCCTGCTCGCTGCACCGTGAATTCAACCCTTGGGGGCGACCTGTCGAGTCGATGAACTTCACGGCGGTATCCCTCGCCGCCCCCCATTTCTTCTGATGGTCGGACCGATCCACACGGAGACACAGGGAGAGGCAGAGAGGGACAGAGAGACAGGCAGAGAGACGGAGAGGAAGGAGACGGGAGTGTGGGGGTTCGCGGCGCCGTGTCATATGTTCAGCGATGAATGTTGGAAGCTTTTACCCGAAGGCTTTTACCCTTTTCCCACCTACTTTCCCGTTCGATTCAGGGCTCCGACAATGGCGCTTCCGTGACTGCGCCTGTTTAATTATCTTTACCACCGCGAAAGACGATACACGGGTGGGGGAGAGAGAGAGGAGAGAGAGGGCTGCAGGGATTAGTTGCTTACTCTCTACACTGCTTACCCTCCTGCGGCTTCAGATCTATCAAGGATAGCTTCGAAAGCGCGCACGCGATTCCACCACCTCCGAGCTCACCCCCGTCTCATGTAATGTTAATGGTCCCTACCCTCAATCTATCTGGTTTGCCTTGTCCGTCAGCATCTGCGCATCTCTTTCATTCCCTCTTCCTTATTTTGGAGGGTTCTATCCCGCAGATCGCTGCAGAAACTGGATTTCTATTCGATGTTTCTTCGTCTTATTATCACCGGAAACGAGTGCAGGCGAGGCTCCTCCCTTGTGCCTTGAGGTTTCTGGACTCTCGGCCTGCCCTAGAAAGATTAGATCTCTTTCTGGATTGCTCGCGAGAAATAGAAATGGGAAGATAATCTGGAGACGGGCCCTCTTCCCTGCCCGGCAAGCTGCTAAGTGGCGTTCTCCGCCAAAATGTCTAGCTGAGACCAAGAACCCGTTTTTCTTTCCCTCTTCTTCTCCTCTGCTGGATGATGAGATCCTCACGCGGATGGGTTTCCCTCCGTCGATCTGTCTCTCATCCGTGTTGTTCTTCCGGTGCAGCCATCTTGAGTAGCCGGAGCTCGTCTTGCGGAATGGCGACCGGCGGGGCGCTCGGATGGCTGCTCCTCTGCGCCCTCCTAATATCTCTGCGGACGGCCGATGGCTACATGGTCGACATCACCTACCTCGAGAGCGCAGTGGCCAAAGGGGCAGGTATCCATTCCTCGAGTTCTTCAAGATCTGGCCAGAAAGAAGCTCGTATCTGATGCCTTATTGCTTCCTCTCCCCCGCGAGCTTCGTCACCTTTCTCGATCTCACGGTCTGACGATGTCCTGTCCTGCAGTGTGCCTGGACGGGAGCCCGCCGGCCTATCACTTTTCCCCCGGCTTCGGGTCGGGGGCCAACAGTTGGCTCATCCAGTTCGAGGTCAGTCTTTTCTTGACGATTGGCCTCCCCCTCCCGATTTGACTTGCTTCTTGTTTTCGGGGCTCCACGATTCCGTCGGGAGATCTTCGTGAACTGTCTGTTCCTATGCATCTGCTCCGGCGGGCCTCCGCTGCGATCGATCTCCAGGGAGGAGCGTGGTGCAACAACGTGACCTCCTGCCTCGACCGGAAGAACACCCGCTTGGGTTCCTCCAAGGCGATGGTGAAGCAGCTCGCGTTCTCTGGGATCTTCGGCAACAAGCAGGCTACGAACCCAGACCTTTACAACTGGAACAAAGCCAGAGTTCGATACTGCGACGGCTCCTCCTTCACTGGGGACGTGGAGGCCGTGGATCCCGTGAGTTGCAGCAGCAGCAGTAGTAGCAGTAGTAGTAGTAGTAGTTGTTGTTGTTGTTGTTTTATCCAGTCATATACCGCTGACCTCAGAGAAGCCCTGACCTTGCCCCGATTCCGGTGACGGCGCAGGCTACCAATCTCCACTTCAGAGGAGGGAGGATCTTCCTCGCCGTCATAGAGGAGCTGCTCGCCAAGGGGATGAGCGGCGCAGACCAGGTGGTCGAAGAGGGTTTTGCGTTGGAGGCTCTTGCTCCTTCCGCGGACTTCCTGCTTCCTCACGAGTGATCGTCCCCTTGAATCTTGCAGGCCCTCCTCTCCGGCTGTTCGGCGGGGGGGTTGACCGCCATCCTGCAGTGCGACAGATTCCGTGCGCTCCTTCCGGCGGCCGCCAAGGTCAAGTGCCTCGCCGACGCAGGGTTCTTCGTCAATGCGTGAGTGCTCGAGCTCGATCCGACTGACCGGGGTTCTTCCCCCGAGTTTTTCCGGGCTGACGACGCTGCCGGCCGGCGCTGCAGGAAGGACATCACCGGCGCTGAGCGCATTCAAGCTTTCTACAGCGACGTCGTGGCGACGCACGTATGATTGCTTCCTTCCGCCTCTCGCTTTCCTGATATCTCACTCAGGCCCTCTCATGTCCTCTCCCTCTACCTCTGGTTCGCCAGGGCTCTGCGAAGAACCTGCCGTCGTCGTGCACCTCGCGGCTGAGCCCGGGCCTGGTAAGCAATGCCGTCAAACCGCCGCCACCTCCACCAGTATGCGGTGCTTCTCGCCTTCATGGATCGAACTAACGTGGCCCCGGCCCGCACGCAGTGCTTCTTCCCGCAGAACGTGGTTCAAGGAATCCGGACCCCTCTCTTCATCCTGAACGCCGCCTATGATTCCTGGCAGGTAAGCCCGACCGCCGTTTAGGGTTCTTGTTCTTCGCCGGATCAGCCGATGGCCTGAACTTTGGAGTGAATCTGCGGGAGAATTTTTGATCTCCGGGGAGGGATTAATCTGCGGGTTTTCAGATCAAGAACATCCTGGCACCGGGAGCAGCGGATCCCCACGGGACCTGGCGCGACTGCAAGCTCGACATAAAGAAATGCTCCCCCGCCCAAATCCAGACGATGCATGGTCAGTGGAGCGGTCGCTGTTCTTCGTTAATCTTACCGCCGACGGAGAAGAGAGTAAGTCGGGCGTTGACGGAGGCTGTCTTGAGCGTGGACAGGTTACAGGGAGGGATTCCTGAAGGCGCTGGCGGCGGTGGGAAACTCTCCGTCGAGGGGCTTCTTCATCAACTCCTGCTACGCCCATTGCCAGTCGGGGATGCAAGAGACGTGGCTGAGGGGGGACTCTCCCAAGCTCGACGATACGGTCTGATCCGTGATCTCTACCTTGATAGATGAGATAGATCGGTAGAGGGGGAATCGTTTCCTCGAGATCATGATCCATTTTTCGTTTCCTCGTCTGCAGACGATTGCAAAGGCGGTAGGGGACTGGTTCCATGACCGGCAGGGGTTTCAGAAGATCGACTGCCCTTATCCCTGCGACAAGACATGCCACAATCGCATCTTTGAATGAAAATCCACCCCCCCGCCCCCCCAGTCCTCTTATGGCGGTGATTTGTGTCGCCGGCGGCAAGCGAAGAATGATCGACGATCATCGCCACCCTCCTGCATTACTGCGGCTACTGTTACCGGGACGGATTGTCGTTCATGAATAAACGCTGCTGAGTTCTTTTATAGAACCCTCCCTCCTAGATTAAGCTCCTCTCCGACATGGGAACGGTGACGAGCTCCTCTCGCTCCCCTGTGGCTGATTTAGGGCGCCGGGGCCAAGGGGTCTCTGTTCCTTCTCCATGGCGGGCGTCCCCGGCCTACGCCGGATGGGATTAATTACTCTGCGCGCGACAGATCCCGTGGTCTGCCTCTGACCTCTGCAACCGCGTCTGTCATGATTCTGAAGGCGCGGTGGAGGCGGAGCATTATTGCCGCCCCGGGGTCCCAATCACGGGAGGATCTGGAGAAATTCTGCCTCGGGTCTGAAACAGCTCGCCGGAAATGGTGATCGGCGGCGTAGTTACAAATCCTACGAGGTTGACAGCGGAGTTAAGCAGGGGTGAAATGAGAGCCCGAGGAAGAAGACACAGAGGTCGCGTAGAGGAAATCGATGAGGGAGGAGAGCATACACCACCATTTAAGAAGACGCGGAAGCGCCAGGCGCGGCAGGTAGATCCAGAGGAGACTGTCGGCAGCGCACTGAGAAAGACGTCGATGGGCAACGGGCGGAGCTCCGGGGGTTGGCTCCCTCTCTTCCGTCCTTGAGAAGAGGAGAGCGAGAGGAGGAGGCGACCGCAGGTAGGGAGAACATCGCTTCCTCCTATCTCTCGCTCGACGTTTCTGTCTCTTAGGATTCATGGCTCCTGAGCTCTGAGGGAGCGGCTGCAGAATGGAGAGCTTGAAGGCGCATTTCTCATGGACCGTCGTCTTCATGCTCGGGCTGCTCTCGTCGACGGGGCAAGGGTTCCTCGTGAATCTCACCGTCCTGGAAGCCGCCGCCCGCAGAGGGGCAGGCAAGTCCATGTTCCTACCATGAAGATTCATCCTTTCTGATAGGAAATCGGCGATGTTCTCTGCCGTTTCGCAATGGTCTCTTAGCTGCTGATCTGAACTCGCCGGTGAAATGCTCTGTCCTCTGCAGTGTGCCTGGATGGGAGCCCGCCTGCGTATCATCTCGCGCCGGGGTTCGGCCCGGGGATGAACAGTTGGCTGGTCCACATTGAGGTCTGAACCCCTCGACGATGCCTCGGAAATGTATGATCATATGCCTGTGCGAATTGTCCTTGTCTCCAACACTCTGGGCAGCGATCGCCCAATGAGAGTCCCAGTTCATGGGTTATGGGATCATCTCTCTCTCTCTCTCTCTCTCTCTGTATGTGTCTGAATGGCTGCTGGTTATTTCAGGGGGGAGGATGGTGCCACAACATCACCAACTGCTTCGCTCGCAAAGTGGGGAGACTCGGTTCGTCCAGGGCCATGGGGAGCATCGTCTTCTCCGGCATCCTGAGCGACCGCAGAGACCTGAACCCAGGTGGGGCTCCTCGCCGCCATACTTGCAACTCCGATCATCAGCCAAATTCTCTCTCCAGCATGAACCCTGCATCAGCCTTAATCCATGGAGGAACACAGAGCTTTCCTTCTGAATTAACCAGTCGTCTCAATCTCCTCTTCTCATTCGAGGATGAACTTCTTCTAAGTGTGCCGCATCTTCGAAATCGTCTGAATCTGCAGAGTTCTACAACTGGAACAGGGTCAAGGTCGCTTACTGCGACGGCTCGTCCCTGACTGGAGATGTCGATAGAGTAGATCCCGTGAGTAATCTTCTCGTTCCAGTAATCCTTTTAGTCATCAACGGCCGATGCTCCGCCCTATTCCTCTCATGCATATCGATAGATGGCTGACTCGGGTGAGGATCTGACCAGGCCACCAACCTTCACTTCAGAGGAGCCCGGATCTTCGACGCGGTGATGGAAGATCTGCTCCGACAGGGAATGAGATACGCCGAAAGCGTACGTGCCCTAAATGTCCATAGATCGAACGAAACCAGCGGTGGTGATAACGTGGCCGGGGATTCTTGCAGGCACTTCTCTCCGGCTGCTCTGCCGGAGGGCTGGCGGCGATTCTGCACTGCGACCGATTCCGCGCCCTGCTGGCCGCCGCCGCCCGCGTGAAGTGCCTCTCGGATGGCGGCTTCTTCGTCAACGTGTAGGTACACGAGAGAGAGAGGGATGTTAGTATATTTCCGAGTTCTGACTCCTGGGCATCGATCGGCCATGGCAGAAGGGACGTCACCGGAGCAGAGTATATGAAGAGCTACTTCAGCGAGATCGTCGCGACCCACGTACGTTCCACCTCCGTTCCTCGACGATCTCTGCCTGCAACTTCTTCCCCGTGCTTGTTAGGAAGGTGGGTATCTGAGCCTCCCCCATGGCTCCAAGCAGGGCGCCGCGAAGAGCCTCCCCTCGTCGTGCACCTCCAAGATGAGCCCCGGCATGGTGAGTGCAGTGCAGTGCAGTGCCTCTCTTCAGTGATTATTCTTGATCCGATCGGAGCGCGCTGACGTGGTGGCGATCGATGCAGTGTTTCTTCCCGCAGTACGTGGTGAAGCAGATCCGCACGCCGCTCTTCGTCCTCAACGCCGCCTATGATTCCTGGCAGGTGGGCATCCATCCTCCTCCCTCCATGACCTCCCTGGATATGGTGGCTACGTCTGCTACCATTAGAGCATCATCATCAACATGTTCCGAGATTTTCTCTCCCATGCATTCTGGGTTGGTACTACTATTATTATTGTTACTACCAGGCATCGAACGAGTACAATATCTACTTCTTCAGATCTCTCATCTACCCGGCTGAAATCCTTTTTGACTTTTAGATCAGGAACGCGCTGCTCTCACCGGGCTCTGACCCTGCGGGAGCTTGGAAGGAGTGCGCGTCGGACATGAGCCTGTGCGACACCAGCCAGTTGGAAGCCCTCCAAGGTCCCTCCCTCCCGCCCTTCTTTTCGTGCTTACCTTTGCTTGACTAAAAGCTCGGAAACAAACCAGGCGGTTCCCATTGATTTCCGTGTTCGTGGCTCTTCGTGGGCAGCATTCAGGATGCAGTTCCTAGGCGCGCTGAGGGGCCTCGGGGCGAGCCCGGCCGCCGGCATGTTCGTGAATTCATGTTTCGCTCACTGCCAGACGGAGATGGCGGAGATATGGCACTTCGATGGGTCTCCGGTCCTGGGGAACACGGTGAGCTCGCTCCTCGAACACAGTGGCGTTAGACCTGTTTCTTTACTCTCTTCTTTTTTTCCTTCGTTTCTATCCGATTTTTACGGGGGGAAGGAATCAGATCTGGTGGGTTTTTGAGGCTGGTGGCATTGAAGCGAGACCACTGCCGCCTTATCCGAAGGGGTGTGCGTTGACTTCGAAGGTGTGATCTTGATGCGCTGTTCTTCGCAGACGATCGCCGGCGCCGTCGCGGAGTGGTTTTATGATCGGCGCCCCTTCAAGAACGTCGACTGCCCGTACCCCTGCGATTCATCGTGCCGCAACATCAGATACGTTCCAGAGGAGTTTCTTCCCGGGGAAAATCTGCACCACAAGCTAAGGCATCTGCTCATGTGCTCCCCCGCGCAGTCATTCTATTTCTCATGGGCTCGAGAGTTGACCCCCAAGAGCCGCTGACCCCTTCAGTTGACCGACGAAGCTCCCGCGCCAGCTCCAGCATTCAGCATGCATTTACCGGAGACCCATCTGTTCTCCATCAGAGATAAATAGAAAGAGCAGCAAGTTCCCTTTTTTTTCGCAGAGAAACTACAGAATAATGCTGTTTGTATTAATAAAATATTCGTAAAGAAATAAATCTCACTGATTGCCACATCCGCGACAGCCCAAATAAATAAATAAATAAATCCACAAAATGTGCGACACGAATTTATTTCTTGCAATTATTTTTACGGCGCCGAATTTTCTAGTAGAGCCGTTGATTAACTCCGCCGGGGGGGTTTCTCAGCGACGTGGCCTCTCGCCGTCGGCTGGCGTGCCTCCCACTTCGTGGGGTGGAACTGTCGCTGAGCCCAATAGTCCAACGCAGGAGAACGTGCCACGTGTTCGCCATCGTCGCCGCCCTCCTCATCCCCACCTTTCCTTCCAGATGGGGAAGAAGAGGGGAAGAAGATGGGGGGGGCGGAGGAGAGGAGGTAGCCTCTCCATGTCCATCCAAAACGAGCTCTGATAATGATGCAGCGAAAAGAAAACGTATGGTTAGGTTCCCACGCACGCATGTTAACCGTTGCCCTCCTCTCCTCTTCCTCTCTTTCTCCTCAGGCATCTCCCGGCATCCTCCGCCCCGCCCGCCTGAAGATTGGCGACCCGCTCGCCGCCGCCCAGGTGGGTTTTGAGCTCTACCCTCCGGCAGGTGGACAATTCTGGCTTTGCTCCCCGCCTACTCTATCTCTCTCTCTTCCCTGGAATGTTTTGTGGGTTTGTGTTTAATTTTGAGGGCGAGGAGGATGATCCGGGAGGGTGGACGAGGGCGTGGTGACGGGGTTTTAGGTATTTGATCACTTGCCCTTCCGGCAAGGATCTTCTAGAGTTTAGTGGGATGCGCTGAAGGGTGGAGCTCGGAGAAGCCTTTGTCTCCGCTCCCTCTTCTCTGCCCGTGCTCAGGGGCGATAAATTTCTGTGAATGGGGAAGAAGAGTTCTCATCTGTCGCCTCGCCTCCTCTGGCTCGAGAAGCCGCTGGTGCCGTCTGACCCGCTTGGATTTCTCCCGCTCAGTCGAAATGTTGAGATCTCTCAAGCTTTGCTTCCAGCTCTAACTTGCAATCACCCTTCGTGTTTTTCTTGCTTTCATTGGGCGCCGTGGCCGCTGACTCGCAGAGGGGAAGCGCATCGGTGAACGGAGATGAGTCCTCCATCTTGGATCGGGTAGCTTCTCGAGGAACTGAAGCTCCGAATCTCTGGGTCAAAGTCCTGCGATGGCCACAGCCGCCGTCATCGGGCTGCCCGCGGGGAAGAGGTTGCTGACCACTCCCTTCTGCCCGTCGGACCTCTCCGAGAAATTCTTCTCTCCGGATCATGGGTCGGGGCAATTCTCAGCCGCTGCCTTCGCGAGGAACTTCATCGTGGCGAAGAAGACTCCAGAGCTCGGCCAGAGCACCGCCCACTGCCAAATGCAGACGCGGGCCATCAAGGCGCTGGAGGAGTACGTCGGCGCCTTCTCTGCGCTATCCCAGCAATCCAGCGTGTCCCACAAGGAGGACGATCGAAATGCGGAGCTTCCCCTGGAGGCCCTCCTTCTGCTGCAGAAGTCCTTGCTGGAGAAGCAGTGGAACCTTTCCCTGGACCAGCCCTTCTCCCTTGAGACGGCCCGCAAGCAGCCCGGAGTCGTCCGCTCGGGCGTATCCGCCCGACAGAGGAGGACGAGCACGAGAAAGAGAGGCTCGAACCAGGGAGTCGTAGTCGGAGCCCTGAGAAAGAGGAAGCAGCCTGCGGCTGCAGTGAGCCCCGAGCTGCTGCAGAATCGGCCGAGGGGGTACATCAGAGGCGCCATAAGCGACGGCCTGCTCACTCATGCCGAAGTGGTGAGCCTTTCAGAGAAGATCAAAGCCGGCATTTTCCTGGAGGAGCACAAGTCCAAGTGAGTATCCGATGTTATCCTAGGAAAATTCTGTGTTCTATGCTTTCCATCTGGTCAAATGATTCATTTTTTTACTCAAATCCTACCCAGTTCAGCCTTGTTTGTCGTTACTAAGGAACACCCTCCCCAGATTATGCAGAAATTTCCGAAAAAAATGGAAGGTTTTACACTAGAAAGAGCGAGGAAAATGTGAACGTAGCAGAGAATAATGATAATATTAATATCATCATTGAAAAAGAAAACCCTAGCCTCCAAGAACGCCTCCATGCTAGATCTTGGTCACCCTTTCATTCTTGCCTCTGCTGCATGCTGCCCCAGGCTGGAACAGAGACTGGGATGTGAGCCGACAGACAAGCAGCTGGCATCTTCGCTGAGGATGTCAAGTTCGGAGTTGCACTCGAGGATGATCGAATCCAGTTTGGCGAGAGAGAGGCTCGCGATGAGCAACGTCCGCCTCGTCCTGTCGATCGCCCAGAAATACGACAGCATGGGCGCCGAGTTGGACGACCTCGTTCAGGTGACGCCACCCAGCTCTCCGATAGCTTCCCCCTATAAGCTGTTTAAATCTTGGATCTCTGATGGCGCCGGTAAGCTTCTGTAGATCACTCTGGTTTTGCGGGAAGCTGACTCCTAGTCAAATCCACAGGGTGGCCTGATCGGCTTGTTACGTGGGATAGAGAAATTCGACTCGTCCAAGGGCTGCAGGATCTCAACCTACGTGTATTGGTGGATCCGCCAGGTGAGTTCACTGGGTTGACCGCCGTATTTTTTATCTCATGCGCCGTCTTCTGGATTGCCATTTTCCGTCGCGTGATGCTGCCGCTTAGACGTTCTCCGGTCGCCGGGTCTTCTGTGCGATTCAAATCCTCGATCCCATGCAAAAACTACAGCGATGTTCTTGATCCTGCTGCTTTCCGCGGTTTATCTGATGCGATTCTGTCTACTCGCAGGGAGTTTCGAGGGCGCTGGTGGAGAACTCGAGGATCCTGAGATTGCCTTCGCACCTGCACGGAAGGCTGTTCTCTATCCGGAGCGCGAAGACCCGGCTGCAGGAGAGAGGAATCGCGCCATCGATCGATGTAAGCCAATGGATAACTTATCGGCATTGACGCCGGGCTTCAAGCTCCTCTGAATGCTAGCCGGCCTCCTCCGGCTGATTCTACCGTCCGGCCGTCGTCTCACGGGCGCTCCTTGCGTGCAGAAAATCGCGGAGTCCATGAAGATGTCCACGAAGAAAGTCAGGAACGCCGTGGAGGTGAGCAGAGACCGATCCTGTCTGATCCGCGCCACGGTGTTTTTTCTTCTTTTTTTTCCCTCTCCATCGGGCCCTGATTTGCATCGACGCAGGCGGTCAGCAAGGTGCTCTCCCTCGACAGGGAAGCGTTCCCCTCTCAGGATGGCCTATCGGGCGACACTCTTCACAGTGTACGGCGAAGGGGTTTGATCTTCTCGGAGAAGAAAACGAGCGTGGGTCTTCGAAAATGCGCTGATCCTGGAGTAAAAATCTTTTCTTTTTGTTTTTTTTTCAGTATGTTGCGGACGATCACGCTGAGAACAACCCCTGGAGCGGAGTTCAGGAGTGGTCTCTCAAGGTGAGCGGTGGAGCATCGAGAAAGAGGCTTGACTTTGTGTCATATGTAACCGTTCCCGAAGACGATGCTTATTTTGGTGCGTTGACCTCTGTCTCATCATCTGAGGATTGGGTGCCAGGAAGAAGTCAACAAGCTTCTTTGCGCGACCCTCAGCCAGCGGGAGAGGGACATCGTGCGCCTGTACTACGGCCTGGAGAAAGACTCCCAGACGTGGGAGGACATCAGCAGACAGTGAGCGCCGCCTTAAACCCTAAACACTCCTATTCTTTCACCCGTGTCCCCATTAGTTACTCCCACCGAGTTCGTCTGATCCACCAGTTGGGTCTGGGTCGGCCGCCATGGCGGCGCTTTCCTCTCTGCAGGTTCGGGCTATCCAGAGAGCGGGTGCGGCAGGTCGGGCTGCTCGCCCTGGAGAAGCTGAAGCAGGAGGCGAGGAGAAGGGGGTTGGAGACGATGCTGGCGCAGCAGTGAGGCGCGTCTTCCTCGGCCGGAGCTCCGCCGACGGGGTGTGTAAAGTGCAGATGCATAGCGATAGATGCATACTTCTGAGTAGAAGCTCTTCGTGGAGGCAATAAACCCGGTGAAAATCTGTGAGAGGGTGGAGCTCCCGTGGCCTCTGTTCCGAGGTGCGCTTCTTCTCAGCTGCTCCTCCCAAAAAGGTCAAGGATTTTTGTGTGACAAAGAGGGGATTTTTGCCTGAAAGTCAAAGATGGGTCGATAAATATAATCTCTATTTGATCCGTCGTAGTTGCGTTGGACCGATCGAGTCCCGCCGACCCGGCTGGAAGAGTCTTCCTTGTTCTTGGGGATGGCGATGGCAGCGCTGAAATAGATAACCAGAGCAAGGTGTGTGCAGCTTCGGCTTCTTCGTAGCCTGGAAGAAGAAGAGGAGCTACAGATGCCCCAATTGAGGAAGCTGCGTTGACCACACTCGGGATCTACAAAAAGAAAAAAAAAAAAATCCCGTATCACCAGAAGCCCCAGTTTTGGAGATGCCAGGCGGATGATGGCGGGACAGTTGACCTTTTACGGTCTGGAGGATTACCTTGATAGAGGGGGGGGTTGTCCGGACGAAACCGCGCCTCCGCCCCACACGTAGGCAGACAGTGTCTGGATGATAAGGAGAATGGATGAGCCGAGAGAGGGCGCGGCAGCGGCAACGGCAGCGGCGGTGCCGGCGGCGGAAAGCGGGAGGAGGAGGTAGAGACCCCCCCCCCCCCATCTCCGACCATGTCGGCGTCCTTTCATCTCCCCCCGCCGCCCTCTGTGGCCGCCGCCGCCTCGGGAAGCAGCCTCGCCTTCTCCGGCGGCCCGCCAGATGGGACTCCGAAGCGCAAGCTCTCGGTGAGGGCGCAGCTGGGGCAGCTCTGCAAAGAGGGGCGGCTGGAGCTCGCCCGCCGCCTCTTCGACACCCTCCCGCGGCCCGTCCCCACCGTCGTCTGGAACACCCTCCTCATCGGCTACGTCTGCAACTCCCTCCCCATGGAGGCGCTCCGCCTCTACGCCCTCATGGACGCCGCCCCTGACGCCTACACCTTCTCCTCCACGCTCAAGGCCTGCGCCGACGAGCGCCGCCTGAGGGCCGGCGAGTCCCTGCACGGCCGCCTCCTGCGCCTGCCCCGGCCGGGGCTACTCAGGAACAGGGTCCTCAACAACTCGCTCCTTGGCATGTACGCCGCCTGCTCGCCGGAGAGCCCCCGCGCCGCCGCCGCCGTCCGGCTGCTGTTCGACCGGATGCCCAAGAGGAACGTCGTCTCGTGGAACACGATGCTTGGGTGGGCTCTCAAGGCCCGGAGGCCGCTGGACTCACTGAAGATGTTCAAGAAGATGGTCGATGGCGGAACCAGGCCGTCGGCCGTCAGCTTCGTCAACGTCTTCCCCGCAGTGGCCGCTATGGAGGACTGGCGGAACTCCATGGTCCTCTACGGCATGCTCCTCAGGCACGGCGACGAATACGTCGACGACGCCATCGTCACGAGCTCTGCGATCTGCATGTTCTCCGAGCTCTCGGATGTCTCCGCCGCGAGGCGAGCCTTCGATCGCTCTGCGACCAGGAACACGGAGGTGTGGAACGCCATGATCGGAGGGTACGTCCAGAACGACCTCCCCGAAGACGCCCTCGACCTCTTCGTCCAGATCTTGGCACAGGACGCCGTCCTCGCCGACACGGTGACCCTCATCGCCGCCCTCATGGCCGCCTCGATGCTACAGGTGATCCGCCTCGGGGAGCAGCTCCACGGGCTCATCCTCAAGAACTCGACGGCCCCGCCGCCGGTGATCCTCTCGAACGCCCTCATGGTCATGTACTCGAGGTGCGGCTCCGTGCAGACGGCCCTCGATCTCTTCCACCAGATGCCCGAGAAGGACGTCGTCTCCTGGAACACCATGGCGTCCGCCCTCGTGCAGAACGGCCTCGAGACCGAGGGGATCCTGCTCGTCCGCGAGATGCAGAGAGATGGGCTGAGAGCCGACGCCGTGACCCTCACGGCGGCGCTCTCCGCCGCCTCGAACTTGGGCGACATCAGAACGGGGAGGGAGGCGCACGGCTACCTCATCCGGCACGGGATCGGCGGCGGAGCAGGGATGGACAGCTATCTGATCGACGTGTACGCCAAGTCGGGAGCCGTGGAGATTGCCAGGCGCCTGTTCGACATGGCTGGAGAACGGCGGGAGCAGGACCTGGTCACCTGGAACGCCATGATCGCCGGCTACGCGCAAGCGGCGCAGGCCGAACCCGCCGTCGCCCTGTTCAGGAAGATGCTGCTGGAGGAAGAAGACGACGACCACCTGGCTCCCAGCGCCGTCACCCTCTCCTCGGTCATCCCGGCCTGCGGCGCGGCCGGGGGGCTCCGCTCGGGGCGAGAAGTCCACTGCTTCGCGATCCGGCGCGCCTTGGACGAGAACGTCTTCGTGGGCACCTCCCTCGTGGACATGTACGCCAAGTGCGGCTGCGTCGACGGCGCCGAGAAGGTGTTCGACGGAATGCGGGAGAAGAACTCGGTCACTTACACGACGATGATATCGGGGCTGGGCGCGCACGGGCTGGGCTGCAGAGCCCTCTCCCTCTTCTGGGAGATGCAGTGGCGGGGGATGGCGCCGGATGCCGTCACGTTCGTCGCCGCCATGACGGCCTGCGGCCACTCCGGCATGGTCGAGGAAGGCCTCGAGCTCTTCCACCTGATGGAGGAGGAGTTTCAGATCCCTGCTTCCGTCGAGCACCACTGCTGCGTGGTCGACATGTTGGGCAGGGCCGGGAGGATCAAGGAGGCGTACGACTTCGCGAGGGAGCTCGGAGAGGACGGCGGCTTCGTGGGCATCTGGGGGTCGCTTCTGGCGGCCTGCCGGCTGCACGGGGAGCTCGAGCTGGGGAAGCGGGTGGCGGAGCGGCTGTTCGAGATCGAGAGGAGGGCTGGTGGCGCCGCCGCCGCCGGGGTCTCCGGCTACCACGTTCTGCTCTCCAACGTCTACGCGGCGGAGGGCAGCTGGGAGAAGGTCAACGGGATAAGGCGGCGGATGAGGAGCAAGGGGCTGAGGAAGGAGCCCGGATTCAGTTCCATTAAGGTCGGGGACGCCTCCCATAGGTTCATGTCCAGGGACGGGTGGCACCCGGAGCGCGACCAGATCAAGGGGATGCTTCGCGAGCTGAGTTACAACACAAAGTCAGAGGGTTATCAGGATGTGGTTCCAGTCTTCTTGGACGATATGGCCGAGACGGATGAATGAACCCAGGCCAGGCCGTGCATTCACCCCGGTTGCGGCGAGATCATTCGTAGTCAACGGCCACAGCGGAGACTCCCAAGCTCCAAGCGAGGGAATTCTCCGAGAGAATAAGAGGCACGCTTCTTCCCCTGTGAACTGTGGGCGACATCAAGATGCCATGCCATGGGAGCGGATATCTTCTTCTATTCCACCAGATGAGCGAGCACTATCCCTTTGAGAATCACAGAACTGCGAGTGTTCACAGCGACAAGGCCCAGATCTGACCTGCAGCGATCAAAAAAGTCAATCAGATGGTTGAACAGATGACACTAATCACAGCAAGCCCGGCACGTCTTATGTCATGACGATGAACAGAAAGTCAAACCCGAAACGGAGATTTCCAGCACAAACACGATATGGTCAATGGCGCACAGATTGGGTGGGAAATGAGACGAAGGCACACTAGGAGCAAATCTCTTCTCTTTATCTCGTGCGTGGTGGTTAATCAGTTATCACTGAATTCCCCGTGCTGGGATGTCCCAAGAGGGTCTCAAAACAGGGTCAACTGAGTAAACCTGTTGACCCTGTTTTTTTTTCTTTTTCTTTTTTTTTTTGTTGGTGGGGATATAAAATTAAAAAATCAGCTGGAATCAGCTGATTCCGGCTGGCCCCACCTAATAATATCTCGGATTCACCATTACCCACAACAAGTTGACAAAAAAGGAAAAGAAGACGGAGAGAGCTCCACATCAGCTGCTGCACAGACCCATTCGGTCTGTGATCCAGACAAATCTCAATCAGTCAACATAACAAACTGCAGTCAGCTGAACATCCGGAAAAACATCACGAACTTGCATGCAAGAAATTTCAGAGATTGGTTAAGCAAGCACTAACCTTCCGAAAGGTGAAAGAAACCCTCCTTCGACCTCTTCTGACCGCATTTCCTCTGACAATGTCAACCTGACAATGTCAACATGACAGCATCAGCCCATCAAGAGGCGCCCCTCATACAGAGCTACAGCTGGCCCAAGTCAGGGAGGTAGGTAGTCTACGGGGGGTTGTGTGGGTTAGACGCATGATGGCCGGTCCACGCGGCCGAGCCCGTGGGTTCCCACGGAGGGAGCAGCTCAGCAACCCAGAGGCAGGATTAGGTTCTTGTCCCGGATTTTTAAAATCAATAGAAACTGATGCAGCCTCTTTCACCCCAAGGACTAAAGATTAAGATAATATTAAAGAACCGATCTTGCTGATGAGAAACGCAGGCAAACTACAGCATGGTAAAGCAACTGAGACATTACTTTGTCATCTAATGAAACTTACCTCCTGATTAATAATCATTGAATAAAATCAATTCATAGCTTCTTGGGGCAAAAAAAATGGCACGACATAGTGAAAAGCAATACCTTATGATGTGGGATGTAATGATGCCATGCGTAGCGTCCTTCACCAGACATCACTAGCATTGACCTGGGAGGAAGAAATATAGCCTTCCTTATGGAACCTGAGGAATGAGCAGGGTTTTCGCTTTGGTTTTCCTCTTCCGTATCAGTAATTGCAACAGGCTGAGGCTGCCGTGAACCCTGAGAATATTTCCTAAATTCCATGATGCAAGAACCCGCTAATGACAGGCTAAATATAGGCCCATCAAAAGCTGAATGAGTGTCTATATGAGGAGACAAGCCCACTCCGGGGGAGTATTCATTGACCTGAAAGCATTCGAGTTTGTTCAACGACTTGAACAACTTTTTGCCAGATTCATGGCGTCTCATAAAAAGGGATATATAAGCATGCATATCTCACCGTCAGCTGATCAATGGCCTGTCTTTCATCATCAAGTCCAGGAAACGACGCGATTTTCTCGAGCACATTAGATAAGAAGGATGGAAGCTCACCCAGGAACTGCTTCGTATCGACATTCCTTGTCTGTCAGAAAGAACACTTGTGCTGAGAAGAAGTATCGCGGTAAATATTCAAGAGCATGATCTAGATGATACCAACTTTAAATGCATAGTATCATCACGAAAATAGGAGAATCCGTCGTGAGGATGTTTGGAAGAAAGCCATTCGACCAACAAGGAAGAAGAAAACAATCCATAATCTAACGAAAAAGTAAAGAACCTAGCATTTCCTCACCATCCTTCCCCAAGAATCACAGGCTTTGGAGACCGCTTACACACGGATTTCCTAGCCCTTTCTTCTGGTTTTCAAAACCAGTGGATCCACTCGAGCTATCGGGATATAAATTAGGGATTTTTCTTAGGACGGATCGCATCTTAAGGGGAAAAGGCTTTATCACTAGCTCTGAGGGCTCATACGTGTGAGAAGCAAGATTATTTTTTTTTTACTTCTCAAAAAATACGTTTCACATGGGTTGAAGACCCTTTCATCATCATCATCATCATCGTCACTATTCCTTTTACACCGCAGAATCCGCTGATCACGGGTTGAGCTGGGGCAGCGGGGATGTTTAGACGCAAACTGGTCACTAGCAAGGGGGATTTGGGGGGTAACCCAGATAGCAACAAGGCGTAAAGAGGAATGTCACTACCCAAGCTAACTCCCTAATCTTCATTGATAAAGAGGAATGTCAAACCTGATCGAGTGAAGCTTGACCACTATCTCCCATCTTGAAGAACAATTATGCTGATTTCAAGTCAGAGAAAAGAACTGTGGCGACCACTGCCCATCTCAAGGTTTTCCTTCAACCCCAACCAGAGAGGCCGGCCACCCAGCATCTCAAGATTCTGCCCACTGTGCATTATCTCTGTCCAGCACAAAACGTTAAAGAATGGATGCGCAACCAACTACCCCATGTTGAATGGCGCCAACTACTGCAGCCACTCTGTTGGTGAGATCAAAAGGCAAAAGGCAAATTGAATGAAGAAAAAGAAATGCGCGTCTTCCTCCTACGACCTATCATTGCGAGGAAAACACGCTAAAAAGAAAACATCTTAGCCTCTGGTAACATGTTTCTGAAGCACTGGTTTGTCATCTTCATCCCCAGAGCATATGCAGCTGGTTCTCCCAGTTCTGTTCAGAAATGCTTCCCCTGCCCCGCATCACTCAGCGCTTCCGGGATTGAATGTTCCCAACTTGAGATTCCAACAGAACAAGAATCCAAACTACACATCGTCAAGGACGAATTCCCCTGATTAGTTAAGACACCGATTCTTCAGTCACTGCCCATTCGAGATTTTCTAGTCTAATGTAAGAATTGGCCTTAGAGAAGTGTGCAGACAGAGAAGAAGCACCAGAAAAGGCAATCCAGCAACGTTTCTACCATGGGCCAGCGCATACGGGCATGAAACTAGGAAGACTGTGAGCTTACTTCATAGAGGAATGCGTGCCCGTAGTGCTGCACCCTCCTCTTCGCAAGGCGCCTCCAGGGCCTGGCGTCAACTGCTGCAAGGAGCTCCTGAGAGAGAGAGAGAGAGAGAGAGTCAGGGCATAGAGAGAGGAGGGAATACGGTGACAAAATACGGTGGAAGAGTAAAAGGAAACAGCGTGCACTCTTTTCCGACCTTCTCTTCCTCCGCAGTGACAAAATCCTTCACCAGGTAGACCCCGGGGACCCCCAGCTCCTCCGCGTCGAGCGCCACGGGCGCAGCGTCGGAGGCCGCGGACGGCGGTGGCTGGGGAAGGGAGTAGCGGATGTGAAGGGTGCGCCCGCGGAGGGCACCGCAGGGGGCGCCGCCGCCCCATGCCGCCACGGCCGCTCTCGCAGAGCAGGCGTCGGCGAAGCAGACGACGACGCGGGCCCCCGAGCCGTCCGCCAGGTGGACGCCGGCCACCTCCCCGAAGGCCCCGAACGCGGCGGCGACGTCCGAAAGGGACAACCCCACGGCGGGGCCGCAGTTCGCCACGTACAGGTTGGCGCTCTCGGCGGCGCCGCCCGCAGGCCGCACGAATCGCGTCGGGAGCATTCTCTCATCCCTCTCCCTCCCCCTTCCCTCCGCAAGAACCCCCCCGACCGGCTAATAAAAGACCAAGGCTTCCTTCGGCCATCAAAGTTCAGCCCGAAGTTCTCAGTCTTCTGCATGGCCTCGCTATCAGCCACCCCTGACACTGGGGGACAAGAAGGTGAACACCACCCACATCGGAAACATGGGACACACAACGGTCACAGCGGAAACATGGCCGACAGACTGGAGCACAGGGACCGAGGAAGGGAGGGAGAGGCGTCCTCGAGCTCCACGAGCCTGCACCGGAGAGGAGCCACACAGTTCCTTCACGGTCGGCTGCAAGGCAAAAAGGCTCAGTGAAGATGTCAGGTAAGTCGAGAGGCAATGCGCAGCAGCGTCTTAGGCGAGGAAGATGGGCGGATCATCTTGGGCCAGATGGGATTTTCTGCAGGGGATTTCGGAAGGGGCGGTCTGAGTCCTGCGACGCTGCAAATGAATCATGAATGGCATAATCACAGAAGACTGATTACATTTTATAGAGCATCGGCTCGGGATACCCAAACAAGGTTTTTTTTTTTGCAGAAACAGCACAAGGAAGATGAAATTTCGAGTACAAATTTCATTCCTGGCAGCAAAATGTTGACTCGTAGACGGGGAACGAGGCCACCTTTCCGGATCAGGCAATGCTTCCTCCATAGTCCTCGGCAACGTGGGACGACGGTAGGACGCCGCCAAGTGTGTGTCCAACCCTTGGCCCTGCATCACAATTTCGTCAGCCTGCTCTATG
This sequence comes from Spirodela intermedia, assembly GCA_902729315.2. NCBI lineage: Eukaryota > Viridiplantae > Streptophyta > Magnoliopsida > Alismatales > Araceae > Spirodela > Spirodela intermedia. The sequence continues at coordinate 190,585 of LR746276.1, read as the reverse complement.
TCAGATGGGCATGCAGCATTCGATAGATAAGATGACAGACATGATGTCTCGGCATATGTAAAGCGTGAACTGAAAAAGGATTGCCTAAAATGACAGTCAACTGATCTGAAATGGTGCCTTCCCATGCTTCTACCGGGAATCTGAGATGATCATATGAATGGATTACTGAGCTCACATTTGCCAGATGGGAACAAATTCGCCCCAAAAATGTTGTCTCAAATCTCCAAATTTGCCTCAATCCTCTTTCAACCAAGAACAATAACAACAAGAACAAGGAGGATACTTGGGATTGTTATCCGTTTGAGATTCCACATAGCAGACCAGGTAATAGAGGAAAGCCCTAATCATCCTTTTCCTCTACCAGAAGATGATTCAAACGGGCCTGGCGGCTAAAACAAAAAATAAGCCATCTCAATAATCAATAGTTCAAACTGGCATAAGTGGCAGATTTTACGCAAAATCCTTAGGCCCCAGAGCTATGAATGTAGTACAGAGTAGAGTGCACAAGGAATAATCCGTATTCATTGGATATTCATTCCGACATGCGAATAGGCTATAGTTTCTATGCTTTAATTTCCAGAATCTCAAGTGAATGTTGCTCAGGGCGAACCATTCTTCTATTATGTAGAGGAAAAAAATATACGCATTCTTGCTCCAATAAGTTTCGACAAGCAAAGTACCTCAATTTTCATGATGCATAGTCCTCCACACATCTTGGTTATGAAATCCCCCTCTCGCATATGAAATTAAGCAGCGTCATCATCCATCATGAATAATTTTTCACAGGAGGATGTTCACAATCCCCTGACAATTTCCACGTCCAAGGTCATAACATGGAACACAAAAGTGGGGCTCCCCCCTCTGAGTCAGCTTCCTGCAGTACATTTGGTTTTAAGATAATTAGCATGACATCAAATCACTCATGCATCATATTCACGGATTTCCCTGTGAGTTGACTAATTGAAATACAAGATCAATCAGAGCCATGCCAATCGAGAGTGACACTAAAATAACTGATCATTGCTTGAAACATAAAGACACGAAATATTATCTAATGTCTCAGGCACCTGGCTAAGGCTAACCGATAGAAAACCACATTTTCAGCAATATAAACAAACCATTAACTGTAGACTTATGCAAGGTTAAAGGAATATGGGTCTGAGAATTATATTGGCTGATGCAGATTGGCAGAATCCAGGTCGATCACATTAGTCAATCTGGAGAGCCAAAATCCTTCAAGAAATAAAAATGAACGTTGTGTACAACTGCAAATATTTTCAAGCATCCCTCATCCTCATCTTGAGAGAAGGGGGAAAAAAAACGTAAAAGAAGATATTTAAGAGGATGCATAAAGAACCACTCAGTCTCCCCTCCATCCCTGATTCAGGCTATTGGAGCCAAAAAGACTCACTTCTTCCTTTTTCTCTCTTTGCAGCAGAACTGCTGTGACAGGATTTCTTTTCTTCTGGAACAATTTCACTAGGGACTAACTGGCATCAGCTAATTCCAAAAAATCATGCAAGGGAACTTAAAAAAAACTGAAAAGCAAGCATATGAGCAAGTCAAGGCCAACTAGCACTTTGTCTGCATGATATTAGGAATTTCGATCAAGCCTGCCTTTATGGAAAGATATCTTACCCCACGAAGTGCTACCACCAAATGCCTGGTTCGCAGCAGAGCGAGAATCTGCCGTATTGAAATTGGGTCTGATCAGCTGACTCGTCTGGTGACTCCTGTTCCTTTGCAGGGAAGTTGACGGCATGTGCTGAAAACGATGAAGAGGTTGTTGCCCAAAACGGCTTAATCGATTATGACCAGCGTGCATCTCATGAACCAAAGAGGGGTGGCCATCTGTATTCGAATATGACTGAGACATTTCATCTCTTCTGCGACAAATAAAAAAATAATAATCATGTGGTGAGAAAGAAACTCTTACAGGCTAAAAACAGACGCAAAACACAAAGTAATCCCATGAAACGCTGTTAGTTAGATAAAACCAATCTTGCACGTGGTTCTAGTAAATGAAACGCTCCACGACTAGAACAGAAACAAAATCCATTGTCACAGACAAAAAAGTCACTAAGTGGACCATTTGGGTGTGAAATGTTGTCACAAACGGCTTAATCAAAATGTGGATACATCTTGACAAACATAGCATGTACGTAGAAAGGACAAATAAAACATAAAGAGGCCCAGGATAAGAACACGTGTGAAATCTTTGGTTTTCAAGATCAAATGGATTATGTAGGTATGATACCCTTGGATTCTGAAGGGTTACATGCTGTTGATGCCAAAAGTGGCTCAGTATATTATGTTTTTGACATAATTCGGGTATCATTTGCATTCTACAACTCTTTTAATGTAAAACGCAGATCAAGCCCTTGGTTTCTATTAAAAGGGAACTGAAAAGAAAAACACCAGAGAAGAGTGCACATCGATGCAGCCATTTTTTCGAAAACACGCTATAGAATAGCCATATTTAATCGGACCCTGCCGTAAGTTCTGCTTTACTGAATTTGATGAGTAAACATCTAGGCATTTCGAACACCACCGGAATCCATTAAAATGGCCGAAATTTCTAGACTTCATTCCTCATAAATTAGTGTCACCCATCTAAAAACTGAAGGCAAGAGAGACATAGTTCCCAGTGACTTGGGCCCCGATGTCTCCTCCCATGCCGCCTAGGTCTTTTTCTCTCTGGATGGTCTGTATGTGGTTTTGTTCACCATGGAGCATGGATAAGATTACACAAACCAATGTAGATGTGTCGTCAACTGCGCTGGTGGAAGTTGATGTCAGAAACGAGCCCAGCAGCCCAAGGCTGAAAGGGGCTCCATGGGAGGCAGGATATCAGCCGCAGCATAGCCGTCAGTACTAATAATGCTTCAGTGTCCAGGTCCATAATCCTACAGTCTTTCATCTGTTACTCCATCTCGTCTTTGTCACTTTCCTTTTCATCACCTTATCCACCTCAAGAATGGGGGATTGCCAAGACAGTAGTTGGTCCAGATCATTCGATGCTATGAAAAATCAATTTTAAAAACTTTGCCCATTCATTTCGTTCTCAGATAGACAAATCATCATTTCAAGAACAGATGAACAGCTTTCCAACAAGTGTTAGGCTTTGTTAGAGACCACACTAGCTGATTCCAACCAGGTGTCAAACACTAACATGTTTACACCAGTGATGAGCTTTTTTTTCACTGATTTTGTGTTCATGCAACTCTGTTATATTTCTGGTAAGGCGTTTTTAGGGCATCATTTACTGTGGTGCAACAACATACCCACGTAATTGTGTACCTAGACCAATCTGATTATTGGTGTTTCTATCTCAACCAATTCATTTTCTTCACATTATGTGAAATACTGGTCGCACTGTCCATATTCTGTTATATGAAACAAAATCGATCACTGATCACCTATCCTTGGCATCTCTATACAAAAAGACGTCAGCAAATGATATAGGCAATGCATTAATAATGAAGAATAGCTCCAAGCAAAAAATAAACATGGCTAGAACGGCCAAAGTTATCCTAAGTGCTCACATTCTAGATGGTTTCAACAGATTATGAATAATTCAAAGTTTGAGAACCAAGGAAAACAATAGATACCTTTCATTTGAGGGAAACAGGTTAAAACTCGGACGGTAGTGACTATGCCCCCAGTTATAATTAACACCACCACCAGGTAAACCAGCAGTGTCTGTCGCATGTCCAAGGTGCATCCCATTGGCAATTTCTGAGGTCAGATTTCTCACATCGGGATTATCTTCTTGCAAAAGAAGCTCATCACTGGAGAAATTAAACAAAATTCACACTAACATGAACATTTGTGAATGCGCATACATCATCAACAGACTAATAAAAGTGTGTGGATATATATACCCAAACAACAAGACTGAATGCATAATGAATGTTTCCAATGTTAAGTCCACACTAATAAGAAAATATTCCTTTCATTAGCTGATGTGCTTCCATCCAGAGAAGGAGCCATGTGTCATGGGTCAAGTTTCAGGCTCAAAATGATGTCGTTGGACCTAAGAACAGCATATCTTTGCGACATTTGAAGGCCAGTAAATGAAGGGAACAAGTTATCTTAGATTGGAAGAATGCCCTAAAATTTAATGTATTGATCAAACATGCATCGCCAAAGACGAGAAAATAAATCTTCATGATTGAATCACAGTATCACACTCAGTCATTCAATCAATGACGAAATTAATACATTAAAACGATTTGCATACAGGTACATGTGCGCAGCAATGGCATGACTATAATTAAATTCCATTTACCGATTTTTGAATTTACAGGTGCTTTCTTAACGTCTTATTTTTCCTGCTCTCTAATATTTTGTGGATTACCTCTTGTTTTAGGACCAAATTAATACCTCCAGGTACTATGTTGCATTCGGTTTTTTTAAAAAATGAAGAAAAAGGAGATGATGATTATCTCGTTTCTCTCCCTCTTGAACACAATTGAGCAAAAAGACAACCAATCCTGGGAAACCAGAAGTTCATTTCTACTCCAGCGAACATTCAACAATCAACAATCAACAATCAATAATAGTTTACAAGTAAAATGCAAAGTTATGAATTATATCTGATTTTCGTACTGGAAACCTCTTTTCATGTAAAAGTACAAGATCCAGAACAGCGCCTTTTTTTCTACCAAGTGGCCTTATTTTGTAGCATATTTCTTCAAGAAAGATTAGGTAGATGCAGCTCAACAATGATGTTAGAAAATGTTTTCACCAAGTCATAATATGGTATAATCCGGGCCTTAGAGTAAAACCTAGACATGCAACAGAAAATTCTTTAAACATAATAGTACCTATAATTAGGATCCCAATCCCCTGGATCTGGAGATGATGAGCTGACTTCCTGCTTATCAAACGAAATTTCTGATGAATGTGAAGGAATTACACCTGAACTGGACGGATGCAAAGGTGGGTAATCCGAATGAATAACCGAAGAGGATCCTGATGGAAACCCCATCCCACTTCTTTGCTGCCTCCATATTGACTGGTTAGATGCTGGCAGAGAGTGGCGAGGAGAACCAACCTGTGCTTGAAAATTTCCCTCAGGATGACCGGAGTTGAAGCCATCAGGATGATGGCCCTGCCATTGTTGAGATGTACTCTCATGCGATGGCAAACCCGATGAGCCATGATAACCCCTGTTATTTCTTTTTCTATTGTACTTGCCAATTCCAGAACCCTTCCCCAATGGGGACCCGTGAACACTACCTCTTGCTGGGGACGTCGGTCCATACTTCCCGGGGGAAATGGGTGCTACCTGAATTTGAGAACTTGGAGGAGTAAATTGTGAGGGACTGACTCCCAAAGACATTGAGCAGAAATTCCCCGTAGGACTCACACCAAATCCAGACCCATGAGAAATTTGATGTCGCTGCCTTATATCAGGGCTAGCTCCCAGAATTGACCCTCCAATTTGGGTCTGGATGTACATTGCAGATGGCCCAGCTGGTGAGCAATATGCAATGCTGTTGTTGCCATCTCCATAGCTCCCATAACTGCTCCCTTGGAAAGCATTGTCGTTGTAACTGCCGTAGCTGCCAAAACTGCAATAGCTACCACCACGAGAAGAATATGCCATCTGAAAATGAGGGCTACTCTGCCTGGTACCCTGACTAAAATTTGAAACCTACAAGAATAAATCCAGCAGGAAAACATATGTAGCACAGTTTAAAACCAAATTATATTGCCCAAGATGCTAAACTTTTCTTCCTCTAAGAAGAAAAGATGACTCTATCATTTAAACACTCTGACAAAAGCTTGGAACTGTGCATACCTGAGGAGAAAGACCAGCAGCTAGCCAATGGCCTCTACCAGGATCATGTTCCACTGTTGCTGTGTGTATGACTGGCTGAATCACAAAACATAAGAATTGAAACTTTGTTACCATGAAATACTAAGAATCTGTGAAATCAAGATAATACGCAACGTCAAGGGCCTGATGTGACACCCATTACACCACGCGAAACCTACCATTATATAATCACTACACAGTACCTATAAAACTACAAGTGGAAAACCTACCATGAAAAAGAAAGAAATAAAAAAATAATAATTTTCCAGAACCAATAAAATTGTTTCACAACCATGGGTTCTTCAAAATCAACGATGATAAACTTTAATACAAAGAAACATTCATAGATACCAAATAAGCATTTTCCATGCAAAATGGATATGAAATCTAAAATCCCTACTCTAAGTATCCTCGAACAATCAAAGGGCTCAAGACGGACAGATTACCATTGAATTAAACAAAATTTCAAAAGGGTATCTTTAACTCACAATATGAGGCGTCTCTTGTAAAGGCTTATAAGGGCATGTAAAAGGCTCCCCTGTCACAAAAGGATGTTTGGAAGCCTGCACAAAATAACCTGTAGACATGAGAACTCTTGACAAAATAGATTGACAAGAAAAATGATCTCCGAAGCAGATGGCATTCATCATCGGCTAACAAACCTGCAATGGAGACCACCTTTTCACAGGGTCAAACTCAATAAGACCCTTTATAAAGTCAATCAATGCTGAACGGCTCACGCTTTCTACATATTAACTCAACAGAGATTAGTAATATTTGACATTCTTCTGATATTCAAATGAAACCTCAAATATTCAAACAGACAAACCTTCAGCCATTTCTTTTTCACTAATGTTTCTTCGGTAAGGGTAGCCACGGATAATTTCTTCAAGCGTTACAAGGTTACCAAAATATTTCTTGCCAATAACTGGTTTCTTCATCTCTCTCTGTATGAAATTCATCAATGAAATAAGTACGAAATAAAAGATGATGAAGTATGTCAGAAATGATGGTATGACTCACAGATTCATATTCCTCATCACTCAATAAACGGTAAGCACTATGGCATCCTTTACGTGACTCATCAAAATCCAAACTATGAATGCTTCCAACATACTTAAAATACTTGCTTGTACTCTTTGACTCTCGGAGTACATCATCAGGGGGCTGCTCACTGCATGACAACAAACAACACATTACCCATCGTGAAAGCCTTAAGAAAGTGTACAAACCTGGATGAGTCAAAACCCAGAGATGACAATAAGAAAAGAAATGGGTTGAATCCACTAATATCTAAAGTCCGAAATAAGCCACATAAGAATACATGCAATGGAACTCAAACACGCAATATATTAAATTCAATAAGAGTAAAGAAGACTTTCGGATTCTCGCGCATATTTCCTAGAGAAACAAATTTAAGACAGAATCACATGTCATTAGTTAAATCCCGTAACTGCCGTCCCCAATGTCGAATATAAATTGATAAATGCTATTAAGAATGTAGACAAGCATTTGATCTTCAAAAACAGTGGGTAAAAATGATAGCATTATACAATAAATATATTACTTTGGAGAATTATACAGCCTTGCAAGAATAAAGTAGAAAAAAAAAATTGATAGTCACAAGAAAGTTATCCAAAAACTGTTATAAATATTTTTTGTAAGGCCTCAGACCTGATTGAAAAGTGGAGCGTGTAGATTGAATTTGCATAGAAATGAATCAGAGCTACTCACGAATTTATGAGGGAGTTAACGTATGGTTAATACATTAGACCTTTAGTTTCCAAGAAATTAAAAATGCTTGTATTATTTTGATTACTATACCTCCCACTTTCATAATTACATCGCATTACCATTTCTGGAAATGCTCTATAACGGCACAAAAGATTTTAGATTGTTTGTTAGGAAAGAATATTCCTACTCTGAAAAACACATTCCAAAATCTATCAAGTAAACCTGCTAGCTTTTTGTGTAGCAGGTATGTAGTTTTATTATAATGTGAAATAATCGTTTCCCTTATATATACTAGACCATCCCATTTGCTGGGACGAAAACCTCCAAAGATTATCTTTCAAAAGTAAAACATGTCAACTATAGTTGATTATATTTGCTGTAAACCCATACAAATAACGTCTTTTGTGTGTTGATGGATGGGGAAGAGAGAGAGAGAGAGAGAGAGAGAGAGAGAGAGAGAGAGAGAGGAAAATGGGGCTGTGCAGCACTTTTTATCTTTTTTGTCCTAATGCCTCTGATCTCTCTATTTCGCCATGGGAGAAAAGATAGCCATGCTTGAGAAGAGAAAATTATAAGCTAAAAATGTGTAATCCCCATCCCAGGCTCACAGACATAGATCGAGTTTGACCCAAAGAAAATAAGAAAACGTTAATAAAATAAATATTCATAAAAAATTATAGGATTTATACCCGAGTATGTCAATCATTCTCTTCAGCAAATCAAACTCTGATGCTCCAGGAAACAGTGGTAACCCTAAAAATAGTTCTGCAACTATACACCCAACTGACCAAATATCAATGGCAGTATTATATCTGGTTGACTAGTTAAGAACAAAAACAAGGCACCACATCACATAAACAATGTGACTAACAAAGTATGATCAGGATCAAAATTAAAAAAGGAAATACACAATAAAGATTACAGTTCCAAAGAGATCTCAGTTTTCTGCACACAGAGTGGTTCATCAACTAACAATAAGGATACGGGTATCCAAGAAGAACCTCTGGGGACCTGTAGTAACGACTCTGCACCAGAGAAAGCAGAGAAGGAATAAGGACAAGATCAATATTTTTGAAGAAGGCTTAACCGAGTAACATATTTGAAGAGGAACCTGAATGTATGAGTAAATTGTACGACCCTCCTTACAGGCTGATCCAAAATCAATAACCTTAATTGCTGTAGGCTTCTCCTTGCTGTGTAAGGCAATGACACAAAAGTAGGGTTATACAGCATGGTCATCAACTCAGGCAACAAATACTCGAACGAAAACAAAGGAAAATGCTGATACCTCTCACCTTCCACAAAGGAGTATGTTTTCTGGCTTCAAATCACAATGTATAATGCCCGCATCTTTCATGATGACCAAAGCATGCAAAATCTGAGTACCCAAAAAGAAAAGAGGGAAAAAAACAATGAAATAGTGAGAGATCATTGACAACAAAGCTGCCACAAGAAGGATATATGCTAATTGCCACAAGAAGTAAACAAGGTGCACCTGATGTGAAAATTCCCGGATAACATGCAGTGCCAAACCTTTATGGTGGTTCATCTTAAGCAACTCGTACCTATAAATGATCCAGATCCGTCACTTCTATGTGAAAAGGAAACTTACAGTAGACCAGAATAAAAACTGAAAAATGTGGAGAAAAGCAGGAAAGAACACTTACAAATTAGAGCCAAGCATTTCAAACGAAATGCATAAATGGCGTTGGTGAACAAAACAATCGAGGATGCGAACTATATGGTGCTGATCATCAGGATCATATGTCTGATTTAGCTGAAAAGAAACAAGGAATTATATCAAGACAAAATAAGACGAATGTCAAACGTGGCATGATCCAAAACATGTAAAATATGATTACCGTTCGCAAGATGGATATCTCAACTAATGCCTGGCGATAATATGCGGGTTGATTCTTAATAATCTTTACTGCAACATAGCTGTTTGCCTCAGGAGACCAGCACTTGGCAACTTGGCCGAATGTACCATGTCCAAGGATTTCTTTGACAATATATCTGAAGTAAAGAAAAATTGAAACGAAAAGAACATGAAAAAATAAACAAGGAGAAGCCCAATCTAAGGTGTGTGACCTTGCTTCTAAATAATCGGCCATTTAAGTTATCCCTAAAACACTGGTAAATCAGGCCTATCCCCAACAATGAATATGTAAGCATCACTCTGACACAATGTATCATTCAGTGCTTGGGGGCTGTTCTGTCTCATACACTCTGACACAAACACTTCATCCAGGGAAAAGAGTGGCATCAAACTCCCCTTCATTTGACACAATGGTGAAAATGCCATACACGTTCCACTGCTTATAGACATATCATTTGACCTTTTACCAAATTAAAAAGCCTCTATCTATTTCACCAACTAAACCTCCAAAGTTGCTAACAAGACTAATTACTTTGCAAATGATCACAAATATCAACCCTTTCAGGTGTCGGAAATAGCAGTTTTCTTCACTTTCTTCATGATCACGTGAAGAAGAGGTACAAGACTATTTGGCTTCTCTCTTGTCACCTTTTTTGATTAAATGCAAATATAATACCCGCCCTGACCATATTTGGTTTCTAACTAGGAAGTCAATTTGTAGGAGCACAAAGTTCAGTTGAAGCAATAATTTTGAAGTAATTTGCAGTAACTATGATAATAATTTCGATGTCAAACATGTAACCGTCTTGTTTCACTGAACATATTCTCAACACGCGGAAAACACCTAAAAGAGGGGGGAAATGGCACAGAACCATACCTTTGATATGGTGCGACCAACACAAGATTAACGCTCAGAATTAGATCTGATTTCTCATTGTCATGGCCGTCATTCGACACTCCAGTATGTGGGGATGTAAGGTACCGCTTCGGATTTAAAGCTTCAAAATATTTAAAGCTTGGGTTGCATACTTGATATGTTTCAACTATGTCTCTAGTCAATCGTGCAACCATCTGCAGAAGAGTAAAATTACCAGAAAAGATCATAAAATCTGTCAGAAACCAGATCACAGTTAGTGAAAACGTGCACAACAAACAAAAGTACTAGTACTTCAGATGTGACCTTACTTAAATATAATCCGACTAATAGATAAAAATTACTGCACGAAAGGCAAAGAGAAACATGCTAGAATTATTTTTTCTGAAATATATTGATTCGCAGTACACATATGAGTACTTGAACGAAACATCTTGCCATGATGGGTCTTTTTATATAATTCATTCATCATAGAAGGTGATCAATATCTAGGAAATCTCCATATTTCACCCATATAATTGTTTCAACTCTTAGCATAAATTGAAAGTAGGCCAGCATGGTCGCTCCCCTATCACAAAAAAGTTCATAAGAAGAAGTGGGAAGCCAAGAATTATTACAATTGGGTTGTGGCAGCAGACCTCAGAGAGTTTAAATGTAAGGTCCTCTGACGTTGAATACAATAGCTTGGACGGGAATGATATATGTGACAGATAAAGAAACTACAAGAGTAGACTCTTGTAACTACACAACGGTCTAACTTCTTAGCACTCTCTAGGTTGTTCTGCATCACTGTATATGACCAGTAGATTTTTATTATCGATCTTTTAAATATTATGAGGACGTCACTGTTTCTTTCTTCCTCATTCTCCAATCCATTTTCCAAATGACGAAGAATATTTACACAAGTGACCCAAACATCACAAAATTCACGGTATCCAAGGGAGCATATCCTTTTACTTAGCACGAACCTTATGGCAATTGTTATCCAACACAACTTTGGAGGCTAGGAGTTCCATCGACCTTTCTGGGTAGTAACGGATATGAAATTAGTGGGTGACTACCCGTACATTTTTTAAAACGTTCAATGGAATTCCTGGATAGTAGTGGAAAGAAACTTTTCAACGCATACAATTGTGCAGAAACTGGAAGGTGATTACAGATTGATGGATTGATTAGCCTTTCTTCGCCAACCTGTGGCTATTACTATCTAGGAACACAGGCCTCTATCCCCACTCGAATTCCACAAAGGTGAAAGATTGTTTTTAAGCCCCTGTGGTCACCTGTCACCAAGAGAAAGGAGTCCACTGTGACTGTGGTACCCTCATCTGTGCACTTCAGCACATCTCTTGGCTTCTGAGCACTACGCAGTCACCTCTTGAAACCCTTCAAGGGAGAAAATCCTTTTCTCCAACAGCCAACTTTCCTCTTTTTTGCCCTGATCATACTTCTATAGCACTCGTATTCAAAGCCCCAAATTCACTGAACTGAAAGGACGACTTGAGAAAACATCAAATCAATCTCAACGACGAAAAACAAAGGTCGTCGATGAACGATAAGAGTCCAACCACAGACAGTATACTTGAACATTTCTACATGTCGAGAAAGGACATTTTACGGAATAACTCGGGAAACAGTACTAATTCATTTTTCGTTTGAACTGTTTTTCTATGCCACTTCAGGAGAAAAAATACAACATAAATGAGACATTGACATCGATATTTGAATAGCTCGTGGAGTACGAGATAAAGAAAACACAGCAATACTTCAATTCAATGGAAATAAGCTCGAGAAGTGCTCTCCACTTCTCCATCCAAATAACGGACGGAAGGAAATTGGAGGAGGGCTTGCAAGAGGAGGGAGGCGGCGGAGTGGGGTTAAGAGAGAGAGAGAACACACCGTCTTCTTCACGATCACCCGCAGACCCACGCTGGATCTCTGGGAGCTCCGAATCCCGGCTGGAGAGAGCACAGTCTCCACTCTCGTCGTTCCCTTGGACCCAGAATACTTCCGGAACGCGCCAACGCGCGGTCTCCATGGGCCATCCGATCTATCAGCTCCATCTCCCCGATCGTCCATCGCCTCCGCCGCAGCGTCCATCTCTCACCCCCACCAGAACTCCGATCAGACACCCATCGCGGAAAGCGCGCGGTGCGTGATCATCAGGGATTGAACAAATGCCGCCCGCCGGCAATCGCCTACCCGGCCAAACGACCCCCAACTCCTGCAGAGTGCGGCAGAGGAATCCGGCCCGACGACTCCAGTCCCATCCTTGCGACGTCCTCCCAGCCCCTTGCCGCGGTCCTCCGCCGAGAAGGTAACCCACCACCCCCCCCGGCAGTCCCTGACCGAAATCAGCAGGGGCAAACCAGTACGGACGAAATTCTCTCCACCGGAGAGGGTGAATCAGGACAGAATCACAACATCCTCTCCCACCTCCTCCCCCCGTCGCCTTCTCCCCCCCCCTCCCCCTCTCCTCTCTCTCTCTCTCTCTCTCTCTCTCTCCTCTCTCCTTGGACATCGCGTTGGCGTGAGGTTTTTATTCTCAGGGGCCTCAGCGTAATTTCGGCGCGAGCAGGGTTGACGCGCCCTCGTGCGCCCCCAGCAAGCAAGCAAGAAAGCAGTGGATTCGATATGCTCCCCAGCCCCCCCCCCCCCGCTTTCCTTTCGGGATAGCCGTCCGTCCTCCACGTGGCACGCCGACGGCAGCGCGAACAGCTGGAGCGACCGTTTGTCTCGTCCTCATCCATCGGATATGCATCGCGCGGTGGAGTCGAGGTGCGGCGGCATTCGATTTAAGTCAACGTTAGAGTAACGGCGTCAAAATTGGGCCCGCAAAAGCCTCCGGCCCAGCCCAGCCCAGCCCAGCCCGCTACCAGAGGTAGACTTTTTTAAAACAGCTGATAAAATGATTTTATCTCATTTATCCAGATTTCCCCGCATTTACTACCATCTTCGTCTCCACGTGTGAAGAAAATCCCACGCTTTAACCGAAGAAAGAAAGCAGCTTGGATGCACGCATGCGGTGGGCCCTTCCCCATCCACGACGCTGGTCAAACTACGGTCGTCCAAGAGAGAGAGAGAGAGAGAGAGAAAGAGGATCCGAGGAGGACCCCCTCCCCCCCCCTCTTGAGAACTGAATATGGATCTGGAGGAGGGAATCCTTCTGCAAACGAACCTACGCAGAACTTTATCAGCATTAATTAATTAATTTGAATTATCTTATGGACCGAAGAGACGTTGTCGCATTCCGCAGCTGCACCTCAAACTTCCTCCCGCCGCGGGGGATCATGCGTGGCAAGGGGACCTCTCAGTCAGCGTCGACTTCTTCGTTTCGTAGAACCTGCGGGCGTATTCCGCCAGGTCATGCGGGCCAATGGTGGGTGGAGGTGGTCTGGCGGGTGTGGGTGTCGAAGAAAAAAAGGTGGCTCGTGGGGTCCAGGAGACCGGTGGAACGAACGTCGAGAGGGCCCACCAGGGCTTAGCAGCCGCGAAGCTTTCTTTCCGCTTCCCGTCAATTTCACTGCACACTCATCGAACCAGCATCGTCGAATCCTACTACAGAGCGCCCCAACAACTCACCCTCAGCCTCCCTCTCTATAAATGCCTGCCCGGCTTCTTCTTCACTGACCAAGAAGGCACTCAGAACTTCTGCTTCTTCTTCTACTTCCTCTTCTTCTTCTTCTTGAGACTCTCCTCTCCGGTTTCTCGTTAGCTCCACCCTGTTCCTTCTCCCATGGCAGCCTCCTCACTGATCTTCTCCGTTCGAAGGCGCGACCCGGAGCTCGTCCGCCCGGCAGCGCCCACCCCGCGCGAGGTCAAGCGGCTCTCCGACATCGACGACCAGGAGGGCCTGAGATTCCTCATCCCCGTGATCCAGTTCTACCGGCAAGACCCCAGCATGGTCGGCAAGGACCCGGCCATGGCCATCCGGGATGGCCTTTCTCGAGCACTGGTCCACTACTACCCTTTCGCCGGCCGGCTCCGGGAGGGGCCCTGCCGGAAGCTCTGCGTGGACTGCACCGGAGAGGGTATCCTGTTCGGGGAGGCCGACGCCGACGTCCGCCTGGAAGAGTTCGGCGACGCTCTACAGCCGCCCTTCCCCTGCATCGAGGAGCTCCTTCCGGTCGCCAAAGGCCCGGAATGCGTCATCGGCTCCCCACTGCTGCTTTTCCAGGTGACCCGTCTGCTCTGCGGCGGGTTCGCCGTCTCCATCTTGCTCAACCACACGATGGCAGACGCGCCGGGACTGGTGCAGTTTATGAACGCCGTCGGGGAGATGGCACGGGGTCTGCCGGCGCCAGCGGTTCCGCCGGTGTGGGGCCGCGAGATCTTCCAGGCCAGGGACCCCCCACAGGTCACGCGCGTCCACCGCGAGTACGAGGAGGTCGAGGGCACCATAGTTCCCTTCTCCGAACAGGTCCACCGGTCTGTCTTCTTCGGGCCCCGAGAACTGGCGGCTCTCCGTGCCCGCCTGCCGCCGCACCTCCGCCAGCGGTCCCGATTCGAGATCGTAACGGCCTGCCTGTGGCGATGCCGCACGGCGGCGCTCCGCCCGTCGCCGGACGACGAGGTCCGGATTATCTGCATCATCAACGCCAGGGGAGGGGCCTTCACGCCGCCGCCGCGAGGTTACTACGGCAACTCCTTCGCCTTCCCCGTGGCTGTGACCACCGCCGGGAAGCTGACGTCGAACCCGCTGGGCTATGCTGTCGGGCTGATCGGGAGGGTCAAGTCCGAAGTTGACGACGAGTACATGCGCTCGCTGGCGGACCTGCTAGTGCTCCGGGGACGGCCCCACTTCACGGTGGTGCGGTCCTTCCTGGTCTCCGACGTGACCCGCGCGGACTTCGGGGACGTCGACTTCGGGTGGGGGAAGGCGGCGTACGGGGGGCCGGCGATGGGCGGCGTCGGCGCCATCCCCGGCCTGGCCTCCTTCTACATACCCGTCAGGAACTCCCAAGGCGAGGAGGGCATCGTCGTGCCGCTGTGCCTGCCGGCGGAGGCCATGGAGAGGTTCGCGGCGGAGATGGACGAACTGACGCGGGCGCCGCCGCCGCCGGGGGAGGTGGGAATCACCGTTCAGCACAGCCCGGTGCCCATCTCATCCGCCCTGTAGCTCATCGCTGGGGCACGCCGCTATCGCCTTTGAAACCCGCTATCACCTGGCCTCTCCTGCTGCTTTCGCAAAGTCTCTCTTTTTTCGTTCTTCCCCAAGAAACTATCAAGACAATGTGACGTCAACACTTTCGGGAACATCCGTTCTGTTTTTCTTTTGCTATTATTTTTTTGTTGTTGGAAGAAATACGGCTCTGTTAGGAAAAAAAAAACAAAGTGAAAAATATGTTCTTGGGTGTGTATGAAAATTGGGCCCCACCCAAGTCAACTCACTGTCCAGCACGGACAGTGGTAGGGGGAACTGTTTATTATACTAAAGACCCTGATAATTTTGGCATTATCTTTTTGCACCCGAAAATGTCCGCACCGGGGATCCCCACGCGCTCAGAGCCGTTCGGCTCATCCGTTTTTCAATTACCGTTGACCAAACTCCCTCTTTCCCCTGCGGCCGGCTTCCTACTACCGTTTGGGGAGTTCTCTTGACCCCGACGGCGACGGCGGGGCGAGTAGGTGACCCACCCCTGACTCTCTCGGCGCCTTCCTCCGAATCGCTTGCCCTTTCTGCGAACGTTACTCTCTCGCGAAACAGAGGGGGGGGGGCTGAGATCACTCTCTGCGGGTCTGTCCATTTTTCTTCTCACGCGTCCGCTCCTGGCCGGTGTGTGGTCACAGCGACGAATGCGTGATGCTGGAGGGCTATCTATATACAGTCTTGTTCTTCCCTCCGTGTTTTCTCCCTGGTCGTCGTTCCCTTTCCCTCTCGGAGTGTTTTCCTGTAAATTGACAAGTCTCTTTGTGGCCCCTTCCTGCGTAGTAGGCAAGATCGTTTTATATGGTACATGTTGGAATATTTCAAAGGTCTTCGCCTGGCTTTTCTGAATCCGCTTGATCATTGTGGTCCCATGAGGCGTGCATATTTAATTTCGCATATCCTTTTAAAATAATCATTCTTTATTATTTGGTGGTTATTCTGGCCACAATGTTATGCAAAATCCCTTCGTATTTTTCTGCGGTGAGTCCAGCCAACTGTTTTCAGTCTATTGTGGGTTTCTCGCCCTTTGTATCGAGCTCATTGCAGATTCATTTCTTACAAAGACAAAAGCTAGTAGTCACTTATTTCGGCCTAGGCGGGGGAAATCAATAGGTTGCCCCAAGATCGTCCTTTGAGAATGGAATGGCTCCTTTTTCCTGATCCGAATGCTCTGAAAGCTCTGTGCTCCTCTTTTTCCTAATGCGGGTACGGATTGTAATGACGAGCTGGGCATACCACGTTGCAGTTCTTCGAGGGTTTAACCTATGCTTAGCTATCTTCTCAAAGAGTTTGGATCTTTGAAGATTCTGAAGCTCTAGCAAGAGAAATAACTTGAACGGTACTCCTCCCACTACAATGGCCTTGACCTTGTCTTGACTTTTTTGTCTGATGTAATTGGTGTCATGTTCTTTTCGTGTTGGTCTTTTATAAATAAATAAAAAAATCAATCTGCATTTTCAATTATCTGAGTTTTTTCAATGATTTCTTCTTGGTATGAACTGTTTAAAAAGATACACAGGGATGTAATCGACGATGGCATGATCAACAGGGTAAAATACTCCTTCAGACATACTGGACTATAAATACGCTGTGGTGCCATTTTCTGTTTTGTCATTGATGTATGAGACACCCTTGGGTCATATGATATGGTTTGCTTGCAAAGTAATTCTCTATCGTGTGCATCTGCATATCAGTTGTTCAGCATATCTCAAATTCTATGGCTGCTTCCATGCCAATCTTCTGTTTATCCCAGCTAAACTGTGATAATTCTGAGTGGTGGTGAGCATGCAGATACCGGTAAGAATGTTCCCTGGTTATTCAGTTTTATTTGTTCACTGGTGAACTTTTGACTGCTGTCTCGTATGATTTTGATGCCTAGAACATTCATTATTTTCCGGAATTGTCGTTTTCGAAACATGAAAAAGAGGTTAGCTTCTTCAATGATCGGTTATGGACCATGGCACTTAATCTTCCCTAAAGTGGCTTTCATCTAGCACCACAATTTCGGCTTAGGTGCTGTGGATATTGAGTACATAATACACTACCTATACATGGTCATGTTATCAAGAGTTTAAAAAATAAAAAAAATAAGAAAAACTTCTCAGATTACTTCCAGCTTTAAAGTATACATGGTTTATTTTTAATTATTTTATTTCACTTTTGGAATCATGATAACTGGCCAACTATGTGACCTCAATCAGAAATGGTTTAGTGAACGACTGGAGGTCAAATTTTCCACTAAATTGGCTGTAATTCGCTTTATTTTCCAGAAAACTCTCACAGCATGAACTTTTGGGTCAATCCTGCAAGTATGGTTCTTGCAGTCGGTTATCTTGAATAATTCATAAAAGGAGTTACTTTCGAAATTTGGATGAATTATTTTGTTAACTCGACATTTCTAAGACCCAACTTCTTGAACAGATGTACTGGCCCAAATCTATATAATACCGCAAAGGTATTGATTAATATTAAACACACCTGAAAATATATAATATAGCTGTTTTCACCTTCTCCTTTCTCTCCAAGGAGGGTTTATTAAAAGAGCTGTGAGCTTCCTCGGTAGGGCTTTTCTGACTGGTGGAGCAGACAAAGGCCAGATGAAGATTTTTCGACATTGTTGAACTTCATCAGTAGAGTTTAAATTAATTTACTTTATGACAAATTTTCGTCTGAGTAACCTTGAAAACTGATAATGAAAGTCAAAAAAAAAATATTCTATTTACTCTTTTTCACGTAACAATTTATTCTGTGTTTGGGCATCCTGCCAAAATATTCCATGATCCGTCGATTTATCATCCATCTCTGCTGGTCGATGCATTTCATTTTCTGTTCATCGACTAGTAAATCGTCTTGAGGAGCTATACTCCTTTGGAACATCATTACATATGCATGCATGAATGACGAACTTAGCAAGTGCAAGAGTTTTGGCAGGGCTCCTCTTCTTATTCTTCTGTTGCCCCATGCACAGCATGTCTGGAAAGGATAATCTCTACCGATTGTCTTCAAGGCACGTGGTGATAGCTGCTGGATAATGATTCGGTTGTGATCTGAAACACGAGTTTGTTTTATTAATGAGGATGGCATATGGTATCATCCGTGTGTCGTGCTTTAAGCCTTCTTAATCGTCCTTCTGAGTTTGGTTCTTTGCTGATGAAGCTGATACAAAGCACAGTGGAGAGATGGACGAAAGATGGGTGGGGAAATCTCTCATCTTGCAGCACCTCCCCCTTTATTTTATGCGCTGAGATTTGCCCGTGAAGGTTGTGGCCTTAGCTTGGTGGCACCATCACTGGCGTATATGGAGAGCCGATATTACAGCGCAATGAGGGTGGTAACGCTGCTTCCATCTTCTCTCTGCAAAAAAGTATGTTTTCCACAAGCACCATGATGGATCCTGACCCATGTTCTCTTCTTTCTCTTCTGAAATCAAGAAATTTAAAGTAAGTTCCTTCCATTTACGGCGTTTTGCTGTCTCGACTGACGCGATAATATTGAACAGCATTCTTCCCAGAACGTCATTCGATCATAACTTTTCCTGCGGGTCATTTTCTAGTGGTAGTGAAGATTCAGCCTTGATTGCCGACCCAAAACAATAATCTTCTGGGTCAGTCATTTTAATACTTGGTGTGTGCAAAAGGCGTTGATCTCCTGTTCTGCCATTAATTTTTATGGGCAGAGACTCCACGGCCACATTCCCGAGCTTTGGGTGGAATCTTGAGAGTCTTCGGACGGCACATTTTAATACTCTGCTGTGTCTTTCTACGTGCTTGTAGACTCCAGGAGGAATGCCGCAGCCGATACCCTTGTTGTACGCTTTCATCCACTTTGATCCTGATGCTGATCGCTCCGACAGCTGCCGCCCAAGAAAATGGAGACTTGAATAAAAATGGCGAACATAAAATTCCCCACTTCGATCCACCAAAGGGAGAGAATGCATGCACATCATCGTGATATAAACAACTGAGATCAATCAACTCCGTAGAATGTCCTCCAGCTCGTCTGACAAGCCCAGCCGACGGAACCACTGGGTCAACACGTTGGATGTCTCTCTGCCAGTGACGACTCCATCCCTCTCCAAGTCCATGAGAAGGGACACTGCCCGATCAAGCTTGCCTTCCTCTTGGAAGGCGCCGATCATCAAGGCAACGCATTTATCATTGGGCTTGATTTCTGCGGCCCTCATGTTCTCCAGCACACTCATCGCCTCATCCAACTGATGGACAGCACAGTAGGAATGGATCAAAAGCGCACAGAGCCTGGCATCCGGGACGATGCCTGCAAGCTGAATGGCATCAAAGATTCGCTGGGCGCCATCAGGTCTGCCGGCTAAAGAGTATGCTCTTAGCATAGCCTTGTAGACCTCTTTGCAGGCATATATTTCTTGGGCGTCCATCTCTCTAAGCAGCATCTCCCCCTCTTCGGGCTTCCCTGCTCGGATGTAGGCCATTATCATCGACCCATAGGCTCGCTTGTCCAGCGGCTCGCCGAGGAATCTGATTTCCCCGAACGTTTCCTTGGCCTGCTCAAACCTGCCAGCTTTGCTGTACAAGTTGACCAGCAAGGTCAAGGTGACCTGATCAGGGGCGAAGCCTTTTCTTTTCATGGCCAGGAATGTGGCCTCGGCGTCCTGGAAGCGCTTCTGCTCGGCAAAGGCGCCGATTATGTTGGTGTAGTCACGGATATTTGCTTCAAAGGAATCTTCTAGCAGCGCATACTGGAACACCTGCGAAGAAGACACATTCTCAGGGGCAAGGCTTCAGCCGTGGTCACCGCTAGAATGTACATCCATGCACAGACTGAGGCAGGAAGTGAGTAAGAAAGCGACCTGCAGGAATAGAGGATCTTCCAATCTCTTCGTCTCCTTGAGAACAGACAGCCAGTCGGCTCTCTTGGGCTTCATAACCTTCACCCACGCGGACAGCAGAAGAGGAAGGTTGCCTTGTTGAGGGGAGAAGCAGATGATGTGCCTCATCAGGGCCCTACAACGTTTAGTCATCTTTGGGGGAAGCCGGGCGATCGCCTGTGCCTGCTCGTGAGTTATTTCAGGGCCTATTTCGACCCATTTGACTGACGAAGGTTCTACCCGCAGTTGTTCCTCCTCATTGTCTTCTTCTTCTTCATCTTCGCACTGGTATATCAGCATCGTCGACCGAGGGGCTGACAGAGGTTTTGCCAGAGTCCTCTTCCTATGATGTAATAATGAAACCCGGAATGATCCAGTGGATGAAGGCGGACAATGGGTTTTGGTGACTCTGGTTGATATGGCAACAGGACGAGATATCTCAGCTAGAGGGAGACTAGAACGGCAGAACATGATGACTGCGGAAGATTGGTGTTCAAATCATCCACTGGTTACCCAAGGAACAAGAGGACATCCATGTGCCCACACGTGGAGATGTATATATATAGAAAGATACCATAGCAGAGATGAGGAAACAACCAGCTGCAGAAATGAGAGAGAGAGAGAGAGAGAGGAAACAAGCAGAAATGAGGAATCAAAAGACCCTCCGGACAGAGACCATTGCAGCTGCTGAGGATTGACTATGAGCGTAGGAAAGAGGCTGCAGGTCCTCTCACATCTGCTCACCTGCAAAATGTGTTACAGAAGATCCTGATAAAGTAAGACACCATCCACAAGAATCAGTGGACTGAGCGAGCATCAACAAGAATCAGACTAGAGTTCCACATGTATTCATTCTAATTAACTTTCAAGAGGGCTAATGCCCATAAAATTCCGTCAGCTATTCTTCTGACGATTCCAGTGTCAAAACTTTCACTGAGAAGAACAAAAAGAGAAACAAGGTGCAGGAAAAAGAGCTCTTCTCATTTATCTCTGTTTCTTTCCTGATGTGTATACCTCTAACGGGGCGCCAGAGACCACTAGCACATGAACTGGAGCATGCTCAGTGACTGGGTTGATTCCACTGCCGGATTCGGCGCAAGAGGGCCAGAAAAATTTCGACGGAGAGTCGGAGCCTAAGGGAGAAAATCGGTGGATTATAGACGGATTGCAGAAGGGATTCCAGCGTGAATTATAATGCTCCGTTGGCCGGAGGATTCCTCAGATGCAAAGGGTTTGAACCGACTTCACAACTGGATTACGGGCTGGACAAGCCGGAACAATGTGGCTCCAGGGAAACGGCAACCCTGTAAATGTTCCAGCGGATTGGAGAGGTGGCTGCAAAGGGGAAGGGTAGGAGGGGATGACTAATCGCCCGCGGCAGCCTCGAAGAGACGGATGCGACGGCGGAGAAGGAGCCTGCGGGCCGCGCGGAAAGGGGCGGGAAGAGAAAAAGGGCTATTTTGACGTCCCCGGGTAAGGGGACGGAGGCCTGGGCGATGGGATGAGCGTGGATACGGTGAACAAGGAGGAGGCGGAGGAGCGGGGTCGGCAACAGGGAGGAAAACAAGGAGGGTCGACGGGAGGTACCTGGTCGAATCGCTTCCTTCCCCGCCGCGATGAGGAGGTGCAGCAGCAGGAATCAAGAGCGCCGTCGTGTTCGTTTCGGAAACGGCTAAGAGCACACACGCCGTCCAGAAGCAAGTTACCTGCTTAAATTAACTGAAACAAACGTAGTATACATTTACCGAATAAAATTAATTCAATCATAATAGTTCAAATTCAAGTCAAAGTACGACCGTAGTCCCTCATTCGACTGCGGCATTAAATTGAAGCTTCATGGTTGACAGAATTCCAGACCAAATATCTGGGGTCAGCTGGATGCGTCCGAGCAAAGTTGTCATAAACAAGTGGTCCGTAGACTTGAGGGTCAGCCCCTTTGGTTTAAGTTCGCATCGATCTTTGACTTACCATGGTCATCTCCAGATTATCACATAGAATCTAGGGTGTTCCGGCGGCAGAAAAGATTCATTCAATTGGCGAAGATCACCCGTGTTCAGAAAAAGTCCAATGATATATCAAGAAAACTTTGGGAAAGTTCTATCGATGATGTGGGCAAATCTATGATAATCCCCATAAGTTCATCATAAACAAGTGCTCCCTCTTCCCTGTTGAGGTGTCTGGGCGCCTGGGGGTTTCTTCCCTTTGCGAAGGGTTGAGGTGGAAAGGAGGTTCCTTTCGGAAAAGATGCAGCCTTTCCGCTCGGGCACCGTTTCCGTTGCTTTTGCTGCATCCTCCGATGACGACGCAGAGCACGCCCCTGCCGGAGAAGGGCCGAAGGAGACGACGAGTGGGAGGCTCCGGTGGTGACCTCGGCGGCCAACGGGAGTGGAAGAATAACGGCGGCGGAGGAGAAAAGTTCAGACCTCGACTGCCTCCGTTTACTGTGAGAAGGAACCAGACAAGAACTAAGATGTGATCGTCTCATCCTGAGCTTGTCGTCCCTGAAACTGTCGAAGGAGACCGACACAGGATTTATCAGCGTAGAGGATCGCGTCGTCACCTTGTTCCTCCTGCTGTGGAGAAGGAGTAGACCTCGATCCTAGACTACATGAAGTGGGATTTGGAGCAGTCCAGCCCCGTGGTGCTCCCGTTCGGGTAGAAATACCTCAGCTTGCAGTTGAGTCGTGCCCAAGATCTCATGGAGAGGAACACCCCTACGTTCCACCTCGTCCTCGCCTGCCGTCTCAGACCAAACTCCACTTGACCCCTCTTCAGGGAGGTCTCCATCTTCTCCATTCCCGCCTTGTCAAGCGGCGCCCGCGCCGACGCTACCAGGTAGTGAAGCGGCAAGGTGCCGTTCTCGCCCACGACGAAGGGGGCAGCTCGCAGCGCCGCGAGGGGCGTCCTTGCGAACTCAACCTGGAAGTCGGCGTCGGAGAAGGCGGCGACTGTCTTCTCATTTTCGTCGACAGCCTCCATGTCGATGGTCAACAGGATTTGTAGCAGGCCCGACCGGTCATACCCGAGGCCGTCTAGGTGAGTGCTGCAGACCCTGACATAGGGCGTCTGGGGGCGGTAGGTGAGATAGATGAATAGCACTACGACGCCCGCGACGAAGACGAGGACGGCGAGAATGGCGCAGACAATCGCGGCAAACCAGACCAGTGGGTTGGTGGAGCGGTGTGTGAGGGTTCGACGAGTAGTCGTTGGGGGGTTCGGAGGGGACGGAGAGGAATGGCTCCCACCGTCACGCCATGGGGAGGAGGAACTCGCCATCTCCTGGGCAGGAGAGAGAAACCCATCCACTTCCGTGAGAATGGCGACCGTTTCACTGAAGAAGTCTATCTAGTTCCCCCTTCCACTGGTAAAAGGGGTAACGCCAGCGTAGCTTCCCTCGAGTTGCCCTCCTTTCCTCCGCAACCCGTCCTGCGGCCGCGTCTCTTCACCACAGGAAGCTTTGTCTATATATGCTGGCTCTGAGTGTCACGCGGGTAGCCTTCTGTGTCGGCGCCGAGTCACTGTCTACCGCTCCTCGACGAGCCTCTCGCCTTCCCCTCTCTCTCTCTTTCTCTGGTTGGCAGGGAGAGGGGGGAGACAATGGAACCTCCCTCCGGCACAGAGGAATCCTCTGTTACTTGGACTCCCATTACAACCGAGCTGCCGCAGTTCTGTTCCCCGTAATACTACGACCGGTGGTGCACAGTTCGACGTCCTCGTCTCGGAAGGGAAGAGAGGAGGCGCTCCACCTGATCCTCAAATTGCCACGCCGGTCGGTGGGTGTACGGCAGAATCTGCAGGTCTCCGTGCCTCTAGCAGGGACATTTAACTTGTGGGTGGCCCCATTGTCCCCGTCGATGGCTGCCTTAATGATGTAGATGAGCCGCTTCTCTCCGGCCCCGGCTGCCTTCTGCAGGTGGAACTGTTATTAACGTGACGACCCATTAATGACCGTAAGTGCAGGAGGGATCAGCGGTCCGTTCGACTCAAGAAGACTGAGCATTTATGGGTCAACATGGTGCAATGGAAACGTGAGGCATGTTCGCCGAGGTCAACCATCGTCTGATTTTAGGGCCAAGATCAGAAATTTGTTCTCTGGGTTCTTTGTGAGAATTCTTGTAGATTCTTCTCTCATCTAATAGAGTCTTCCATATTTCTACACCACGTAACTTCAATGTGTCTAATAGAAATAAAATTGCAGAATACTGTTGGAATCCATGACCCACGGGATGGCCTTTTACTTCTCAATCACTGGGGAATTTCTCCTCAGGCAGATGGAGACCTCAAGGACTCCGATGATGACGAAGTAAGGACCAAACCCTCAAAATTGATAACCTCAAAGAGGCTCGACGGTTTCAGTCCTTTCTATCAAAAGATTGAAACCATCAAACGCTTTCAATCCCTTCCATCAATGGATTGAAACTGTCGACCGGTTTCTACACGATCTTCCTCCATACTCCATTCCACAATGCCCAAAAACGGCTGTTGTAATAACCATTATGCACAATAATAGTATGTGTAGCCCACAAAATGGAAATATCCAACAATCTCTCACTTGGGCTGTACATTATGACTATTCAATCATTTGTATATTTTTAATCTTTAGAAGTTCAGAACCT
This sequence comes from Spirodela intermedia, assembly GCA_902729315.2. Lineage (NCBI taxonomy): Eukaryota > Viridiplantae > Streptophyta > Magnoliopsida > Alismatales > Araceae > Spirodela > Spirodela intermedia. The sequence goes on along the minus strand of LR746276.1, from coordinate 165,666 downwards.
AGTTATTATCACATAAGGTGAAATGCATTAGTCTCGTCCATCAACACTCAAACATAGGACTGCGATAACTTTCATTACGATTTCATGCAACTAAGTCACACTAATCACTTTTGTTCTCATGATGAATGACAAACTAAGTATGAACGTGTAGTGTGAAAATTTTAAATAAAATTTAATTTGAACTTTTCTAACGAGTCCTCCTTTATGGAGATCAATATTCAAAATAGATAAAAACAAGATTAAACTTTATTTCTGCATAAATATTTTACAAGTCCACAATGAAGAACACTAAAATACAAACTTCCACTCAAATCACAATTCTTCTCAAAGAAGAACACCTATATGAGTGACATGATCTAAAAAGATCTTAGGTAACAAGCCTTTGGTAAGTGGATCCGCAATCATTGAGTTTGTACTAATATGTTTTGTACTTTCTCATTGAGTTTGTTCTTTCTCATTTGGAATCTTTTCTTTGACAACTTACTTGATGTCTATATACTTAATTTCTCAAACTTCTATTATTATTAGAGAATAGCATGACTGATTTATTGTCACAATATATCTTGAAAGATTTTTGAATACCACTCATGATTCGAAGCTCAGAGACAAAGTTCTTCAATCATAATGTTTGATTAGATGCCTCATACATTGTAATATATTCTGAAGCTATTGTGGAGTAGGCTACAAGTGATTGCTTCACATTCCTCCATGAAATGACTCCACCGACTAGTAAAAATATATAACTTGATGTGGATCTTCTTGAATCTTGACATCTGATAAAGTTAAAATCAGTGTAACCAATGATCTCCATTTAATCTAACTGATCTTTAGTTCTTTGTAAATAATACATGACTCTCTTTGTTGCTATCTAGTGATCCCTTCTTATTACTCAAATATCTACCTAACATTCTAATAATGTATGTTTTCTGGATGTGTACAAACTTGGGCATACATCATACATCTTATAGCCAATGCATAAGGAATGTTATACATTTCTTTTACTCCATGATCATTTCTAGGGCATTGACTAAGACAAAATTTGTCTCCTTTCCATGGGGCTGGTTCTAATTTTACAATTTTACATGTCAAATCTTTTGAGAATTTTCTCAATGTAGGCTTGTTGTGACAATCTTACAATATTTTGAGTGTGATCTCAATGTATTTATATACTTAAAATAAATGAGGCCTCACCAAGATCCTTCATCTCAAAATTCTTTGACAAGAATGACTTGGTTTCACTTAATAGAGTCAAATCATTACATGCATGTTTGTCATCCCACATAACTTATGGTATACACAATCATCAACTTTATACACATTGTAAATTAATTATTTTAAGTCTTTAGACTTAAAACTTTTCAAGTTGTATCATAGATATGGTTTCCTTAATATCTCTATTGAGAAAAGTCATTTGATGAAGCTCAAGATCAAAATGCACAACTAGTGCTATTATTATTCAAAAACAGTCTTTTGTTAAAATTGGAGCAAAAGTCTATTTATAATCAATGACTTCTCTTTGAGTAAACCCTTTAGCAAGAATATGAGATTTATATCTCTCATTGTTACATTTTGAATCTCTTTTGGTTTTAAATATTCATTTACAACTAATAGATTTCACATCTTTAGATAAGAGAACAAGATTCTAAACATTATTGTCCTGCATAAATTTGATTTCTTCATTTATGGCTTGACAAAAATTGATTAAATCATCTTCCTCGATACCCAAGTCTACTTCATGTTCTTGAAGATACACAAAGTAGTCATTTGGAATTGCATTCTTTCTCTCTCTAGTAGATTTTCTTAATGTCATTGATTCTTGAGATTGTTGAGTTTGTAATTGAAAAAGAAAATATTTTTTCAAGAGCTTCCTTCTTGCTCTTGAATTGTTTTTTCTTTCTACGTTTTTTAATGGTGGATTATATGTAATTTTTTCAGGAAAGAACTTTTAGAGTATTACTTTGTTCATGAGTTATTGTTTCATCAATGTCAAGTGATGAATCTTTATCTTGAACATTTTTAGAAATAATAAGATATATTGATAAACAATACTCCTGAAAAGTAATATCTTTAACTTTATCTCCTCCCACAAATTCAAAAATGTCTTCGAGTCAAGTTTCCTTTCATTAGGATTATAAGGTCTTGCCTCCCTCAATTTTCTACATGTTTTTCAATGTTACTTTTTTAATATTTCACCGCAAAAAGATTCAAGTAAAAGAATTTGATTGATCATACTTCTTATTATGTTTTTAAATGTTCGCTTTCGTCTCTCTATAACACTATTCATGTTAGGAGATCTTGGCATAGTGTATTGAGGGATAATTCTATACTTTTCAAGAAACACGAACAGTATTCATCACCACGATTGTTTACTCAATCCATCATATCTACCATAGTATTCATCACCACAGTTGATTTTCAACTTCGGTCTTATAATATCTATATTGAAAATAATTGTCAATAAAAGTAATTAAACATTACTATCAATTCAAAGATTTCAAATATCTATATCAAAGCCTACAAATATATGCTTGAATTTTCATACATACATTAAATTCAGCCAAACAATTATTTTCCTTTGGGCCAATAAATGTTTGCACTAACATGGCACAATCAAATTGAATAAAATTTTTCAGAGAAAAATTTAAAATAAATTGGCAATAAAGTGAATTAATAAATTAAATTACCAAAATAGTAATGAGATAATAAAAATGGGCAAAAATGCCCTTTAATCCTTGTTGGGCCGGACTTGGCAGGCGCCTAGTGGGCTGCGCCTGGCCTGGCGGTCATAGTGGGCTGACCCAAAAAAAAGGGGGCCAGCTCACACACAGGCCGAGCGGCCCAGTTGGCCGCTGCCAGGCCTGAGCCCATATCGCTGGGCGGACCCAGTGGACCGCGCCAGTGAGCGCCCAGGACCGGGGTCCAACAGACGCCGGGAGACAATCGCCGGAAACGTCGGCAGACGCCGCAACAGCCTCAGGCGACGCCACGATGGTGCTGTGCGGCGACGTCCGCGCGCTATCCGGCGTCGCCAGAAACGACGGCAAGCGCCGCAGTGGCGCTGTGCGGCGACGCCCCCGCGCTATCCGGCGTCGCCGGAAACGACGGCAGGCGCCGCAACACCCTCAGGCGACGCCGCGATGGCGTATGGCCTGCATAGGCCGCAACACGCGACGCAGGCGGCAATGCCGCGTCGCGTGTCGCGGCCTTCGAGGATGCCGTCTGGCCTCCCCGCGCCATTGCGCGGCCATTTCCGGCGACGTAAGGATGCCGAAGACGGCAACAGAAAATGCAGAAATTCGAGCGTCCAAAAGCACGATGAAACGGGAAAAAAATTCATCGATAACCATGAGCTCTGATACCAATTGATAGAAATAAAATTGCGGAAGCGTACCGCCGGAATCCATGACACACAAGATGGCCTTCTACTTCAATCACCGGGGAATTTCTCCTCAGGCAGATGGGGACCTCGAGTACTCCGACGATGATGAATTTATAGCCTCAAAGAAGCTCGACGGTTTCAATCCCTTCCATCAATGGATTGAAACCGACGACCGGTTTCTACACGATCTTCCTCCATACTCCATTCCACAACGCCCAAAAACGGCTGCTGTAATAACCATTATGCACAATAATGGTATGTGCAGCCCACAAAACGGAAATATCCAACAGTGTCAATATTTTTGATGTGAGTTGAGCATTCTCCGCTTCCAATTTCTCCAGTATGAGACTGGAGTGTTCCTTGAGTCGGTTCTGGAGCTCCCTCAACTCTTCTGGTTGCTGTCGTAACTCTTTCTGCATCCGCGCGTTCGTATCCCTCTGTCGTTGCTCCCACTACACGAAGCGTTACTACAGTCGTCCCATTGTGCCTTCTCGCGTTTGCTCCAGCCGAGTGATCCAGAGCGTCCTGCCCCATGTTGGAACGCGTCCTGCCCAAGTAACTCGCTCTTATACCAGTTTTCACGCGGGTAGCCTCGTGTGTCGACGTCGAGTCGCTTACTGCTCCTCGACCAGCCTCTCGCCTCCTCTCTCTCTCTCTGGGTGGCTGGGATACCGGGGAGAGAATGTATTCTCCCTCGGGGCACGGATGAATCCTCTATTACTTTGCACGCCCGCACCCCCCATTCCTCGCGCCGTCCCGCACTGGCTCGCCCGGCGGACGTTTTACTCCTGCTCCCCGAACTGCCACCCGTCTGCTCCTCGTAGCACGAAGGATATGGTCGGCGAAACGCCCTGTACTGTTTCATCCTCCAAGCTCCAGTTTATTAGGTTTCCCGAAGCCGCCGGAGAAGGCGCCGCCGCCGGCGAGAGAGCCGTCGGCTCGTGAGACAGGAGAGAGAAAGGTAAAGGAGAAAATGAAAAACCTTATTAAAATGATAGCTCGGTTACAAATAATCATATCGACCTAGCTCTACTGGGGGAAACGTAAGAGGAAATAAATACAATATTTCATTATGTATGGTATTATTTCTCACTCTTGGACAAGGTTTGCTCCCTTAGTTGTCGTAGGAAAGAGGCCCCCCCTTGACCAGCTACAGCATGGAGCTTCTCTTCCGCCGTCCTCTTTGTTTACTCGGCAACTTTCTGGCGAAACCCGAGACGATCAGCGAATGCTTCAATCCATAAGAGGATTGGGCTTGGCCGGTTAAAGGTTCCGTCCTCCGTCGGGAGAGTACAAACTGAAGCACTGGCATGGGTCGCGGGTAGTCCGAGTGTGAAGGAAGGCGAACAAAACTTTGCGTAGTTGTATCGACAAACGGTGCAAGTTAGTCACCTCGTCCCCCGGAGGAGGTGGCCGAGGCCAACGAGGGGTCGGCGCGCTGGGGTAGGGAATGGGAGGAAGGCAAGTTCGCCAGATAGCCGCAATTCTTCTGCCAGACGGGCAGCACCGACGCCGGGGAACGGGAAGATCCTCCGTCCGCGACGTCTCCACCGCCCATACTCCACATGCACGGGGTTTATACACAACAAAACAGTACAATGGTTTGTTGCCCATCCACGTCTCGTGGATAAGACGGCCACCAGGTTGCAGGCCTCTCCCCCGGCCGAGTTCTGCGGATCGTCGCCGGTAGCCGGCGATTATTAAGTCTTTGTGTGTGCTTTCTTCCTCGCTTCGCTCTTCACTAGCTCTGAGGTATGGAGAAGAGGAGGATAGCCTTGAGGACATCGACGATTGATCACATCAGACATTGGTCGCTCGCCGGAAGAGGATTTCAGCAATGAGCGGCTCGAAAGGAATGGGACTCGGTCGGAAGGTAGCGCTCAAATTTACGTCAGCGGAGACGACATCAACAGTCCATCATTCTTAATTACTGCACGATTCCGGATGAGCGGGGCCTCTTGCCCGTCTGACCAGTCGATACAGACGGGCACGCCCGATGCTCCCCGACGTCACAGTGCCAATCGCAGATCACGATGTGTGCGGGCGTTAGTGGTTTGAGTTATTTCTGACAGGAAGCTTGGACGCCTTCAGTGGTTTAATACGGTCAACGAAGTCATCTAGAGGGGATACCACACTTCGAAAGATGGCTAAAGCAGTAACACCCACTCGACCGCTCAGTAGACGTCGCATCTGATTTATTATTTTTCGTCGTATCGATGACCAGGACCTGATTAAGCTTATTGATTGAGTCACCCTATTCGCGCGAGTGAGCCTTTTCCAGGCTACGGCGGCTTCCGCCGTGGTCTCCCTGGAGACATCTCCAGCTATGCATGGCATGACTGGAGACCCCATTAAACGTTAGCTTCCTCCGCACGCCCGTTAGGAGTTGATGAGGTGTCGGTGATGCTGATTCAGAAAAAAAAACGGGTAATGGGTAGAAAGCACGGGAAGTCGGGGTGAAATAGAAAGCAAAATGGGCATGCAGTGTCAAAAGTCGATAAGACTTTCTTTACGACATCAGTGTCCATGAACTGGTCCGTTAAATAATGGCTCAGCTTGCGTTTTACTATTCTTCTTTGCCTCTGTCTGTTCTTCAGTCTGTCTGTCTGTCTGTCTCTCTCTCTCTCTCTCTCTCTCTCTCTCTCTCTCTCTCTCTCTCTCTCTCTCTCTCTCTCTCTCTAACTGCACCCCATCGATCTCTACGCCTCTCTCAACTCATATCTCTCAGTCAGTCTACCTCTCAAACACAGAGGGAGACGGGAGGGGGAGTGAGAGGTCTTGGGCATCGTTCCTAAAGGTCATCATTCAATGGGGACGGATGCAGAGTTAGATTGGGCATTAAATCGGATCCCTCAGCAAGCCCTCGTGGCCTCCACGCCCAGAGGTCGCTTCTCCATCGACGAGATAAAATTTGACACAGTTTCTACGGCCCAACAGACACACCCACACTAACTCATATTGAACCAGCTGGCAGGCCTGCGCTCAGTATTTATCGATGCGCTTACACCACAGTAGGACGCAGAGAGCGTTCAGGTCCATTGTACCAAGCCCTGACGTCTTTCTTTTCCTCTTTCTTCCCCTTGAAACTGCAACGGAAGGAAGCCCCATGGAAGAAAAGTCGATGCTCAACTTCTCCACAGCTAAGGCCGAGGTAACCATCGACCTCGACGACCTTCAAGAGGGGACGGGTGTTCACCAGCGGCCGCCGCCCATCAACACGCTCTCTGCTCGGCAGATGGAATCCCTTATTGCTATCTGTGACGCCCTACTCCCCTCCATAGACCTTCCCGCTGCGGACAACGACTCCATACGCAAGTTCTTCGGTCTCTCCGCCTCCCTGGCTGGCACGCCAGAGATGGTGACCCCCGTCGTCACTGCCGCCTCCACCTCTTTTACTTCGAAACCTTAAATTTTGTTCCTCTTCGCGGGTGCAGGTGGGGGCGTACATATGTGGAAGGCTGCAACACATAACGCTGGATTTGCTCAAGCTGACTCTGTGGTTCCTCTCGACGTGGTACGGTACCTTCGCGATCTGCGGGATGAAGAGCCTGTCGGGGCGGTTCCCATACTTCAGGAGGCTATCGGAGGTGCCCCGGGGACGGCGGGAGGAGATCCTCCTATCTTGGTCGAGCAGCCCACTCCGCCTGTTAAGGCTTCTCTTCAGGTCTTTGAAAACCCTGGTGCTTCTCATCTACTTCACGCAGGTAGGTCGAAAGCATCGTTGAACCTTTGCCTTGCCTTCCTCTAGTTTCCAGTGAATGTGGGGAAACCAACCCGCCCCCTCCCCTCCCACCGTCGGAAGAGGGAGCAGAGGTCACGAGAGGATACACGGGAAAAGTTCTCCTTGGTTATAACCGGACCTTATCTCCACCGGACGTCTCTCTCCCTCTCCCCCCCGGCCCTGCACCGTCGTCGGAAGAGAAAGCAGAGATCACGAGAGGGCAAGGGGGCATTTCTCTTTTGATATGACCGGACCTCCGGTAAAATACTCAGAGGGACACATAATGGCCTCAGCTGTAACCGAGTTTGGTGCGATAAGCAGCGTGTTGTGGACGCACTTCATCAAATAGAAGAGATGACGCCGATGACCTCATCGATGAGCATCGTCACCAAGATTTGGGTTCATGTTTCAAGATCTTGGGTATCGCCTCTTCTGACTTCCTGGGCCCTCGGCATTTCTCGTGGAGTAAGAGGATCTCAGGCTTCTTTCTGACAGCAGTCGCCATGACGCCCTCCAACTCCCCGACGAGTCGCTGCGCATCGCATTCATGAAACCCCAACTAGGGGAGGAGGGAAGGGCAGCAGTTTGGGGCGGGTGGAGAAAGAATGTATGGCCGCGTAGAAATTAGAGGAAGAAGTGCTCACGTTCTCAGAGGCCACGAAGATTACAGACCAGTTGAGAATATGTGGGCATTAAGGGAAATAACAAAGTCACAAGGTGTTGATTGGACGTGAAACCATAGTTACTAGCAAGTTGTCCGTCCGAAAGGACGAGCACATGAAACTTTTCTCCCTTTTTTTTCAACACGTGCGTTTTTGCTTTCAGGTCAACGAGAAGGGCGAAAATCCGACTTGGAAGGCCATTGGCTACTGCGGTCCCGATCCCGACTTCGTCCGCCAGCTCGTCCCCGCACCAGAAATGCCCTCCAAACCGGAGGAGAAAGGCTCTTCTCCGACCTCCACCGACCGGACAAGCCGCCTCGGCCCGCTCCACCCCGCCCTCGTCCTCCTCGATCGCCCCCCCGCGGCGATCGCCGCCGCCCTTGGCCGTGCCGGCCTCTCCCTCTCCGTCGTCCGCTGTGCCCGACGAGGAGTCCCCACCGCCACCATCCGCTGCGATGTCGTCGTGGTCGGCTCCGGATCAGGCGGCGGCGTAGTGGCCGGCGTGCTGGCCCGGGCAGGTCACAAGGTTGTGGTGGTGGAGAGGGGGCAGTACCACGCCCGCCAAGGGCTCACCCTCCGGGAAGGCCATGCGATGGACAACATGTACGAAGGCAGCGGCCTCGTCGGCACGGACGACCTCGGCGTCATGATCCTCGCCGGCTCCACGGTCGGGGGCGGGTCGGCGATCAACTGGTCGGCGTCCATCCGAACCCCCCGGCACGTAATGGACGAGTGGTGCGACGCCCACGGCCTGGAACTATTTGGCAGCGACGCCTACATGGAGGCGATGGACGCCGTGTGTGCCCGGATGGGCGTGCAGTCTGAGGTCTCCGAGGAGAGCTTAAATAACACCGTCCTCCGGCGAGGCTGCGCGGAGCTCGGATACCCAGTGAGCACAATTCCCCGAAACTGCGCCGGAGACCACTACTGCGGGTGGTGTTGCTTTGGGTGCAAGGACGGGGGAAAGAAGGGAACCTCCGAGACGTGGCTTCTCGACATGTCCGAGTCCGGAAATGGCGTTATCCTGCCGGGATGCACCGCCGTGAAAGTCCTCCACCGCCGCCAGACAGGCCACCGACGCCCAGTGGCCACCGGAGTGCTAGTCCGATTTCAAGGTGGCAGAACGGAGAAAATGATAGTGGTGGAGTCGAAGGTGACGGTGGCGGCGTGCGGGGCCCTGCGCACGCCGCAGCTACTCCTGCACAGCGGCCTGCGGAACGCCAACATCGGCCGACATCTACATCTCCACCCGGTGGTGATGGCGTGGGGTCACTTCCCCGAGTCACCGCCGTCGAGGAGGCCGGACGGGGAGAAGAAGAGCTACGAGGGGGGAATCATGACGGCCATGTCGACGGTGGTCGCCAATTTCGATTCCAACGGGTACGGAGCCATAATCCAGACGCCGGCGTCGCACCCCGGTGCATTCTCGGCGCTAATGCCCTGGACTTCTGGATCCGACTTCAAGGAGAGAATGACAAGGTTCTCGCGTACGGCACACATCTTCGCTCTCGCGCGCGATCAAGGCTCCGGCGACGTCCGTACCTTCCCGGAATCTCTGGAATACAAACTGGACGCGGGTGACGAGGAGAATCTTCAGGGGGGGGTGGAGAAGATGCTGCGCATCCTGGCGGCGGCGGGGGCGGAAGAGATCGGGACGCACCACCGCAGCGGGGAGCGGCTGAACGTGAAGACGGCGACCTTCCGGGAGTTTGAGGCGTTCGTGTGGCGGGCTGGTCGGCGCCAGTTGAGTAAACAGTCGACTCCTGTGTGCTCGGCTCACCAGATGGGGAGCTGCCGGATGGGGATCGACCCGAGGACGTCGGCGGTGGATCCCACAGGGGAGACATGGGAGATGGAGCGGCTGTACGTGGCGGATACCAGCACCTTCCCAACTGCGCTTGGAGTTAACCCCATGGTGACGGTGCAGACCATTGCCTACTGCACCGCGCAGTCTGTGCTGCAGGTGCTCAGAAGGAGCAGGAAGAGGAAAGGCGGCTGCAACGTCGATACTGGCTTGTGCTGATGTATCTGTACAATAAACCTCGTTGCGTGACGGCCAAAATAAATTGATGTTAGTTAATCAGCGGTTTAACTATAGAACAAGACGATATCTACAATAACCTTCCGGATGCACTGGGCACGTAGGTTGCCCATCGGCTCAGATTTGAACCAGCTGCTTTCGCAGGGTTTAGTTTTTGTGCTGTTCTGGCGTGGACTCTTTGGCATCCGATATCTTTTTGTATCTTGAGAGTACCTACGCCATAGATGATGGTGGTTGTTAAATGCGTATTTCTTATTCCAAGTTGGATTATTTCTCTAACGTGCATTTTCTAAATTCATATCTTCTAATGTTTCAAGGCCAAATCCCTTGTAGTTTCCGTTGCTTTTTTATTAAGCCGGCAATATCATCACCAAGTATTCCTTTTGAAATGGACCGTGTAAGCTTTCATTGGGATTTGTCCGACATGCTACTAATCAATAACCTGTGTTTGAGAGCCCATAAACTAAAACTGAGAGCTGTCAAGGAGCACAAATATTTGATATAAGGTTATCGTTTTCCAATTGTGTGGGTCAATGATTCGGAAATATTTCACCGTTTCAAACCCCATGTCGTCATGCGGGCTGGCTCTCTCTCTGTAGAAAGCTACAAATTTTGCCCTTCCTATGCTTGCATCTGTCAAGTGGTTGGGCAGCATTTCTAGAGTTATTTATGACGCAATCATGTACAAGTCCTGCACGATGAAGTCAATAAACTTTATTTAATTTTAGCTCTTACAATATCGTTATATTCAGATTGGATCTAAAAATCTTCAATTAGGTATAATCCTATAAGATGTGCTCCCCTTAATAGATATCTGTTATTCTGGATATTTTTTTCTGAAGACTTGAGCTTTCTTATTCCATTATGTAGTAAATGAGTAATTAACTAAAATAGACAATTTCTTCATAATATTTTTAACACCTTTTCAGTTTATACAACATAATCTCTATAGACTGAAGTTATAGAGAGCTTTACTTTCCAATAAGATCACTTTGTTGTCGTATGTTTCATAATTATATTCCTCACAAGATTAGAAAGCAAAATGATGGTCTATAGAAACAGGTGCTTGAGCACTTTATTTTTCCAATTACATTTTAGCAAAAGAAAATTTGAATATTATTTTTAATTCCTATGATATTGTATTTCAAATAGGACAAGTATATCAAAGGGCCATGATTTTACACATCACTATTTTTCTTTTATACATTGACTTTCTACATCAAATTTAAACATGCAAGTGCATAGTTGTTGACTCAATTTTGAGGTATTTATGTTGATATAAACTTGAATGGGTTAAGTGCTTGACATATTTGATATGCAATTCTAGAAGAAAAATGATTTTTTTTTTTAAAATCTTGGTTGACAAGATCATTGATGTGACTTAGTCATTGTATAATAATTCACGTAAATTTAAAATTTATTAAAATAAAAAATATTATGTTTTAAATATTTAGAAGTATTTTAAACATATAAATCAATTAAAATTCTAAAAGTTTGAAAAATAATAAAAATTTTCTAAGTCGATCAGAAGGATGTAATATAATATCGTGTAATATTTTAATTTTTTTCAAAGAATATGATTTTTTATGAATTTTATACTAAGAAATAAAATATAAATATATCTAAAATTTATAAAAAAAGAAAATAAGAGTACGGACGTCAATATGACATCATCACCGGATGAACGTAAATCAGACAAAAATAGAGTTTCAATCGATGATTTTTACATAAGCGATTACAGATAATTTAATTAGTCAAATTAAGATTTGTTAAAGTTAGAAGAATTATAATTGAATGAAAATTAGTTTGAAAATAAATCACACAAATTATCTTTAAATAAAGTGAAATTTAAGTTAAAAGTAGAAAAAATAGAATTCTGACGATACGGTGACGATGTACCAAAATATTGAGTGTTTAGGAAGATTGTCATGTAATGTCCACAACCTTGAAGGCTCTCCTTAAATAACGATGACGTGGAAAATCTATAGATCTTTTAGTAAAGTTTAGAGATCAATGAAATGAGTCATCGAATCAACTCCAACGGCTGTCAACTAACAAAGCAGAAAAATGACGATTTTATAGATCTCCAATGACCATCACCTAACATAGAAGAGTTGGATGAAGGTGGAGTGCATGTTAAAGAGCTTCATCCTCAGGTCCACATAGCAAGAGGAGGCTCTTTATCGCATCTAGTATGCAAGAGGTGGCGATTTATCTCTTGACGAATCATCCTCTTCTCAGCAATGACTTATTCTTCGATCAATCAGAGATTATTTACTCAATAGATTCGGAATTCTTTTATCATGAATCATTCAATAATTTTAGTAATGATGTTGCGCAAATCGTGTTGACAAGATTTTTATTGATGATTAAGTGATTGATATAGTTTAATCATTCATTGACAATCGATAGAAAAATCATGATTTAATCAAATAAAAATATGAGTTTTGGCTCTGTTAGGATTTGAACCTCCTTGTATGAGAGAGAGTGAAGAAGCACTCAAATACTCATATATAGTGATGTCAACATAATCTATCATTGTTATAAATAAAAGGTAGTTTAAGTATTAGAATAATCAAAAATATTTTAAGGTGTGACTCTTAGTTTAATCCCACATTGATTATATATCGAATGTTGTGACAAATATATAGTAATACGACATCTGGGAATCAATGAGTCCCTTTCTCGCATGTATATGACCACTCTTTGCCTCACACTTAATTGGCCACCTGTGATGTAGAAAGGAAGTGATGCACACGTGCCCCCATTGATCCACAATCACTTGAGCCCTTGCTTGTAGTTGCATCTTGACTGCGCTTTCGACCTGCTTGTAGGCCCAATTAATGGGTGAGTCCTCTTTTTTTTCTATCTTTTTTTTCTTCATTTATCTAAAAAATAATATTAAAAAATTATATAAATTCACATAAAATTATATAATTAGCTAAAAAATTATATTAACTAAATAAAAATTACTTTTCATAATATATCATAAATATAAGTCTATTTATAATGAGTTAAAGCTAAAACTATATTATTTATAAATTATTAATTCATGATAATGAAGACTTATCATTCACCACTTTGTAAGGTATATTACATTTTTTTATGGTTCTCTTAGTTTATAATAACAATCATTTGAGTTGGGTGTTACAAAGACAAGGTCAAGAAGTTTACGACAAGTATACAATGATACTAATTTTACAAGTAACACATTAAGAGAATATCTATAGTATTTTCACTTGAAATTTGATGTATTATTGATCAATGTTTAGTGGGAAAAGTATTAAATTACAAGGTATCTATATTTAGAGTGACACTCATTTATGTTTATATGGTAACTCATAAAATTTATATTCATGAGAGTCTTTACTTAGGTATAACGGGTTCCTTAGTTTTACATGAGAAAATATATGGATGGAAAACATATTATCCAAGTTAATGGAATTTATCACTCAACTTTGTGTCATAAGAATAAGGGTATTAGAGAAGTTGGACAAAATTTCATGATACAATTAAGTTGAAATTAATTTTTACAGATCATTAGGAGAATTATTCGATAATACAATAATATTATACCACTAAAGATGATGTAATCATACATGAATGATTACAGATGAAAATATATAAATAGTTTTATCCACACAAAGATACAAATGTAAAATATTTTTTTAGCTAGAAGCCTATATCTACTATTCCATGAGCACCACATTTCTCAAACTTTCACTAATAAACATTCTAATAACTAATATTCATCACACTAGCCACTAGATTCTCCTTATCAACTACTCTAGTTCTCACAAAATTATCAATTTGATTATTAAAGGCAAGTACTTATTTGTTGGCTTTAGTTGACTAGAGAGTTTACCAACAATACACTCTTTCACTTGGATTAATAGATAGGCCACCAAATGGTCTATCATAATGTTGTTACTTGTCCATTGACTTTATTGTGCTACCTCAAAAAAAAGAAGATATTATTAAACCTAAGTAAAAAATGTACTTTAAAATTAACTATATTTTTCCTCTTAATGAAATTATAATGAATTGTAAGACAATTATTAAGAAATTAATTTCATGATACTACTTATTCAATGATTGTTTTATAAGTAACTAGTTGATAACAATCTATGGTGCCTCGTAGATTAGATTCTTTGCATTGGATTATGTGGTAGGTTTTAAACACTTGTGATTTAGCTTTTTACTTGAAGGTATGGAAAAAATAAACGTATTTTCATGTCACTATATATCGATGGATAGGTGAGTCATCAAAGCTCTCCTCATCATTAATTCGTATCGTACATAAAATAGAAGATAAAGTAGAAATGTCTCTAGGGTACATTGAGGATAGGAAGGAACTAGTAGAGAATAATAAATTCATCTTCTTTATTATGATGGAATAATATAACAAGTTTCAAAGCAATTTATGAATAAAATGCCTCAATGCTTGAGGTTTTACTTTATATATCTATTAATTTGATAAACAAGAAAGACACAATTTACATTTGTATAGCTCACTACCCTACACATTTTAGAGAGTCATCTCTAAGTTTGATTATCCATAGATAGTATATCAATTAATTTCCAAGCATCAATTTGACTTCACTAGATTCACAAATCTAAGTCTTTAGGACTTCATATTTATATGGTTATGCAACTGAATATCAATAATTCAATGTTAGGTACCATTTTAGATTCACAAGTCTAAAAGTACTTGTGCACAATTATACTTACTGATTGTGAGATGGTCTAGTATTGTAATTGAAACAATTTCAAAGAAAAAATAAATTCAACCCTAAAATAATAGATTTTAAAACTTTATTATATGGAACAATGACATAGTGTTGGAGTTATTCTCACTATGAAAGCTTTAAAAGTCATTAAGGTAGATTTAGCTTGAAAGTATATTCATTGGAGCCGACTATGGTCATATGGTAATAAATCTTTATTATCATAAATGAATAATATATTTAATCTATTAACTCATGATAAATAAACTTATATTTATATAAAATGAAAATATGAGTTTTTAACTAACTAATGATTTGTTTAATTATTTGATTTTATGTGAATTTATATAATTTTTAAAAATATATTTTAAGATAAAATAAATTAAAGTATAATATAAAAAATTAAGAAAAAATAAATATCTAGTGGCTAACATGAAGGGTGCCCCACATAGGTAATAAATGGTTGAAAAGTTCTTACCTAAACTACCCCTAAATTAGAAGAAAGAAATGTAATTATAACATCATTATTCAAAGGTATTATGATAAATAATTAACCTTCTCTCACATGACTAAGCAACTAGCGAAGGTTTGACTCTTCGCACATCCACAATTTATATTTTTTATTTAACTAAATCATAATTTTTCTATAAAACACTGATCAATGACCAAAGATTTTGAATAGAAAAATCATGAATTGTTCAAAGAAATCATCTTCGATTGATTGAAGAATAGATCATCGTCAAAAATAGGATAATATATTAGGGGACGAGTCACTATCTCCTTAGAGCTTATGAAATATAGTGAAGAGTCTCATTTTGTGATGCAAACCTATGGATGAAGCTGCTTAATATACATTCTATTGCTGTTCAAATCATCTCCATTTTGTGATAGTCGTCAAAGATCTGAACACTATTGAACTTTTACTCTACCATGGATGCTTTACCGACCTCCTCATCAATTTTTGTACCTCACAAGATGATCTAGAGATTGTCCACGTTATTATGTCCAAATGGAGATAATCTTCCCAAATGTTCATAATTCCAATGATTATTTTTGTGATGTTGAAACTCTACTTTTCTTATGTTAAACTTAATTTTTTTAAAATTAGTAATATTTTATATGATTTAAAGTTTCAAAAATATTATTTAGTTAATTATGATTAGGTTGAATTTTACATAATTTAATTTAATTAATTAAATTATTTTTAATTATTTACCCAATAAGCATCATATGAAATTTTATTTCTACTAGAATTACATTTGTTGGCCCACTAACATCATCCTTATGTCTGAACCCAAATTTCTTTTTCTTATAAATTTGTAAATACTTTTTTTCTTCATCATTTATTCTAAATATCATAAAAAATATTACTATTTGAGAATTATTTTATATTTTTACTTAATATTATCTCACATCAGTTTAATTTATCTAATTTTTTTACTATTTTTAGAGCCATTTATTAAATTATATTTGATATATGTGCTAAAAACACTTCTAAAAATTTGACAATTAGTATTTTCTAATTTTACAAATTTTAAACTTACGTGATTTATTATATAATAATTAAATCACATCATGTAGTCTACAAAGGGGATGAGTATACTTAGTTCTGATTAATTCTAAATAGTGATTTGTATTTTAATTGAAAGTAATCTTGAGATCTATTCTTGCTAAGTTAGTAGACAATGAAATCAACTGTGTACTTCTTTTCTATGTTTAGAGATACATTATAATCAATTATAACATAAGTAATTAATGTTAGTCTTTTTTCCACTAAATACATAATTAGATTATATAATAAGATTGAAAAAATAGATTACTTTTTATAATTTAATGCTATGTAGAACACTATTTTTGTGAGTAGGGGTGGAAAAAAAAAGATACAAATAGAAATCCCACACACATTTAGAGTAGTTCAACCCTTAACCCACCTCTAATACTACGTTTAGCTCATCATATAGTCTATAAGGCATTGTAAAACCTCCATTGGCATTACTAGTTTAGGCCTACCAAATAGCTTGTTAAGACAATGTCACCCTATTGGCTCCTGCCCACCAAATATCTTATTAAGGCATTGTCACTTCTCCATTGAGTTGACTGAATTTTCTGCAATCAAATAAACTCAAGGTGATATCAACCTTGAATGGGTATACTATTGCTAACTCACAAAACTTTAGTATTAATATTCTCCAAAGTTTAACCCTATCACATCACCAATTGGTATCCTTTCAATTTTACAGAGATAAATAATAAACATATGTAATTATTATAATTGGCGCTCTCCATGGTTTAGGAAGTTAAAATCATGTTCTTCTTATTGGGGCAACTCCAAATTTTGAGTATGACTTTCCCTTTCAATGTGTTGAGTAGTAGTTAGTTTTTTTCATATTCCCATGTATTATTCATCCATCTCAAGCCTTACAACCTTGATACCAAAAAATGCTCATAAAATTAAACTTCATTATCATATAATTTGTCAACTTTTCACTCACCTTCTCATTCTTATGAGTGATGGATTAGATTGACTTATAAAAAAATCAATCTTTATATTGTATTGTTTGCCATCCTCATGAACCTTAGACCTCTTATTCTTTGTCAAATGCAAAGTATTTTTAGGAATCAAACCTCTCTATTATTTGCTCTTATTAGCACTCATATTTTCATATATATTCTAATAGGCTAGAGTATACAAGAGGACTCTACACATATATCATGGGTATGATTCCCCTATAGGCTTGAATATATACCGAGGGGTTGAGATAGTTTTCTAGTTAATTTTATCATATTTACATGATTTCAATAGTTTAGACCAATATCAAGTATACTGTGTCAAACACATTCTTTTAGGGGTTGACACAAAAATTATTGAGTCTACATTAACTAGTATGAGTTAACACACTACTTGTTGGATGGGTTGACACATTGGGTCAACACATTAAAGTCTAATATGTGTTAGATACATATATTTCAAGTGGTTTTACATTTTTTTTACTTATATCCACTTTTTAAGAGTTCATACCTTTAGTTTCCATTATTCTCCTACGAAAAAATACATGTGAACTTTATGAGATAAGTAATGCCTTGTACAATAGAATGTAGAGGTCTATTGGCTATCACTAGACACCATGGAACTAGCTTGTCTTTCCACTATTATTGGTTACACTCCCCTAGAATGGCTTCACATCATAAATTAAGTCTTAAGGAAATTACACTAATACTTGGATGTTGAAAGGATAGTCTCAATGTTAATGAATTATGTGTCGGAGGAAGCTTAAGCAAGAGATTTTAATAAAGTTTCTCTTGTAGGTTCATAAACATATAGAAAGAGATGATGAATATTTTAAGGAATAATTTGAAAACTCTTTAACTTGGTTATTTATAGAGCTCAAAATCTTAAAGGTTCGCATACAAAATTTTTAAGATATGACAGGTCACTTATTGCTTGGGTTAACATGTGAATCTACCTTTTATTAGACTACATGATTAGGTTATGAATTTGATCAGTTTCAAACAAGGTCAATCTACATCCGTTAGTCATATTTTTTTTACATTTCTTTGATATTGTCTCTCTTGTTACTTTTTTCTAATTCTATTTATTTTGCTTTATACGATTAGTTTTATGGATAAATGTCTTTTTACATCTTTTTTCTTCATAAGATGGCTGAAAAAATATATTTGAACAATATAAGAAATTATATCTAATGATTTCTATATTGATTCTAGAGTTAATATATTCAAACATATTCGAGATTTTTTTTTCTATATATGATTATCCATCAATATGAGAATCATTAAACCTAACAAGAAAAATATCAGGAATTTCAAAGTTTTTCTAAGAAGATCTTCGAGGTCCATTCCCACATTGAAGATCAAGTAATTGAGACTGAAGAAAAGGTGGTCGCACTTGAAATCAAAGTTGATCATGTAACATTACATCCATATGCATCGTCTTGATATGTCTTTCATTCCATTGAATTATATGTATTTCCATTTAGTGACGTTGACAAAAGGTGGAGAGAAAAATATGAAATAGTTTTTTTTCACACATTTAGGGGGAGCATTGCACATCTATTACTTTATGTGACTAATTATATATATTGTGTGTCATATTAAAAATGTACATATATTTCTTTTCATGATGATATCCTTGATCTTTCAACAATTTATGATTGCTAAAACTTTATTAAATTTTATAAAAATAAAAAATCTATAAAAAATTGTCGCCTTAAGTATTTTGATGTTGACATATATAATTAAAAGTTAAAATTTTAAATATGTTCTTGTTATGCTAAATGTTGGATGAACATATAAATTATTAGATCTAGTTAATTGTTTCCGATTATGTTTTTTCAAGTATAAATTAATGCAAAATAAATATCTAAGAAGATGTGAAAATAAAGAAAGGTTAATAAGGAAAAGGGTAAAGTGTTTAGCTTTTTTTTCAAATGTGTTTTTCTAAAGCTTTTGATGTCTAAATTTGTGTGCTTTTCTTAGCCTTTTCTTGATTGACAGATAGCCATTTGAATATGCTTCGATATTTGAGTGATGCTTAAGATTTGTTAGAAGGTGTATAGAGATATGATTTTGTTGCAATCTTATATTGGATATGATCTGATTAAAGCAGGCCGTGCTATATGTACACACGACAACGGGCACGGATGTGATGTGCTGGACACGTTTTCAGGCCCAGAGTTCTAGTCCGTAAATCGGGACCATTCGACCCATCCTGCACTCGCCTGAACCCTTCAGGACGCGACAATGGCCTCGTTTTTCCTGCTCGCTCTCATCCTGCACTCGCCTGCCTCCATTCTACGTCGCTCTTCCCGCTCTCCCCTGAGTCCTCTCTACCAGCGTGGGGCAGGCTCGCAGCATGAGCGGGTGTGGCAATGGAGCCAGCTGAGGGTTGACAGGGACGACACGTAGACCTAGAGTAGTCGAATCAGCGTGATACATAAGATCAAGACCCAGCCGTTGACGCGTTGATTCGGGGGCTTGCTTGGGGAGCCATTGGTGGAATGGGATTTCCTGAAGAGTTGCACTCTCATTCTTCTCTCTCCCCTCCAGCACTTCTCTTAGTTGTTCTGTTTTAGAAGGCCGAAAGTCTTATCCTCTCTCGACTTGGGGGTGGACGACGACTAGAGAGGTGGTCCGATGCCAACTGGATTCTTTTTCTGAGTCAACTTTTGATATATGTCCCCCGTTGACTATAAACAGACGTGTAGGCCGCTGGGAGTCTTGGATGGCCATTCAATAGCTAAAGCCTGACCGTTGAATGCGTATGTATCAACGGCCCACAGCTTTCCACTGGGATAGTCTTATCGTGATTTGACGAGTCACCTGCCACGAAACGTCGTCCGCCGTCCAGGAAAGTTCTGATCTATGCATCGTTCTTAAAATAAAATAAAATATACGTTCTATTGGTTCTCTCGAAAGAGGGGTGCGGACTGCGCAATTCGACGGATCAATTCATAAGATCAATCGATTATTCTAAGACCCACTTGGACTTGTAGAGTTGCGTTGGCCCCGAAGGAGCTCTTCCGACCATGATCACGGGATGATGCTCGAATCGTCGTCAGCCGGGTGGTGAGGGTGAATGAGCTAGTTATCGGGGGAGTGTATGTACATGCTTGTCAACGTAATCAATGACATCCAAAAGGGTCGGATCCATTCGTTTATTTTTATCAATTATTTAATCCTCCGGTCACCGCCACGTCTTTTCGTCCTCTATTGTCCTCTCCACATGCCCGCTCAACGAGTGGCCTGTGGCTGCTCCGGCGAGTGAAAGAAGACAACGGAGGCACGGCCTGAAGATTAGTATCACAGGAAAGACCTAAGAGTATCTTTCACGAAAAGTAGGCACTCGCAGACCTTGATACTCTCCTTGAATGGTACTGACTGAGATCATCGAATCTTCTTGTGCTATTGGCGGGAAGATCGCCTTACAATAGCGTCGTACAGGGTCTTATCGACGCGCTTCAAGTTCCCTCTTTGGATAAGATATAAATGTGGGCATCGCAGTCGAGGTCTCCGATAACGCAGCCAGCATCCGGACTCAGTGTCCCAAAGTATGATTATTTATTGTCGTGCCCTCCGCTGGTTCGTCCAGAAAACACCGAGAGAGATGCCACTGAAAAATCCCTTTACCAGATATCCCTCGGAGGATCATCCGCCAGTTATCTCATCCAGAGGGCAGGAAATTCGTGGAAGAAGGCGGCAGCCTGTGACGAGAACCAGAGCCATTTGGGTGAAGCTTTCTCTCTCCTTAACAAGTGCGACGGTATCCGCAGGTAGTCAGGTGTTCCCCTCCGACATCCTCAGTTCCCACTTAGACGCCCAGATTTTCGCCGAGATTAAAAGGACGAAAGGGATAGGGTCGTGTGCATCTCTCTCTCCTGCTCTCTCTCACTCAAGATCATATCACGAACAAGGGTTGCCATGGCGGCAGTAGTTTTCAAATGGAGAGGATAATGCTGTCCTGCACGAAAGCGCTGGCGTCAGACGGACAAAAGGATACTAAACAATCAACTGAAGTTCAAAAATATATTGCAACCTTTTTTAGTAAAATTGACTAACGCTGAAAGGTACATAAATCATTTACTTTAATAAAATACATGCGCCCGCTTCAATTATTGGTTGACTGATTTCGAATAAGACGATTTGCCCACCTAATACTTGTCCCCCAGTGATGATGCCAAATATATCATTTTGAACGCTTCATTTATTATATTTTTGTGGGACCCGCAGTGAGAGGCTTGCCGACTCCAAAGACGGGAGGAGATGAGCCCTTATTCCCCGTCACTCTTCCTACCCAGTTCAGTTCATCCACTTTCGATGATGGGAACAGCCACATCACAATGAGCAAAAACCCAAGCCCTCGAAGCTGTCGCACCCCCCACAAAGAAGACTTTTGTCCCAGGGGCCCACGTCGCATTATCTTTGCCGACCTCTCTCTCTCTCTCTCTCTCTCTCTCTCTCTCTCTCTCTCTCTCTCTCTCTCTCTCTCTCTCTCTCTCTCTTCATTCACATATATGTTTCTACATATATGTATAGATATGTAAGATTTATCTATCTATCTTTCTATCTCTCTATGCACCTGGACAATGGGTGGGGATTTTGTTATAAAATTAAGACGATCCTGGATAGCCAAGCAGCAAAAGCGATGAAACCATCCTTTATCGGGCCGGACATCCCTTGACTGTTCTACTTATTAAACGAGGCGGCAATCCACAAGGATGCGTATTCTTATTTATCCCGTTTATGCGCGGTCTCTCTCTCCGATGTCCCGGTTCTTGCACTTTTTCTCAACGGGGTTTGCCTGCGAGAGCCCGATCCCCTCGAGGCGACCGCTCAACGACACCATTCCAGACACAGAGATCAGAGAGCCTTTCGAAGGCTCTCATCCGCCTGAGGCGATGATTGATTACGGTTGGCAAGGCCCATGGGATGAGGAACATTGGGGCCCGCAAAGACTATGCCGTATCGGATTCGGTGGTTGCTACCCATCTTACGTTCACCATCCGAGAGCGTACTCCATGGTTTTAATGCGAGGGATTATTTGACCCCTTTTGTTCTTCTCCAGCCACCGTTGACGCCTTGAGTTTCTCTCCGCAACCGACTCCGCAGAAGAAGGGAGAGAGAGAGACGGACATCAGATGATTAAGGGGTGCATCGCAATTGTGTAGACTTCCGAGAGGGTAGGTGGAGGCAGTTGCATGGAAACCATGCTGAGGCGCTGCGACAATTTTTACCCCCCGCCCGAATAACCACGTCAACCCCCCCACCCCAGCACGTATGACGTTGACTTGGATTCTGTCTGTTGATCTATTCGACATCTGGCAAGGACGAAGGCGAGATTTCAAAGACGAACGCGCTGCACCGGCGAGGCTGACCGCGCTCGGACCCGTGTGGACAGTAGGCAAGCGCGTTGACCATGATCGCTGCGATGACTGAATTGACATCAACCATTGGAAGGCGCATCGCCACGGCAGATCCCGGTCTAGCGGGGGTATCAGCGGCGTAGTCTATGGAGCCGACGGGAGCGACCTTGAGGACGTCTCCCCCTGTCCTCTACCTCAGGAGGCATTCAAGTGTGAAGGTAGACGGTGGACGCGAGGGAATTTAATGCTCAAAGTCCATCCACCGTCTTCGCCGCGAAGGTCGAATGAAAATGTCGACCGATTCCCCTAAAACACGGGGTTTCAATCGGCTTCCCATGCGACGCGTGGACGACCTACTAAGACATCGACAGGCCTGCCAGAAGAGACTTGAATTTCCTCCTCTTCCTCAGGACGTGGGGGTAAAATCTTCAGACGCCTTTGTAACGGGCTTCGGGCATGCCTTCGCCTTCCGCGTCCAAGTGGATTCGTGGATGCCTTCGCTTTTCTTCTGTTTTTTTCTCGGTTGACTTAGATAGATAGACGGTTGGTTGAGTTCATGTTGGCGCAAACACTTTCCGACCACGTCAACGTCGACGACATGAAGTTGGAAAAACTCCGGTTATGGCATCCTTGGT
Organism: Spirodela intermedia; assembly: GCA_902729315.2. NCBI lineage: Eukaryota > Viridiplantae > Streptophyta > Magnoliopsida > Alismatales > Araceae > Spirodela > Spirodela intermedia. The sequence goes on along the minus strand of LR746276.1, from coordinate 142,624 downwards.
GCTACTGCGGCTCGCGTGCGGGAATATCTAAATGTCAACGCCTCCCCCGCCCCACCCCCCGCGGACCTATCTGCGGAAAGTTGACATTTGAAGTGGCCGACGTTCACGACGACGCGATTGGTAGGGCATCTAGTGGCCGGCGGACACGTTGATTTATTATCAAATCGGGCGACAGGTGATGCGATACGCTGTCGCCGTCGGTGAAAGGTCTCTTTTTTTTTTTGCATTCATCGTCATCCTCCCCGCGAAATGAAGCGGTTTTGGGCCTGGTTTTTCCCACCGAGAGCGACGGGTTCTTGCCACGCAGGACGCCTTCTGGACGTCATGAGACGCTGGCGGAGCGAGCTCAGGCGGATACGGAAATCTCTCGGGGGACACACGTGTTAGGATCCCATGGTCGTACTAACTCAGATGACCCGCTTCTGGCTACTTGTACTGCAATAGACGTCTCTAATGGAAGCAATCCGACGTTACCTTAGCGAGCTATTTGCGTGTGCTCTCCCTAAACGGGTAGCCACAACCGAGCCCTCAAATGGCTTTTGCTTCCTTCGACCGTTGAAAGGGCGTCTCTCTCTCTCTCTCTCTCTCTCTCTCTCTCTCAATATACAAATATCTCTACTTGTCGACGAAGCGCCGACGGAGTGTGAGGAAAACAAACAGCCTGCCCCGGGTTTCAGCGAGAGAGGGGGTTTATTGAGGCAGGGGCATCCCCCATGGCACAACAAGACGAGTGGCGCCTTTGTAAATGACGTGGTGCAGTGCATGAGCCTCCCCATTAGAACAATTCGATATGATATGATATCCCTCGCCATGAATGTCGTCTTTCCCCATTCACCTCCTTCAATGCATGCATCTCCCTATCTCTCTACCCATCACCTCGGACCCCTACCTTGTCTGCGTACCACCACCGAGAGACCTTGGCCTCACTCTCCACAATCATGGCGCCGCTTCTAGACTTAGCCATATCATCCCCGTCATCGTGATCACGACCGTGCTACGCCCCACCTTCGACGAGAGAGAGAGAGGCAGAGAGGGAGAGAGATGCAGAGAGAGAGAGAGAGAGAGAGAGAGAGAGAGGGAGAGAGAAAGCGAGTGGAAGAGAGAGAGGGAGAGAGGGAGAGAGGGAAAGAGATGGAGAGAGAGAGAGAGAGAGAGAGGAAGAGAGAGAGAGAGAGGGATGGTAGATCAGTAATCCTACGCTGTCCGGATCGAAGTCGGCCAGGGAACCTGGCGGCAACCCCACACCGCCGCTGCCGCCGGGGGTTCAGTCCCTGAGAGAGCCAGCGGAGTCAACCTGGCAGCGTATCGGTGCCTGTAGATCAATTCGGATCGTCCACGTGCACTGTCGCGACGAGGATTGGGCTGTCGCCCATGATTTTCTTACCATCATAAGAAGAAAAGTGTGCGTTTGGACTACGTGGTCGATCTGAAGAAGTCAGGGCAGATATCTAAATAAAAGGAATACAGGTTAGTATCAGAAGATGCGGCAAGTTTGGTGTTCGATCAGCAAAACCCTTCGTTAATAATAATATCCCCCCTCCGTTCTTCCCCGAAGCCGAGGCTGAGTCAACAAAGTCTTCGATGCATGCTATGACACGTTCCATAGCCTATGAGCCCCCCCAATTCCCTGAATCCACGTCAACACCCCTCCCATTGATCTCTCTCTATGTTACCGTCTCCTATGGGGACGATGACACTGTCGTACTTCCGCCAGTAAATATGCCGATTAATTGATTATATATTATATATCTAGCGAGAGAGAGAGAGAGAGAGAGAGAGAGAGAGAGAGAGAGAGAGAGAGGGAGCCCATGGGCGGATTCGAGCTGTGCCGCCCCCTATAAATAGTTGCCCATCCCTAACGCTTTTCCGCAGATCCAAACCATCCTCCTCGTTACCATCCCCAGTAGCTCAAGCCCTCTACTCCTCCCCAGATTTCTCTTTCCGGGTCCGTCCCTGGTTCTCTTCACCCCTCCGGTAATGAACGCTACAGCCACCGCGGCCAGTCTTTCGCTCATCGACCCGGGCTCCGCCCTCACCCCTTCCTCTGGCCCTATGTTGCTGCCGCTGGTGTCCCTCCTGCTCTGCCCTGCTCTCTTCGCCTTCCTCTCTGCCTTCCGGTCCAAGCTCCTCCAGGCCCTGAAGCTCTCCCCCTCCTTTTCCCCGCTCCGGAGGCTCCCCCTCCCGCCGGGCTCAATGGGCTGGCCCTACATCGGCGAGACCTTCCAGATATACTCCAAGAACCCCATCGCCTTCTTCTCCCATAAACAGAAGAGGTCAGTCTCTCTCTCTCTCTCTCGCTGTGGCCCTTCTGCTGGGGCCGGCCGCCGCATTGCCGACCTAAAGTTTATGACTCCCTCGTCTCATTCTTCTCGCCATCTATGTCGGCAGGTACGGGCCGGTGTTCAAGACGCACATGCTGGGATGCCCCTGCGTGATGATTTCCAGTCCGGAGGGGGCCAAGTTCGTCTTGTCCACGCAGGCCAAGCTCTTCAAGCCCACCTTCCCCGCCAGCAAAGAGCGGATGATCGGGCACCAGGCCATCTTCTTCCAGCAGGGCCCCTACCACAACCTTCTCCGCCGCCTCGTCCTCCGGGCCTTCTCCGCCGAAGCCATCCGGCACAAGGTGGCCGGCGTGGAAGCCACCGCTGTGGAGGCCCTCCGCTCCTGGGATGGCCGCCTCATCAACGCCTACCAAGAGATGAAATCCGTGAGTCCTGACACCCTGTTCTCTCTCTCTCTCTCTCTCTAGCTCCTGGTTTGGTGCTTGTAATTCATCTCCTCCCTCCCGTCTGTCGCAGTACGCCTTCAACGTGGCGCTGGTCTCCATATTCGGGAGGGAAGACATATTCTGCACGGAGGAGCTGAAGCAGAGCTACTACGCGCTGGAGAGAGGCTATAACTCCATGCCCATCAACCTCCCCGGCACCCTCTTCCACGACGCCATGCGAAGCCGGCGACGGCTGGAGCGCATGCTCTCGGAGATCATCGCCTCCAGACGGCAGCGCGGCGCGGAGGCGACCGACCTCCTGGGTTCCCTCATGGACAACGAAAAGTCCCTCAGCGACGAGCAGATCTCCGATAACATCATCGGCGTCATCTTCGCCGCCCGCGACACCACCGCCAGCGTGATCACCTGGCTCCTCAAGTACCTCGCCGAGGATCCCAAACTTCTCGAAGCCGTCACTGTAAGTAAAACCCAGAGAAACATTCTCTCTCTCTCTCGATCGAGACGAAAGAGGACTGAGGAATCCTTCATTACAGGAGGAGCAAGAGGAGATCAGGAGGAGCAAGAGAGAAGGGGAGGACGAGTGCCTGACGTGGGACGACATCAGGAAGATGCAGCTCACCTCCAGGGTCTTCCAAGAGACCCTACGGGCGGCGTCAATCCTCTCTTTCACCTTCAGAGAGGCTGTGGAGGATGTTGAGTACGAAGGTATGCTGGAATAGCTATCTTCACAGATTTCTCTCTCTCTCTCCCTGTCTCTCTCTGTATCCATGTACCTTCCCAGGCTCTGTTTTGCCGCCATGTTTTTATGACAAGTCTCTCTGTTTTGTCTCTGTTCTGGTTTCCAGGCTACCGCATACCGAAGGGGTGGAAGGTGATGCCTCTGTTCCGGAACATCCACCACAGCCCGGACTTCTTCCCTAACCCCCAGAAGTTCGACCCCTCCAGATTCGAGGTGAATGCTCCCTTCCTCTCTCTCTCTCTGCGCCCTGATGACAGATGATACGGCAGCAGCAGTAGTAGTATCAGTATCTCTCCGGAAATCTGACAGAGCCTCTCTGTGTGTTTTCAGGTGACCCCTAAGCCGAACACCTTCATGCCGTTTGGAAACGGGGTCCATTCCTGCCCAGGGAATGAGCTCGCCAAGCTGGAAGTCCTGGTTCTCTTCCACCACCTCACCACCAAGTACAGGTAAACACCCAAGTCCTTCCCCAACACGGTCCTCTGCTTCTTCCTCTTCCGAGGGTTGACGCGAGTCCGCGGTTGCTCCAGGTGGTCGCTGACGGAGTCGAAGAGCGGTGTCCAGTTCTCCCCCTTCGCCATCCCCATGAACGGGCTGCCCATCAGACTCTCTCTCAAGGCGTGAACCCGCAGGCCACCGGAGGAGAAGGGCCTCCGGCGGCCGTGGGTGGCCGCCGCGCGACGGGGAGACGAACACCCTTCATTAAAACGCGTATGAATATTAAGACATAATGAATGAACGAATACACGCGGCGGAGAGGGAGTCGCAAGGAGCCCCCGAAGCCATAAGTTGCAAGATGACTGCCAACTCTCCCGGTCAGCAGTAGACCCCGGCGACCTCCTCCACATTGTCAATTGAAGAGCAGAGGGAATCTCGCCGAGGAGGGAGAGGTCAAGTGCTGGCTGTGCCCCCTTGATCGAGGGGGCCAGCCAAATCCTCCTTTTACTGCATTGTGGGGAAGGTGGTGGACCTCCTGTGCTTATGTTGAGGAGAGAGAGAGAGAGAGAGAGAGAGAGAGAGAGAGAGTACGAAAGAATATGCTCTGCGGACGAAAAGTCAACTGTTGAAAGATCCTTCTATTTGATACGAAGCGGTGATCGAGAATAGCAACAACTGGGGCCACTCCACGTCTGTTACTCCTTCTTCTTCGTCTATTCTTCAAGTGACAGGCAGTCAACCGAAATTGGGGGCCAAAGATTAGGTGAACCGAGGAACGTACGTGTCCCGGCGGCCGGTCATTTTGCCAGGTCCCGCCCAAATGCGTCCATAACTGCGCCTTGGATGCCTGAAACTCGCCCACACAAGGACGGCACGGAACCAGACGGGCTGACTTGGTGAGGGAGACGGCAGCGAGATGGGCCCCACCTCCCTCTCTCTCTCTCTCTCTCCGTCTCGGGACGAAATCCAGCCACATCCATTCTCCAGCTCTGGTCAGCTCGAGGATGAGATGGCGCTTCCCCACAAATAGATTTCGTCATCACGGCGTTGTCCGCCGAAAGAGGTTGCACGTGTCCGAAAGAGCCGCAGAAACTTCTGTATCTGGACCTCGCCATTTCATGCCCGCTGACTTCCGATGCCATACATGATATCAGCGTTCTTGCTCGGATGGCACGCGGCGGCTGCTCTTGCAGCCGCCCCTACCATCTCTCTCTTTGGCCCCCTCCTTCTCTCTCTTATTCTCACAAGTTTTTACCCTTCCTTGTGCCGGAAGATGCTTTGTATACGTCATCTAACTGAACATCGGGCGGGGACGGAGTCCCGGAAGCGATGCTCCCTCTGTTGGCGGCGCATTACGTGCCACACCCTCCTTGGCCGGACCATCCCGGCGATGGAGAGATGAATCTTTAGTGTACTCTTTCAATGATTTTTTTATTGAATTTTCAATTATTGTGACCCATCTTGGCTTTTTCTTGCTTGATGCTTAGGAAGTTATTATCATTGCAGTAATTGGAAGTCTATCCCAATGAAAACATGTTTCAGCTACATTTTATTTATATTCCTTCTGCTTGATTAATCACACATGTTTCTTATATATGGGCAAAGTTAGATTTATCATTTATCTGTATTGAATTTTCACGTTGGTGAACGTTATATTTGTATATCAATTATAGATCACTATCTTGGAATCTACAGGCTTTCTAGTCATTTATTACATCCCAACTATATTTATTAATATAGAATAATAGATCGGCACTAAATCATTGCTAAACTTCAATAATTCTGTTAAAATATTTTATATTTTATATTAACTTATTTGTATGACAAATTAAATGCTCCATTCAAATCATAATTGGGATTTGATGAAATTCATACCTCTAGATACCGCAAAGTAAAATAAATTTATGTATTTTCCTTCTCAATGTCTGAATGGAATGTACAATCTTCATCACTTTGAGTCATTATCATTTTAATCTTACTTACTGCTTTTACCTTGTTTATTGCATTCATAATAAAGATCATCTGAAGATAGTAGTTTGGATTATGAAGGTGTTTTTAGTCCAAGTTTTCTTTGTTGTTTTAATCTATACATACTTTCTAGTAGTTCTTAAATTTTTTGGACAAAAAAAACAATTTGTTCATCATCATCATCACCACAAGAATGATATTCAAAGCTTTCAACAAGGTTAGGAACTTTAAATTCAAGATAATATTTATTTCTAAATTGTGTTTCTCATGAATGAAGCAAAGTCCTAGACTCCTCAATAATAGTCATCTTTGGTTCCCATGAATGCTGCAAAGATCTCTGTGTTTTTTCTAATTATCTCAAAATTGAAATATTTTTCCAAAGATTTTTCAGACCTATAATGAAATAGATTTATTCTCATGCATGGAAAATATATCATTTTATGTATTAGTATGTCAATTTTGTAATCTTTCACTTGAGATGATCCTTCATAAATGACCTCTAATTTCTCTCCATCTTCTATGTCACCTTCACACATAAATATCCTATTAGACTCATTTCATATTCAATGCAGAACATATGATGTTAATACATTTAGCATTTAATAATAAGAGATTTAGCTTTTGTTGAGATAGTTCAGAATAATCTTCCTTTAAAATAGGACTAATATAGATATTATTTCAAACATAATGAATAAATTCTCATTCTATCCTTTAAATTGCCTCAATTGAATCTATTAAACAATGCTGGTCTACTTGTGAAATGTCCTTCCACAAACATAGTGCTACAACTATCCATCTAATATAATCATCTAAAACATGATCATGTCAAAACAAAGGTTTGCTTTAATATCAACTGAATTACTTGAGAATGGCCTGTATAATTTGGGGGGGGGGGGGGGGCAAGGTTGGTGTGTTCTGAACAGACTTAATCATGTTTATCACTATATTTTAATTCTTATTCAAAATGTTGTAGTACTTGAGAACAATCTCCTAATTATGTGAATTGATAATTAATCGTATGTTGATATCTTGTCTATAAAGATGCAGTAGAACTAGGATGAACATTATTTTTGAATGTAGTATATACCATTGTGTAGAGAGTTAGAATATATAATTTAACTAAATAAATTAGATTGTGTTCAACTTCACTATGGTATAGAAAGTTGTAAGTGATTGGAAGAAGATAGAAAATCTAAATAAGATGTGCACACAAAGTAGGTGCACAAAGTAAGTCATTGAATATGTTGTATGCTGAACATTATGATATGTTGTATGAACACGAACATTTAAAAAAAAAAATTGTCTGCTCATATCTAAGGAAGGACATTAGAGACAATTTAGAATTGAATCAGATCAAAAGGAAATGGATACTTGAAAAAAAAGATCTGAAAAATTATTTGAAAGCCAATATAAACTGAATTTAGTTATTGCCTTCCCAAATGAATCATTGAGAAAAGAGGGATTACACTATAATTATGTCCAATCTAACTTGAGATGATATCATTAATAAAAGTATATTTTTTGTGAATGGTCTAAAGTATAACTTTATTGATATAACTTCAATATCATTATTAAAAGTATATTTCTTGTGAATGGTCTAAAGTATAATCTTATTGATATAAGTTAAATATATCATGATTAAAAGTATATTTCTTGTGAATGGTCTAAAGTATAATCTCATTTTATAAGTTAAATATGTCATCAAAATTTGAAAGTAATATTTGAATCCACATGGTGCAAAATTATTGCTAAGAAAAATAAGACCATATTCACTGAATTTAGAACATAGAATGCAATTGATATTAGACAATATCTATTTAATTGCTAAATTTTCCAATCTTCATTTGTGGCATGTAAGATTAAGGGATGCAAGGTCAATACTATATTCACAATACAAGCAAACTTATTTTTTTCTTGTAAAATTCCTAGATTGAATGAAAAATCTTGGTTTGTTATCTTTTTCATAAGAAAGAGTCTCATAAAGTATTTTTCAAAATTTTGTAAACTGATTTCTAATAAAAAGGGAAAACCAATTTCTCATATGCTTAGTGATCATAGAGGTGAATTCAAAAATGAAAAGCTTGCAGATTTTTTTTCTGAACAAGGTATTGAATGCAAGTTTTCTTGATTAAGAGCTCCACAATAGAATGTAATGTTATAATGAAGAAATTGGCATTGTTTCTTAGTGAATGATAAATTAAAATGATTTATCAAAATATTTTTGGGTTGAAATCATAAGCATTGCTTGCTTCATAGTGAATAAAGTTTTCATTAGTCTAATTCTGAAAAAGGGAAAATGTGAGCTCTTTAAGAATAAAAAAACCAAGTTTGGGCTATTTCACGTTATTCATATGCAAGTGATTCATGTTAGCAAATAGAAAGGAGGACTTGAACAAATTTAATCCGAAGAGTGATGAATCTATGTTTCTTAGTGAAGTTGAACCCAAATGCTTATCAAATTTATAGCAAAAGAACTTTGGTTATAGAAGAATCTACTCATACTATCTTTGATGAGAACTTCGGTGTGATAACTTCCTTAAAATGAATTAGGAGAGTTAAAAAATATGATGAGTTTCACTAATTTCAGTGATGTAGAATCATATCAGAAGGATTCCTCATTGCTTAAGGATTAGAAGGTCATTAGAGATCATATATCGGAACATAGTCTGGGAAACATCTAAAAAACTATCAAAGCTAGATCTTCTTTAAAACAGGATCGCCAATTTGCTACATTCACAATTTGCTCTCTCTCTCTCTCTCTCTCTCTCTCAGAAGGCCACATCTTGTAAATGGGCTCCTCCTTATCGAAACCCTCGATTAGAATCTGAACCATCTCATCCGCTCTGTTCCTTCTTTCGGTTGCTGGTGTGCCATGTCGGCGCCGCTGTTCTTGCTCTGCAACAGCAGCTCCGCCGCGGGCACGACCGCATCTCCCGAGGTCGACGCCCACGGTCGCCGTCACGCCTGCCGGCGGAGCTGCCCCCTGGCGCTGATTTTTCACCCCCGTGCTCCTCGTCCCCGTCTCTCCCACGCTCGTCCGCAGCTTACCCACGCACGTTTTTCACCCCTTTATGGGTCACGGCTCCGCCATCCGCCACCGCCCGCCGGCTCATCCGCGTCGTTGCGACAGGGTGAAAGAAAAGGACCCTTCTGCTGCCCCCAAGTTGGCGCGGTTGCAGGAGGCGGCGGTGGTGGAGTCGCGGAGCCGGCAGACCATGGAGATGGCCCTGGCGATGGAAGCAACAGTGGGGGAAAGGGCGACGGAAACAGCGGCCGCGGTGATCGAGGATGGTATGGCCCATTCAACTACGATGGGTGGATGGCCCGGTTATTGTGGTGGGGCGGCGAGGTCAAGAAGGAGGCTTTCTGTTCGAGAAATGGAGCCCTCGCTTCCTTCTTGCCGCTCCTGTGCCTGTCCTGGTTCGGGCTATCTCAGCTCTCCCCTGCCGCCCTTGCAAGAAGCTATGGCGGCGGCAGCTACTCCTCTGTTTGGGAGATCAGGGGCGGTAAGTGGACGATGCTGGTGCCAGGCCCTTCTGGCGAGGATTTTGTCATGGTCACTGATGGCGGCAAAGAGGGGGACGACCGCATCGAGGAGCTGTTTCTCCGGTGCTGGAGGCAGGTTAAGGAGGCCTTTGTGAGGCTGATGCTCCCGGAGGGGTACCCCGCGAGCGTTACCTCCGACTACCTGGAGTACTCTCTGTGGAGGGGCGTCCAGGGCATCGCGAGTCAAGTCAGCGGTGTGCTCTCCACCCAGGTGGGCATCTCCCTCTTCTCCTCTCAGTTCACTCCGGGGGCATCGGAAGTGGATGAACCCAGTTGGAAGTCCTCATTGATCCTTTTTCTGGGATAAGAACACTGAATTTGAGGTCGGAATGCTCATTCTGTAGCGTGTTTCTGATGCGCCGATTGCAGTGGTCTTTTAATTTGATCTCGAATCCTTCTTTTTAGTCACCCAGGTTTTGCTTATTCATCAGTTAGAGCTCTGTCCAACGCTGTGGTGAGGATGAAAGCCGATCAATTCGTACTCTTCATTGCTGTTCATCCTATTTCGCAGGCCCTGCTCTATGCTGTCGGATTGGGCAAAGGCGCTATTCCGACGGCTGCCGCTATCAATTGGGTACTCAAGGATGGTCTCGGGTACCTGAGCAAGATCATGCTGTCAAAATACGGGCGCCACTTTGACGTCAGCCCCAAGGGCTGGAGGTTGTTCGCTGACCTCCTGGAGAACGCGGCCTATGGGATGGAGATTCTGACGCCCGCGTTCCCTCATCTCTTCGTCCTGATCGGGGCGGCTGCCGGCGCTGGTCGCTCCGCCGCAGCTTTGATTCAGGCATGCTCTTGAAATTCGTAACGTCGATAACTGATCCCTTTTCATTTACCCATTTTCTGCCGAAACCGAATTCTCTCTGCTGAAGCTTCTTTCTCATTTTAATTTGCAAAGATCCTTTGATACTCCGTGATTTCAGCTTCATACGGTTTAAGCTAAACCAGCCTGCCCACCTGGTTGTTCTTCACGACACTCCAAGCAAAGATGCAGGCAGCTTCATTTCATGATTAGAGTGCTCCCTAGAATCCCTGCTTCGTATAGATCAGGGAGCAGGTAGAATCCCAAAACTGGAGAAAATCGACGCCTTCATCTTTTTCTGTCGGATTGGAGAGAGCCACCTTTGGGATTCGACCTCCAAGTCTGACGGGCTATAAATGGTCCTGATTATCTTTCTCCTCCAAGCCGTCACCTCCTGCACGAGCCCCCACATTGTTCAGAGGCTTCCGATGCTCAACTCATCTCATTCGGGCAGAGGGTTCCGATGCTCTTCCCTATTATGCACGGCATCCTCATCATCTTCATCATTCCGAGGAAAAATAGTGAACTGTCTTCATTTATGCTATTCCGGTGCCTCCTTCAGCCATCCTCCATCCACGCTCAACACGCCACTCCTCGTTCTCCGTATCACGAGAAGGTCGTCCTCCTGCTTTTATTTTATGCTTTCATCCCGGGTTCAAGTTCACATTTGCGAATTACACCATTCATGGCCGCGAGAAAATCTTACTCCCCGGTCTCTGCTGCCTCTGGTGCCATTCCCTGGTCTAAACCCGTCATCCCCTTCTCAGGCGGCGACGAGAAGCTGTTTCTACGCGGGTTTCGCCGCCGAGAGGAATTTCGCAGAAGTAAGCGCCGTTTCGAGTCCATTCTTCGCGCCGAGGCGTTGGCCTTTCTTCGCTGCATGAATTATCTGTTCCTGCTGTCTTCGCAGGTGATAGCGAAGGGGGAGGCACAGGGAATGGTGAGCAAGTTCCTCGGCATCACGCTGGGGATATCCCTGGCCAATGCGATCGGCTCCTCCACGCCTCTGGCTCTCGCCGCCTTTGGCGCGGTGACAGCCGTCCACATGTACTGCAACCTGAAGTCGTACCAGTCCATTCAACTGCGGACCTTGAACCCGTATCGCGCGAGTGAGCTTCATCTCCCGCATGGTGTTGACTTCCGCATCCTGGTTTTCGTCAGTCTGACACCGAACAGGTCTGGTTTTCAGCGAGTATTTACTGAGCGGGCAAGTCCCCGGGATAAAGGAGGTCAACGACGAGGAGCCGCTGTTCACCGACATCCCCATCGACATAAAACCCGCGAGCAACGTGGGTTCCTTCTCCCTTCCGTTTGTTTCTTCGCCGCATCCCCGGATTTGATGTTCATTCTGTGGGCGCGCAGGGCCAGCCCAAGGTTCTCTCCGCCGAGGCCAAGGACGCCGCTCTGCAGATCGTCCGGCGGCTGCAACTCGGAGCCCGGCTCAGCGAGCTCGTCGGGCGGAGGGAGGAGGCGCTTGCCCTGTTCGATCTCTTCAGAGACCAGCCCTACCTGCTCTTGGAGGCCCGGGGGCAGTTCTACGTAAGTGAAGCGCGATCTGCATTTAGCCGGGAGGAGCAAGAAGATGGAAGAAACAAAAAAAGAAGTGACCTTGGTCCTCTTTCAGGTGGTGCTTAAAGAAGACTCGACGCCGGAGGACATGCTCAAGTCTCTGTTCCACGTGAGTTACCTGTACTGGCTGGAGAGGAACCTCGGGTCGGAGCCGAGAGGCGTCGCGGAGGACTGCGGGAGGGGCGGGAGGCTGCGGATGTCTCTGGACTACGTCCAGAGGGAGTTTGGGCACGCCCAGCTCGACGGGTGGCGGCTCGGGTGGACGACCGACGGGCTAATTGCGAGGCCGCTCCCGAACCGGATACGCCTCGGCGGGGTCGAACCCTCTCCGGTTGGCGGCTCGTGATCTGCCACCGCCGGCGCAGTTGGGGGCGATCGACGGCGAGAGTTGGCCCGTGGCAGGCCGCGCCGCCGTGGCTTCTGTGCGGTAGAGCACACACACTCGAGGAGAGGGAGGAGAGAGGTCTTCGCGAGCTGCTGCTCGCAGGCGGGAGGGTTGTGGGCTATTCAGCGACCTCAGAAGGTGACGGATATCTGTGTGCATGCGGGGGGGAGAGAGAGAGAAAGAGGGAGCAGCCGGCCCTCCCCCGCACCCCCCCCTCCTCTGGTCTCCCTTCATCTCTCTTGAAGATGGTTAAACGGGTAGACTAGACTCATCCCCGGAGGCCACATTTAAGCCGTCCTTTAAGCTGAAGAAATACTCTTTCGGGATTGATGGGGGACTAATTCCCGCCCCGCCTCAGGGAACATAGGGAGCTCATAGAATCGATCCCTTGTCATTGTTGAGGGATTGATTGACCATGTCAGACATCTGTATCTATGAACTGGGTAAGATGTGAAAAGAGAAGTACTCAGACTCTATGAAAGTTGAGAATAACGAGCTTTATTTATTGAATTGGCGGCAATCTGAGGCAAAACATATGGTGAGACTCTGGCTAATACGAGCCTATGTACCTTCTAAACCATCCGGAAAAATAACACTTATTCTGAAAAAGATTGAACTTGTGATTAGGCCGATCCTGATGAAATCGTAAAAGAAAAGAATCCTGACAAAATACAAGTTGGGTGGAGTCGCAACAAGTCGGCCAACTATGTACTTAAAAGAGGACTTGTATGGAATAATGATGCATCATAAAGAAATTACTGGTATGAGGGCGAACTGTAATCTTGATATTCTTCGATATTCTGCCATCAGTTGACACCACCGTTCATAGATACAGATGTCTGACATGGTCAATCAATCCCTCAACAATGATAAGGGATTGATTCTATGAGCTCCCCATGTCTCAAGATATCAGCTTTTTTTCTCCTGCAACAAAGAGTTTCTTGCGGTTTATCTCATGATTTCCTGTATTTACCTGTTTTGGGAGGTTTCTTGTCATTCAAACCAAATATTCCCAAGAGCCTGTTACTGATGGATGGAGAACACACGATTGAGGCTCACTTCTCTTTCGTTAATTACCAGGTGTTATATTTTTTATCTTTACGGCTTTCTGCTTCTGTTATAAACTTGGATATTCTGCCATCAGGTGGGTGGGTATTCCCTAACTCACTTCCTGAGCTGAAGCAAAGAAGGACAGCGCTTGCTATCAGTTCACCTTTGAACAGTACTCTGGTGAGCCATCAAAGCCCTGATGAGTTTCTTTGGTTGATAATGTCATGTTTTGAAAAATGGTTCAGAACCATGTTTTTATTTTTATTTTTTTATCAAGATGAAGATCTTAATGGTGACATTTCATATCAGAGGAATGAAAAATAAACGTCAGATATCCATGCAGAAAGAAATTACTGCACTATTCTCAAAAGGCCCTAAGTCTGCATTTGCAAAAAACCTATATTCCAAAATGCATCCCATGTTTTGGGTGGCCTGGTTTTTGGGCTGCATGATTAGGCCTATATCTAGAAATGAAGTATCATAAATATTCATCTATGCAATGGGCAGAGGTTCATTCGGCCCATGCCCTGGATTTGAGCCAACAACGGTGCTCAGAACAGACCATTAAGGTATTGAACACCCAATTTGAACAAGGGCTAGAACGTCAATACTGATTTCTGAATCGTCTAGGGAACACTATTTTGAGGAGGAGGGATAGTAAGGAAGAGGAAATTCTCATTTTTTTTTCAATGAACATCGCATCCATTACGCAAGAAAATTCATTATTTTTGCAAATGCAGCTCATGTTACTACTTTTCAGTTATTCCTTTACTAATTATTTATGATCATGGAGAGTTCTAATCACTTCTCTCTCGCTCTAGCTTTAATACATGTATGCAGGTTCATGCTTATTTATAGATTTAGGAGACGAGAATGCGGCCGGAAGATCTATAAATAAGCATGCACACGCGAATATTACCTCCCACATTCAACCATTTGCAACATTCAGGCTCAACACGTAATCTTTCACTTGACTGCATTCGACTGATCATCACACTATGACTGGTGCAGGTGAGGGACTCAAGGCTAGAAGTTCAACTATGTGAAGAGAGTTCCAAGGATTGCCAAAAAGGGCATGAAAACAAACCAGGAATTCTTAGGTTGCCCCAGAATGGTAGCGAAGAAATGGTAAGAGTAAATTTAACCAGGAGTCGATGACTAGCAGCTGGGCTTGCCCTTAGCTAAGAGCTCATCATCCACGCATGCACTACTGCTGTCCTGTCGGCTCGCTCTTTGGTGACAGAAGCAGCGAAGAATTCACAGCGCAGATCCACCTGCGTTGAATGAAAGATGGAGAAACAGGAACGCAGTAGAGAGTTCGACAAGCCTCCCAGAGAGGATCGGTGTCTTCCACAATTTGTGGAGGCTTAACTTCCCCATAGCTTTTGTATTGCGGCTGTATCTTTATCCAACTGGCACATGGTAGGATGCCACATGGTATCCCGCACTGCAGGCTAACAATGTACACTTTGTTCCAGGTTTGGCGACATGGAAACAAAATCTCTGAGTTTGCACGGTATTCCTGTTGAGGCATTTACCATGACATTTTTTTTTTTTTAAACCCTGAAACAGCTGCAATTTATCCTCGTCTTTTGCAGCTGAACGACACTTCTTCTCCAAGCACTCTAATCTTTCTCCTTGAGAATGAATGTCTTTATACGCATAACCAGCTAAAGGGAGCAGGAAAGATCCCTCTTTTTATACACCCTTCTGAACACCCTTGCCCCTTCAGATTCGGCATGTATCTCCCTCTCAGTTCTTATGCCCATTGGATTATTTAAGAGCCATCCATCAGCATCGCATGAAATATGCCCATTGTCAGAAAGATCAACGGGATCGAAAAGGCTAGAGAGAGCATCAAATTGATTTCTCATCTCTCGGGCCACTTCAAGCACATCTGATTGCAGGAAAACCTGTGGATAACAGAATGAAATGCTTTTATGGAAATATCTTGAATTTTAACTTCATCAAAGAATTAGTTCACTTCAAAATCAAATAAAAATAGATAAAAACGATTCCCCCCAAAATTCACCCATTTCACCGAACAAGCACAGTTAAGCATAAATGCAGGATGGAACATCCTAATTTTCGTCAAAAGGGAGTGGAGCAGAAGTAACATCGGGGCAATCACAATTCTATGGATGCATTCAAAATATAGACTATATATCATCTTATGAAATATTTTTTCTAGTTTGAAAGGAATAGGATCATGCATAGACAAGCACACCCATTCAGCACCTTGCTCTCATAAATCATAAGTGGCCTACCTGTCCACCAGGACTTAAATTCCTTGAGATGGAATCCACTAATGGCTTAACGACGACTCTTCTTTTCTGGTGGCGTCTCTTGAAATGAGGATCTGGGCACTGAGATTAGGAACACGGAGAAACAAAATTATAGATATAGCCAAAGGAGAAAGCCAACATTGATCCTTAAGTACAATCCAAGTGTTTATCCTGTTCTAGGCTCTGAAGAAACATACATGATAGTTAAATAGCTATCCAACCAAAAGGGGTGCAACTGGTAAACTCACCAGGATTGAAACCAGCACCAAGGGACCAGGATAAGAGGTCACCAATTGATCGAAGGACACTGTGGCATTTGCAAACAGGAACACGCTACGACAAACAAAAACAGAATTCATAAGCATATTATAAAATTGAGAGTTACAGCTTTACGAGGTAAACGAGCCCAAACATGTTCCCAAGGGCCAAATCCTTCACCCAGAATTGCGCCCGTTCAACCAACTGCAGGCGACGAAATGAAATATGAGCAGCATGTATCAGACAGGTAAGTTACATTGTTTACAAGCATGATAAAACAGAACAGAAATCATCAATACATCTGAGGTAAAGGAATGTATAGTCCCATACTCTCTGACGTATTTCCAATCCCAAGTAGTTCTGTCGTTCAGGGGAGTTTTTTGCAAGCCAGATGAGAAATCTGCCACTACCTGGAAATTCTCATTTGTTAGCCGGGTGTATTACCAAAACTAAGGATATTACCCCCATAAATGATAGAGAGAAATGGCAATATCTGAAATGGATTGACCAGATATGAATGGAAGCTTTTGAATTCAGAACTCAACATTGAAATAATAACATATTCCAGAGATCTATCCAAGCCCGTCAAGTTACAGCAGAACTTGATCTGTCTGTATTGGACTCGAACTTGATTGACAGCGATTACAGCAGGATCGTTACCTGTACTTTTGTTATTCTTGAAGTTCTGTAGGATATCTAAGATTATAGCAAGTGAAACATTCGGTTAACGATCTGGCTCCCTCCATCTGTCTTTTGGGGGGGACATGAACGCTCACTAGTCCAGACTGGCAAAGCTGTCCCATCACTAGTAATCCCATATCTTTTTTTCCCATCTCCTGGGTAATAAAACCCACGTTTTTCCACAGAAAAATATGAGGCACCAAAATGTTGCACATTGCAATGTAACAGAAAATTTCAAGCCATATAGAAACAATCAAGCTCATAAATATGACAGAGTCACCATACCACCCATCTGAGCTGTGGCCAAAAACTAAGCCCAGATAATTAAACAAAATCGATTCATCTTAGGGTATATCTCGAAGAGAAGCTTCATAAAAACTAAAAGAAAACAGAGGGAAAAAATATCGAATCCTCAGTACAGCAAAAAAAATTAATTAGGTAGATTCGCAAAATGATTCCTCACCACTGCCAATATCAACCATCAAGGGCAGCGTTGGATCTCTGAAGACCTCCTTCCAATTGGGTAATGGTGCAGGAGTCTGCGGATTTAACATTAGTCACCAAATCAACTACTTGATGCGAACGAGAGGAATAAATCGTGGGAACAAGATGATTACGGAGAAAGCGGAGCTAAGGGGGTTCACATGCTGCCGAATGCGGACATGACCCAGCTGCGAACAAAGACGAGTTAGCAACATGGTAATCAGATTCTTGAGATAAATTTAGGATAAATAAATAAATTCATAAATTATCAAAAGGTATATCGTTGATTTGCAGTCTGCATGGGAAAAATAAAAAAAATGGAGTAACTCCAAGAGTGAACTAGGAGGTCGTCCACGTAAGTCATGGAAGAAAACTCAGAAAAAAAGAGACTAATTGATCGGCAGCAGGCACAATTTAGTAAGATGAAAGAAAGTTCCATATTTGGTTATCTAAAGCATCTGCGAGGACCCAACGAGAGAATCAGGAGCTGAAAACTGGTTCCACAATTCTACCAAAGAAAATATAACGAAGATGTTATAAATTGTAGATAAAGGTCGTCATTCGTGTTGTCTATGAAAGGGAAGCCCGACATTGAGAGCAGACAGCGGCACACAGAGGCCAGCTGCCTCCTCAGTGATCAAAAGCAAGCAAAGAAAACTCTTTTGATTCGAGCAACGGCACACCAGCAGAAATGAAGGAGATGTTGTGCGGCCGCAGCCTGGGTGGTAAACATCAAACAATCATCTCTCCGGATGAGTAAGAGAACAAACATGACCGAGCTTCTCCTTGAGCTTGAGTTCCCCGTACTCCCTATCGACCAAGTCGGTGCTCCTTACAGCGGCGGCTCCTTCCCCCGTCATACCCTCGTCCTCCCATCCCCCCTCCGGCATACTTCTCTCACCAGCGCACCATCTGGCCGAGCTGACCCGGGGAGAGGGAAGACAAGGTGGCCAAGCGGCCGGAAAAAGCAGGTCTACTGCCCGTCCACAGCGCAGCCGGGAGGGGACGGCGGCGTTGGCGCAGGGAGCGGCGCCCCGGATTGCGAGCATGTCGCAGCAGACGGATGATGGCTCTGAGGGTTCTTGCTTTGATGATTCGCAGCCAACCTGTTGTAACGTTCATCTCAGTGACCGTCCTCTCATCGACTGGACTTTGTTGGGCCAAATTGGGCCTACAACGAGGGGAACACGTCGAGTCTAATTGGGCTTATTTGGGCTGCCTAACCTGGACACGACTCACATGATAGACCCCACCTCCACCCTCAGCCCTCCCCATCCCTCTCTCTCTCTCTCTCTCTCTCTCTCTCTCTCTCTCTCTCGCTCTACTGTGCGCGTTTGTGAGCGCGCGCGCAGCCGCCCTGGCGGCGAGGGATGGAGTGGGGAGGTTGTAGGAGGAGACCTGCACCCCAGTGACGGAACGCAGTCGGGAGGAGAGGAGCTTCCCAGCTTCGCAGCCCTCCAATTGCTTCGGGTGGATGAGTTAAGGTAAGGGCCTCCCCCTCCTCTCGCTCCAATCTCTGGGTTTGATTCCTCCGGGAAGACGCAAATGCTGTAATCTCATGAGCTTTGGTTTTGGGGGCCGCCTTCCGCTGCCCCGGTGGATCCATCTGGATTTCTGTTCTGTAATTCCTCCCGGGTTGTGAAGATCTCCCAGAAATTCCACGCAATCCGGTGGTTCCGTCCGCGATTTTCTCTCATCTCGATTGTTTTCTGGATTTGCGCAGCGGTCGAGTTCTTTCCTCGCCGAAAGCAACTTTTAGGAGTTGTCTCTTTGGTTTGGGGGGTGTTGTTCGCGTTTCCTGTATTCCTCGCTTGTGGGAAGGGGCCGACGGGGTCTCTGGTCGAATGAATGCTCATGTGCTTCCGCTGTCCTCCTATTCTTCGCCTGCTTCTTCCCGTTTTGAGATCGCCCGAACGCCGCCATCATCAGAAAGGGCAATAAGCAACACAATCAATCAATCACCTTCGGGGGCTGCCCTACTTCACCCCCGGAGGCCCCAACATTCTTCTATGCGGTGCTTCCCAGATAGAGCAGCGCCATGTTTTCTTGCATTCCCTTGCTGGTCTCGTGGATTAGAACTCTGGCATTATTGTCCGCTGGAATGCTCGTGCTCTTGCGATTATTATGTAGCGCGCCTCTCCATTTACAGGCACTGTGGAGGAGAAGATTATCAGGTGCGAAGAAACCAATCTGAATCGATGGAGAGTTCCTCGAGCGAGGATGATGGCTCGATGAGGGACAGCATGGATCTGAACGAGGAGAACCTGCTGGAGCACCGCATGGCCTTCGATGCGGGCGGCGCCGCCATGGACGAGAACGGCGGTGGCCAGGTCGCCCCCCACCACGGCGGCGTGGAGGGTCTGGAGCCATTCGTCGGGATGGAGTTCGAATCGGAGGAGGCGGCGAAGCTGTTCTACATGGCGTACGCCAGCCGCCTGGGGTTCTCCGTCCGCATCAGCAAGTCCCGCCGGTCGAGGAACGACGAGTCGATCATCATGCGGCGCTTCGTCTGCTCCAAGGAGGGCTTCCACACGAAGAAGGACAGCGCTGACGATGGCAAGAAGAGGAGGAAGCGGGCGACGATCAGGGAAGGTTGCCAGGCGATGATCGAGGTCATCCAGAAGTACTACGGGCGCTGGGTCGTCACCAAGTTCGTGAAGGAGCACAACCACGCCGTGCTGCCGCCGAGCAGGGTCCGCTACGTCGCGCCGGAGGAGTATGCAGACTTGGAGCCCTTCATCGGCATGGAGTTCCCCACCCACGAGGACGCGCAGACGTTCTACTACGCCTACGCCAGCCGCGTGGGCTTCGACGTGCGCATCAGGCTCTCGCGGCGGTCAACCCGCGACGAGTCTTTCGTGATGCGGCGCTTCGTCTGCACCAAGGAGGGCTTCACCCCGTACGAGGAGAACTTCGACGACGGCGGCGGCGGCGGCGGCGGCGGCAAGCGGAGGAGGAACCGGACGCCCACCAGGGAAGGCTGCAAGGCCATGTTCGAGGTGATCAAGAAGGACTACGAACGGTGGATCGTCTCCAAGCTCGTCCTGGAGCACACCCACGAGCTGGCGGTCGCGCCCAGCAGGGTACACTACATCCAGTCACAGAGCGAGGTCGTCGTCCTCGCCAAGAGCGGCGGCGGCGGCACCCCCCGCGAGACCGCGTCGGCTCTGAACAGCTTGGCCCCGCAGATTGGGGAGCCAGGCAGGGGGGGCCTCGATCATCATCATCATCATCCCACGGGCGGCGAGCAGGATGCCAGGAACGACACCAGGGAGGCCGCCGGCCAGAGCTCCTTCGTAATCGGGGTCGAAGAGACGCAGAGCCTGCTGGACTACTTCAAGAGGCTGCAAGATGAGAATCCGGCCTTCTTCTATGCGTTCCAGGTCGACAAGAACGACTGCCTGATCAGCGTCTTCTGGGCCGACGCCAAAGCCAGAATGTCCTACTACTGTTTTGGCGATGCCGTGACCTTCGATTCCTCCTTTCTGGGGAACAAGAGCATGCTGCCATTCGTCACCTTCACGGGCGTGAACCATCACCTGCAGTCCGTCATCTTCGGGAGCGCCCTGCTCACCTGCGACTCTGAGGCCTCGTTCGTGTGGGTGTTCGAGAACTGGCTCTTGGCGATGTGCAGCCGCCCGCCGGTCTCCCTGGTCACCGACCACAGCGAGGTGATTGGCGCAGCGGCGGCGAAGGTCTTCCCCAGCACCCGTCACCGGATCAACAAGTGGAGCATCCTCAGCCGAACCAGGGAGAATCTGTCGAACATATACTCGAAGCACGCCACCTTCCAGGCAGAGTTCGAGAGCTGCGTCCTCGCTTCTGAGACGGTCGAAGCATTCGAGTCTGACTGGAGCTCAATCCTGGACAGGTACGGGCTGAGGGAGAACCTGTGGCTGCAGTCTGTCTACGGATTCCGCCACCAGTGGGTCTCGGTGTACACCAAGGATGCATTCTCCGCGGAGATCTCTGCGACCCGGAGGCCAGAGAGCCTGAGCAGGTTTTACGAGAAGTACTTCAACACCAAGACGTCCCTGCTGGTGTTCGTCTCCCTCTTCGAGCAGGCCGTGTCTTGCTGGTATGAAAACGAGGCCCTGGAAGACTTTGCGAACATGTACACGAAGCCGGTTCTGAAGACCCCGTCGCTGCTGCTGAAGCAGGCGGCGGAATTCTACACGAGGACCATATTCGACGTGTTCCAGGACGAGTTCATCGAGTCCTTGGGTTACCATGTGGACAGAGTCGAGGACGGGGAGGTCTGCAAGTACAGCGTCGCGAAGGATGAGGATGCTCGCACGACCTGCGTGGTGACCTACGCCTCGTCGGAGAAGAAGGCGAGCTGCAGCTGCTGCAAGTTCGAGGTCTCTGGAATTCTCTGCAGGCACATCCTCAGGGTTCTTCCCATCGTCGGCGTCTGCGCCCTCTCGGAGGAGTACATCCTGAAGCGATGGACCAAGAACGCCAAGAATGGATTCGTTTTGGATGAATGCGTGCGGTACAACGACATCTGCCGCGACGCCACTAAGTACGCCAAGGAAGGATCCTCGTCCATGGAGGTCTACAAGGTCGCCAAGGAAGCGTTGCAGATGGCCTTTGGGGAGGTGGTCGCGGCGAAGAAGAGCATCGGGTGTACGATGTGACCAGCCGAGCAGATGCATCCCTCCTTCCCGTCCCCCCCGGCGAGGTGAACCCACCCCTTGCCAGGCACTCGCCCTCCTCCGCAACCCTTTCCCACTCTCTCTCCTCTTTCTCAGGCCTGTATCTGCCTCGATGATGCTCTGGTTTGATGAGCCCTTTGGCCTTCTCAGAACTCGTCTGTAGTAGTCTACATTCTCTTAGTAGAAAAGTCCTCCCTCTCCCCTCTCTCTCTCTCCCCCCCTCCCTGAATGGTGGGAGGCGACAAGAAGGGCCTCTGGCTGAGTCGGCGAGGTCTCGTCGCTAAGCCACAGAGAGAGAGAGAGAGAGAGAGAGAGAGATCTGCATCCCGGGCCAAAAACATGAGGGAAAACATGCGAGATGGGAGGATCCGGAAGGTTCTGATGGGCCCCCATCTTCTTCCTTTTTCTTTTTCTGTATTTCTTGCCGCTCTCCGCCCGTCGACGTCGGCAGGATTTATTGTGATCGTGGGTCTCTCTTATATCTCCTCCCCACGCGTCGGGAGCGA
This sequence comes from Spirodela intermedia, assembly GCA_902729315.2. Taxonomy (NCBI): domain Eukaryota; kingdom Viridiplantae; phylum Streptophyta; class Magnoliopsida; order Alismatales; family Araceae; genus Spirodela; species Spirodela intermedia. The sequence continues at coordinate 120,528 of LR746276.1, read as the reverse complement.
GCGCCGGCGGCCTCTGCCTCCCGACATCCGGCAGTTCGGAGCTGAAACCACAGAAAGAGAGAGGAGGAGGGGAGGGTGGGCGGCGACGGCGGCGACGGCGGCGGCGGCGAGAGATCTGGTTCAGGTTGGAAGCTCTCTCCCCCGCGGCCGTAGAGCAAGCCTCCTCTCTCCTCCCTCATTGTTCCATCTTCGGCGGCGATAGGGTGAGAGAGAGAGAGAGAGAGGAGGAGATGAGGCAGCTGATCACGGCCACGCACGCCACATCTCTGTCTTCTCCGCACCCCACTGTGGTCACTCCCCCCGCCGTCGCTCCCCCGAGCTCCCGCCCGGTCGTCATCCTCCCAGTTAAGCGCATCAGCTCTCTCTCTCCCCCTTCTTCTTCTCGAAAGCTCTGCTCTGCAAGCGGAGGGTTTGCCTCGCATCGCATCCGCTTCCTTTCTACGACTCTCACATTTGTACGCGCATGTTCTGTGCCTGGTTGCTCCTTTCTTCGCAGGGCCTGGGGAACAACACCGTGGACTACGAGGGCCTGGCGGCGGCCCTGAAGAGCCGGGGCGTCCCCTCGGTGGTGGTCGCCAGGGTCTCGCGCCTCGACTGGCTGAGGAACGCCGCGGGGCTCCTCGACCCCAACTACTGGAGAGGAACGCTCTGCCCCCGCCCGGTGCTCGACTGGTACCTACAGCGGGTCGATTCCGCCACCTCCGAAGCCAGGCAGCTCTCCAGAGGTGCGTCTCAGGAAAGAATTATCGCTCCTGCTGTTACTACCCATCCATCCTAATCAATCTCGCCTCTTCTCTGCAGATGGCGATTTCTCCCTGATTGGGCATTCGGCTGGAGGATGGCTCGCGCGCCTCTACATGGAAGAATTCGGCTGCTCCGACGCTTCCCTGCTCCTGACTCTGGGAACCCCTCACTTGTACGGTCTCCTTCCCCATGTCCTCCTCTCCTGCTCTGCAAATCTTAGACCCTCCTTCCTCCCCAGAGCTGATACATTTCAGCTGCGGCCCGATTCACTGATCCTTGCGTCTGATTGCAGGCCGCCGCCAAAGGGACTGCCGGGGATCGTCGATCAGACGCGGGGCCTCTTGGACTACGTCGAACGGAACTGCCCCCCGGCCGTGTACTCGCCGGAGCGGAAGTATGTATGCATCGCGGGAAGGTAAGCCGGCCGGAAATCTCCATTCCTTCTTGTGTTCTTGCCTAGCTGGAGTCCCCCACCGGACGAACATGCCCGAGAAGTTCGCCGGCAGCTATCCCAAATTATGTTTCTGTTGTTCCGTTCCCCACAGGTACATCAAGGGGGTTTCTCTGATCGGGAGTTCGAGCTCGAGTGAAGGCCCAGAAGAGGAGACTCCCGACGGCGCGGGCAATGGCAGTGAGACGGGCTCGCCCGGCATGAACGGCCGCCCGCCGCCGCCTGCTGCGTCCACCCTCAGCGCTCGCTTCGTTGGTCAGGGCTACAAGCAGGTAAACCCCGCTCCACTAAATCCTCCAAAGAGGTCCTCCCCCACCAGTGACCCCTTAAAACACCTTCAGGGGTCCTTCACCTCATCAAACTCACAAGCCCCCGTTGGCCTTCCTGAGTTCAGTCAGGTCTCGGCTGTGCTCGGGCAATGACATGCGACTTGTTCAGTTCACGCTTCTCCTCTGCGTGCGTTGACACTGTGGGATCACTGCTCTCATATGCAGGTCTGCGGGCGTGCTGACGTTTGGGGGGACGGAGTGGTACCGGAGATTTCGGCTCACCTGGACGGCGCGCTGAACATCAGCCTGGACGGAGTGTACCACTCCCCCTTCGGTTCCGACGAGACCCGCCGGCCTTGGTACGGCACACCGGCCGTCCTGGACCAGTGGTTCCACCATCTCCTCGTTTAGCCTGGAAGGCGAGCGACCGCCATGGACAGACAGAGTCTGCTCCTCCTCCGCACAACGTGGTTGTTTCTTTTTCATCTCCATGTGCCTCTTTCGTGTGCTGTTGGGATAGGACGGATCGATCGACGTCATCCCCGGTGGGATGAATGAATGCATTGCACTGCGATTCCCTGCGGGCGTAATTACGTCGATTCGTCCTTTCCTGTCCTCCATCGTCCTCTACACAATGTAGCAAATGTGGGGGTGGCCTCCATTTACTGCTCTCTTGAGGGGTATATGGTCATGCAGCCGCCGCCGCCGTTGGGGTTGTGCTCTCTCTCTCTCTTATGGGTATATGGAGCTGTAACACGATCAAGAAGAGGCTGTCACACGGTGGTCAGAAAACAGAAAACATGGTTTACAAGAGAAAGATGGCGCACATCGGAATGCGCCGGTGCTTCTCTCACATCAGCGGGAGGATCAAAGTCGAAGAAGAAACTGAGGGTATGACTTCCAGTTGGGAAAGGGTTAATCAGAACCGGCGGCGAGAGGAAGGCGGGCAATCGAGACAGATATTTTAAGAGGAGGAGCTCCCAAAAGACTCGGTCGGCGTCCAGCACGTCAAGCCGCTGACTTGGGGATTTTATACTGCTTCTTGAGAAACTGAGAGGCCTCTGAATCGCTCCTGTGGCATAAAATCCTTATCAAAGTTTCGGAGTCAGCCCCGACCCTGCTTCTGCTCCCTTGGCTCATGCCCCTCAGCTCCTCAATCAGCGCGCGAGTCTGCACACATACACACACACACACACACACACACACACAACAGAAGAGAAAGAAAACCATAGATCAGCCGAATTTCAATAACGGGCGTCAAAGAATGGTACACCGACATTGGACAGAAACGACGTTCTTTCCTCGCCTAGTTTTCCCTGTGTTTACCGGCAGTTAAATAGCGCGCTAAAAGATAGCATATGCCATGAACGCAAAGCAAAGCGGACTCCGAGAGACAAAAGCCTAGTCTAACAACCATCAAGGCGTGCTGCCAAAACAGCCGGACCGGACCGGACCAAAGACCGTTTTGGTGGAGAACAAGCATTCAGGCAAACCTGCAAGGTTTAAAGATTAGGCGTGGTACCTCAACGCTGTTCAGAGATATTATAGGACGCACACGAGATACAAGGTTTTCAACTGTCCCACGAGGCAGCCCGTCTCCACCGGACACAAAAAATTCCTGCAGAACACGAACAAATTAATTCGTTAAAACTGTGCAAATGGGGCATTTCGGGGCCCCTCCTGCGAGCAATTCAACGAAAATTTATACTGTGCCATCTTGTGCATATTCAAGGTTCTTATGAGGTCTTCCCTTCCGCCCACACACCTTTAGAGTTTCAAGATCTTCTTCTAATAATTTCGCATCACTGGGGAAAAAGATACGTGAAGTGCCCCCATCCAATAACACCCGAACGAGCCCATTCTGAAAATGAATGTTGATTTTTAGCAGAAAAAAGTTCACGATATTTTTAGCAAAGTAAGAGAGCAGTCATCGATATACATACCACTGATGCTTGAAGAAGGCCTGTCACAGAGCGATCCCTCAGTGGATCCACAATTATCTCACAAAGTTGATTCAGTTCCTGTAGCAACTCCAAGGACGGCCATCCAATTCATATGAGATTAAATTACACTAGTGCCAGGATATTTACAGAGGAAGAAAGGAACAATTGGGGAACAAAAAAGTGTGGAACAACATGCACAAGCAAATGTGAACCCAGAAACCAGTGATTGACGCAAAAAACTCAAAGGGCTGATAGTTAGAAAATTCAAAATTTTAAGTTTATTTAAAAGAAATGTTTGATTTCCATTTAGCATTTGAAAATAATGGCGGCATAATATTTGGTATCTAAATTTTTTTTCTTTCAGGCACTCACTGGATTACTTGATTCCCTTCACAGCTGGCAGGAAGAACTCATGCCTGCTCAGGCAATTTTCCTATGCATCCCTCTATGTTACACCATCCATCCCAGTGCATCGTCCATCTGTTACAACACTCGTCCTTACCATTCCAAGCTGATTCACTCAACTGTTTCCTTTCACAAATCAACTAATTGGTGAGACCATGTGTGCCTACTCGTTGTTGAATGAATGAGTAAGAGTATGAGATCTAAACAAAAGAAAAAATCACTTCTTTTTTCTCATCCCTAGGATACATTCTTCCAACTCATACTGTATTCCATATATTTTGCCAATTAGATTACTCAACTCCCTCGTTGTCTGGGACAGCTGAACTGGCTGGACCAGCTATCAGCCAACCAATCTTTCACAACTATTGAACACTTGGAGAAATCTCGAACAGAAGCAAGCTGGCCTTCAAAATTTTAGTACCCATAAAATAAAATGGTAAAACCCATTATATATGCCCCCTGCCCCCCCTTCCAAAAATAAAACCTATCTAGGTACATATTCAAAATAAGTCACCAACACTCTCCTTCAAGCTAGAGCAGGTACATCAATTTTACCTCAGCACGTTACAAAAGACAACAATTATCACACGATAGACCATATAAACAACATATAATAACAGAAGACGCTAGAGCTGAAACCATGACGAGAGAAGTTAGAGATAAAGCTGGGGAAGAGGTCAAAGTTGAAGCTACAGGAAGAGACGCCAAACTTGACGACATAAAAAACTAGCCACAATGGATAAAACCAGAGCTGAAGTTAGAGTAACAGAGGCTAGAATTAAAAACGAAACAAAAGGCATTGATTTTGCAGCCAAGTCAAGAAAGGATAGTTTTAACACCACAGAAACACCTTCCAGCGTTAAAATTAAAGGAGGATGTGCGAGAGCTGAAGCAGGAGGAGAAGACATCAAATTTGAAGCCAAAGTAAGGGACTCACCACTACCAGACATAAGCAGTGAAAAAGAAAAAGTTGTTGAGCTGGAGTAACAGATAAAAGTGGAATATTATTTTATACGAGATTTATTGTAAGTTCTGTGATTCGCCTTCACTCGTTTTTCTACACAAAATCTACAAAAAGCTTCTTAGGTTTCTTCTCAGTTAAATCAGTGAAATTGACAGTCTAAAAAGATTCTTTTCAACAACCTTTCCTGCTCAGAACTGTCTTGTAAGGAAGCATAGCACCACCCTGCAGGTGGTGGATGTGGAGCGTATAAAAGGGTGCCAAATCCTTGCTTTTTCTTTGCACATGGATAAGATTGCGCAACCATCAAGTAAAAAAAATGTTTGACAACCATGAGCTTTAGAAACGAAAATTTATGCAGTACGTGTCCTACACTGACGTGGTGTGGATCAAATTAAACTCTAGTCATTATCATTGCATTTATAGTGACATTCAAAGCTCTGTACCATGTTTCCATCGCAATTACTTTATCTATGAATGCAATATTAATGGTGTTCTATCATAGATGCTTCTAAACCTATGCACTATTTGGTGTTCAACCTGTTCCCCTCTTTGAACAATATCGACTCGGATTACATTGTGAAACAGGATGTGATCATCAGATGTATTAGTCAGTATTGTAATGATTAGCACAATCAAGGAGAGGGATTTTACTTAATTAATACAAGGAAAAAATTCGCAGATATCTTCTCTAGATTTAAACAAAAAAGTTTGCCATCATTGGATTAAATGTAGTCCATAAATAATCACTTTAATGGGCTTCGGTTGACTACCCAACTAAACCCTATTGTCACTCAGAGAAATCCAAGGCTGTGTAACAGAAAATTAGTTCAGTATTGAGAGAATGAATAGTGCAAACCGCAATGCCATTTCAAATTAGGGAAACCAAAACTTACCTTATCAAGGCCTTCAATGACCGTATCCAATCTAGAATGAGAAACACCATTTCTGTATAGATTTTCAATAAACATCTCCCTCATATCCCAGAAAACAATCTTAGTTCCTATACCAAGAAACAAGAAAATCGCATGTTTCAAATCACCAAAAAGGTATCTCAGAACTAACAGATTAATACCATGAAATATGCTTACCCATAAATTCACAAATCCTGTCAATAGCTGCATTAATGTCTTTTCTGCTCCCGTCAAACGCCCTCGTTTTTTGGGGAGAGGAAGAGGCTTTTGATTTCTCAGCAATTGACCGCTCTATATTGGAAAAACAAAAACAAGAAGTCAGAGAATGTGCTTAAACTTCATTGTGAGCAAGATCTAGAAAATTCATCGTGGACAAGTGAATGAATCTTGACTACACGGGGAATGCATTCGATTGAAATAATAGTGTTGGAGAACCAAAGCATGAAATTTTTATTCTTCAGAAAACGATGAAAGTCCCTTTGAGTCCAAGTGTAACCTTTAGAATTAAAACAATGGGATTGGTTGTCGAGAAATGTCTATCGAGAAATGAACATCCTATTAACAGTTCATCAAAACCATGAGAAAATGAAATGGACCAAGTCTTCAATAATCTCGTAGCTTTCAAAATTTATAGCAATGATTAAAGTTAAAAATTGTTACATAAGCAGGTGCTGTCAGTAGACCTATCAATCCATAGGAACTATATATAGTGTCTTCCCTACAAACTTCACATATCATACAACTTCATGAAGTGTTAAAGAAAGCCTTACACTTTGGTTACATCATAAATAGGGGCTACTAAAAGGGACTAAAATCATTGAAATGAACAAAAAACTATGAACAGCAGTGTTTTTATACGTCACAAATCCTATGCTCTTATTTTACGGCGGTCATAAATAGAAGACATTATTTCTCATTCCTATAGTATTACGTATAATTAATAAATAGAGTATGGCTAAGTTTCTTATCCTTTTCATCGAGACAATTGGTTCATATCAATGTCTGAGAATCACTCTCCCAATTTTTTACAGCATACTATCATCCAATATGCTGAACTAAAAAAAAGTGGAGATTAGTGATTCTCTGCATATGATATTTCGGAGTCCAAAGTTCTCCTGGCTATTAAGAATAATTGAGATCCTATTGATTTGAGGAAATAAACAAACTACGAGCCAACTATTTTTCCACACATAAGGCAAAGTTGGCCATCACAATGACCATATATACTATGTTAGAAGAAGATATCATCCACCGAAGACATCTCCACCGCTGCTTCGATCTTATCCACCTTGGAAACTGCATCTGAACTATGAATCTTATACAATGTGAAAAATCTAATTTGATAAACCCTCCACGTGAATATGATTAAGTTATTGGACATGTATGACGCCAGAAATCTTCTGAGTGCATTAGAGCCAGACCACGATGTTGCGAACAGAGATAACTTTAGAGACAGTTATCATGATGAAGCATATGAACTGTATTGAGATGATTTTAAACAGGTGACGGATTAAATAAATTTATCATGCACGAAATTTATTTGAAAGTCGAAATCCTTTGGAGCTGACCGGGGGTATAGATTGTTTTGAACAAAAATAATGGCAAAATCATCTTAGCATTTGATACAATTCTTCGACATGGCCTCAAGCATACACACTTGAAGTGAAGCACAAATGGATATTAAATCTCTCACTGTGAATCTTAATCATCCAACGCTCCTGAATGTTGTCCTCCAATTTATTCAACTGAGCAACTGTATACTGTTCAAAGAAAAAAAAAACTTAAAATTGGCATAGAATAGATAGTCATCATTCCACGTTTCAAGTAAGCTAAATAATTATGTTGAGGATAAAAATGGTCGCATAGATAAGGTTATATGTCTGGCATTAAAAATATAAGTGAAAAAAGAAAAACGGAGGAAAACAAAAGCCAGAAAAAAAAAACTCCAGAGGCTTGCGCAGAGAATTTATAATCCAAGAAAACAGATGCGCACTGTCAGCCAGCTTGGATCCCTGTCCACCTCGTACAACAACACCTTCCAACTCGTATAACATATTTGCTTCACACATGTTCTCTATCAGATAAAAGATGAGGTTTTTAAAAATAACTTTTGAAACAGATTCCCTCTTGTGAAGAGTAGACCCACCACTTCTGAAAAAATGGGTAAAAGAAACTGAACAGGTATACAACTTTTAAAAGGCCTCGGACCAAGTTCACCCAATATTACCAACATAATATTTAATACAACATGAACAAATTTTCTCGTCCATGTATGGAGACAGGGTAAAAATTCTAAGAAATATCAATTAAAATAAAATAAATGACTAAAATGAAAAAGAAGCACATGAAGTCAGGGTCACAAGACTATGTTTAAGTTTTAATTTTCGAGTTTACTAGGCACTATACCACAGGATTCGTTCACACAATTTTGGGACAACATGAAAATAGAAAATTAGTCATTCTAAAACACATTTCCTTTGACATCTGCCAAAATAGAAATTCGCATTTGTTGCATAACAACTGCCCTCACATGACAAGAGGGAGAGCAGGCTACAGAGTACACAATGCGCACCATCTGATCATGAAAACAGGCTATATAACACATCAAATCCCACATGTGAATTGTCGCCCCAGCCGCTCAAGGCCAGTTTCAACCATCTGCCAGTCACATCTACTGTTCAGTCAGGAGTTTATTTCCATCCACTACTCTTGGCTTTGTTTTTTTTTCTTTTTCGCCCAAACCTACTGTGCATAATGGGGTTCTAATGCCGAACATCACCAATCAGAAGGGGAATAGACAACTCCAGTCAGGAATTGGACTCCAGAAGCAACAAGTCCAATGTTCATAGGTATTTATACAGCATATATAGTTGTCAAGAACTCATGTCACAAAAAATATCAAAAAATTGCACGTACTTTCACGGTGCAGTCCATCTCCAGCGAATTATGAGGGGGAAATGTCAATTAGGAGTCGTGATTCCAACCTCTATTGGGCTGATAGCAGCATTAAAGAAGCTTTCCTCTTCCCCATTCGGTTATACTGTTTCCAAGTTATAGAGGGAACTATTGGTAGTTTCCACTTCGTGAACTTCAATTAAGCAATAAGGAGATCTACCAATTTGCCTTGTGAAACTTTTGGTAGAATCACACAAATAAGTAACATTAACAGGATATATAAAGCTGATAATAGGCGGCCAACAAGTCGAAACTTGGGAATTATATAACCGTAGATTGATAGGATAGCATTAGTGACGAAGATGCTAGGAAACTACCTTCTCTCTGACTAATCATAACGAATTTTCGATCGATTTCATATCATTTATACACAGCATAGGCTAAACTACATAAAGCATACTCATCAAGATAGTTCATAAAGAATATAATTGATGCAGGAACAATGTGCAACTACACTTCAATTAAACCAGTTTCTGTGTAATCTAACACCATGAAAGTTTCGGAAAACACTCCCCATTTCCACTCCAAGTGTAGAAGAAGGAAAAATAGAAGAAACATAAAGAAAGTAAAATATTTTATTCTACTCACGCTGTCATAGTTCTAATTCATAGGTACATTGAAAAAAAAAATTGTTGGATCACAACTCACATGCAAAGTATTCAGCTGAACGCAGAGTACTGGAGTGGAAAGAATATTAATTTGACTGGACTTCCTCTCATCAGGTAATTGGTAGTTTGGAATTTCCTTCCTCACCAATGCTTTAATTCCAATTTCCTTTTTGTAACGAGTGAGAATAGGAACAGGCGGTATCAAATCTTCCTTGCTAGCTGTACCGAATGCAGGTTATAATGAAAAGGTATTGAAAATACAAAAAATGACGAAATATGCTTGAGTTTTCTTCTTTTCCATTCTTTCAACAAAATGAACATTCAATGCTGGAAAAAAATGAAAGGAAAAGAACACAAATCGACATTAGAAAGTGATGATCAATTGTGGGATTCTAAGAATGAAGAAGAAATATTTTCCTCTGGCAGTAAAGCATAAACTTCATTGCAGGGGAAAAAAATTTAACATTGGTTTGCCATATTGCTACTAGCATCATGAGCTACGAAGTTTTCTGCGAATTAAGTGTTTAAAAAACTGAACAACAAATGTTATAGAGTTCCTAAAATCATGGCCAAACGGATCTGATTTATATACTCGGTAATTAATCTAGTGACTGAATGGTCGACAAAGAAACTGCAAGAATCATGAAATATTTCTGATGAGATCCATGGAAAAAGTTTTTAGATAACAATCATTAGCTCCTGGTGTGTATGTAAAAAACCAAGCAGTGTCAGGATCCAAGAAAACGAGACACAGATGGTGCTCATTATGTTGGTTTCTTATGATCCTAGAAAACATCCAAAACCTTCTATGGAACTACCAAGCAAATGTAAAAAGATCATCGCTAGATACATAGGATCGAACTAATTCATTAAACCAAAAAGTCAGAAGATGACCGGGCAGCCTGTAATATAGAATGCATGGACTAAACGAAAACGGTGGCAGATATGTGATACGGAATGCTTTTGGCACGTTTGTTTGGCCAACTCCCAAAAGACATGCAATTCCTGATCTTAAAGTGATAAGGAAACGCTTTTTGATACTGGAAGTGATGGTTTTCGATCACTAAGAATCCATTCTAAGATGTAACTCATAAAAAATGTGGGCAAAGTTTTACACTGATGTAATTTAAATGAGTTTACTCCACTCATTGCCTATTACCTTTGAGTAAGATGAGCCAGGATCTGATGATTGCTCCTATACTGCGTCATTCTACTTCTATTGCCCACGTGGCAAAATTGAAAAACTTGGCTTGCACGTGAGCGGTGTGTTACAATAATTCAGCAACAGAAAGTGTAGATGGGCTTACTCTATCCATTGTCAATTTATTTTAAGTTGGGTGACCCAAACCTCCGACAAAAACTTTTTCCCTTTATTAAAGGAACTAAGCTAACGAAGAGAGACAGGAGCAAATCAATGTTGGTGCTTAAAGCTTTTAGAAAGACAAACTTCATGGCCTTTCGCCTTTTTTGATGAACACATTTGTTTAGCAGTGTTCCTGAGAAATTTCTACACAGTAGCATGTGTAAAACATAGCATTGATAAATAAGCCACAATCAAGTATGACGTCATCTTCCTATTCATTAATATCTTTTCACGCAGAGACCTGGAGGTAAAGAAAATCCACTGCAAAATCTTTCACCACCACAATTTTCCAAAATTTTCAGTCCGTTATTACCTTTGTAGGGCGTTGATTTCATACGCTTAAAAAAGGGAACGAGGAATCCTCAAAAGATAATGAGGACACTGCGATTGTGTAGGAACAAACATACCTATCTTTCCAACAATGTGCTGTGTGTATTCTTTGAAGGTATTATCGAAACCCCGGAGAAGGCTATTCAACTCTCCGACTCTCATTGGCACTTTTAGATCAAAGAATTGATCTACTGTCTGCATCAGAAAAGAGAATTGAAACAAAAAAATTGTTAACTTTTAAGTGTCACTCAGTTAGCGATATGGATTGTCTTCGGAGAAAAGCAAATGTTGTTAAGGTTATGGAAACTGACACACAAAATCCAACGAAGTGCAACTCATTTTTGGAAAATGAATGACAGTTGCTGCAAAGTTTGAAGGTTTCATCTACTTAATACAATTCAACACCATCATCAACACACTCAACTTAGCATGTGTATAGAGTCCAAGTTAACGTTCTTCCAATAATAAAACCATTCGAAACAGTTTCCATTTGTTCCTTCAGCATGATGGACGAAAAATAAATGTCATGAGAAAAAATAACATAAGCCCAGAGAAAAATGTGCATCATAATTAAAAAAACAAGGTTAGGAAAACAGAGAAACGGAAATAAGGGAAAATTAGAGGAAAAATCCACCTCCTCTATGATTCTGTAAACTTCGACAACTGAACTTCCATGACGTTGTTGAGGTGATATAGGTTCCCAGCGCTGAAGATTTTATAAGAAGAAAAATTAGTATAACAAAGAAATACGAAGACAGGATTTTGAATACAAAATTCCTGCGAAGTGTATATTCATTTGCAGTTGTTACAAGCTTTCACAATAATATACAACTCATAAAAAACAAACAAAAGGCCATACTACCTTGACAAAAAAATGGTGTTTAAAACCCACCTAACAGGCTTTAGCTATGCCAGGTACATGAGCATCAGAATAGAAATCCAGCGTCAACTGACATCTAAATTTTCCCAATGATTAAGATAGTTCTAGGAACCAATGAAGTGGGTAGACCACTATACTAGAAAGAGAAAGAACAACTACCTCAACATCAATCCATCAGGGTAAGGATGAGCCAAAGGTTTGAAGAATGGGACTGGCATCAGGTTTCCAAGAAAAATGAAGGTAAGACGGCATGAAGATTGATTAGCAATCGGGGCAACATTTTCATAGATGGTTCCCATACAGAAGCTTATACAGGCCTCCATAACTCTATCATTCAACAAAAGCCACCCTTAAGTATTTAAAACAGGTCAAAAACATTATGTGAACTGAGAAACAAATATTACAAAGTATGTATATATACATTAGGGGAAACATTACCTCCTGTTGAATGGCCCTTTGAACCCAACTGGAAATTCTTCCTAACTGTGCATTCACCCAGCGCATTACTAGTGTCCCCGATATGCTTTCAACCTAGGATCAGAAGAGATGATGTCTAGTCACGGACTATTAGTCCATACGTTTACCATAAAACTATACCGGTCAGGCAGAAAGATAAACAATTCGAAAACGCCAAAAATAACGATTGAAAATATTCAATTATAACAAAACAAATGAAAGAACACAAACTCAAGCATTATGCGGACCATTTGTCAATGAACAAGTACACAACCCATAGGAAAATCAGAATCATCAGTAACGCCATAATAGAGAATAATTATCCTAAAAAGAGCTATACAAGGATGAGGTACATAAAAAAGTGAAACAGCCACCAGCGGTAGTTGATGGCAAGCAGGAACCAGTTGCAGGGGAAAAATTTTCCTACGTCCCCATTCTTCCCACACACTCTAGCGGCAGTGTAGGTTGTGAGTCTTGGCTGTTCTTCCAGTGGAAATGGGTGAAATACTTAATCCAATAAGAAATCAACAAATCCGAGTCAGACCACCCAACTTATGGCGGACTCTATTTATTTTTCCCTCATTTTAAATTTCAATGCCAAGATTAGATTCACTTTTAGTCACATTGGAAATGACCGACTTTCTGTCAAAAATTGGCCCCTGGATCGCTACCAACTGGTCCTTCTATGGTGAGAAATATGCAAATTACCAATAAAGGAGAATATGTAGTAAATATAGAAAATGCAGTTATGTTGGTGACAAGAGGTCCTTGACAAACAAAAAATGTGAATGCCACACTGCACAGCGAGGGAAGCCACCAAGGAAATTGGAAAATCTAGATTGTCTGGATAAAATAATAAAAAGTGACGATATGTCACAATAGTATTGCTGGCTTTAGTCCTACATGACATGAGGCAGAAGGCAACAACAATCCCTAACCACTTGGCGGGGGTGGGGCTTCAGCTATGAAGGATTATAGCTCGTGATGGCCTGTATCTTTTCAAGATGTCTTAGTAAACGAGATAAAATGCAAAGGTCGGTTCTTTCATTCTTCTGTGAACTACGAATTTTGTAAACCTGGTAATGGCATCATGCAACCAGAGAAATAAAAGAATTCACAAAATCACATTCATACACAAACGACCCCCTGGTTTTCGTATAACATCATTTTTCTAAATCTCAGGACCAAGAGTGTAACACCAGTAAGCACATAATCCAAGCGTGCATAGGTTTGGGAAAACAAAGCCCCAAAACGCACCGACCATGAAATGTTCGAAAATACGAAAAACCAACATGACGTAAATCTCAGCAGAATCTAAAATCTGATTTCTTTTGCATCCAATTTGAATATAAAAAAGAGCATCTTCCGGGAGAAGGAGTTGTCAAGAAAAGTGAAACAAAACTTGCACCTGGTATGGAGATAGTTTTTCCATGCAGTAATCTTCTACGAGCTCTTCTTCACAAGCAGAAGAAATTAGGGACATTATATATTGCTCAAGAGTGGCAGCTGCTGGCAGTACAGATACAACATCTTCAGTAAGATGTTCAACGCGATCAAGAAACGGTCTCTGGCACAACATGTACGTGTGAGACCTCTGATATTGAACTAGTAAGCCAAAAGGAATTTTCTACGGATCATCTGCCAATTATTCGGATTAACTCACCAACTTGTTTCCATATAATTTATGAATAATAGACGCAGAAGCAACTGGTGCTTGTGGATGCCTCTCTGACAATATTGGCAAGAACATGGTTGCATCTCTTTTCAATAGTTTTACAGAGTCTTCTGCAAGGCATGCTAATACATGTTCCTGTGCTGTCTCTGCCCTAGTTTCAACAGCATTTGAAACCTGCACATGACAAACAAAGCACTGTACTAAGGCTGACCGAAAGGATAACTGAAGATTATCGACCACCGACACAATTATTTGGCCATACTTCTAACAGATAGGCTATATATCCGTCTATGTAAACAATGGAAAATAAAATGGCACTTTCACCAGGGGAGAGTTACAGTAGAGGGATTAGAAAATGACCAAAATTTCAATGATTCAGCAATTAACAAAACATATGAGAAAAAAGTTTGAACATTCAATACTTAGCCAAGGAAATCACGGACTTCTTTTACGGTGGTGCACACAAAAGCTTACTGAAAAAATAATTCATTAAAAACCAACCGGCAAAGCCTGTCTTTTGGGCCTAGTATATATATCACTTCCCCGAAAAAATAGAGGTGCAACGGTTAAATCTCAGGGTTTATAAATTGGGATTTGTGAAGGCAATCACACATCTGCAAAAAAGGAAAGGATTTTTTTTTCTGGTAAGGTAGATTACATCCATATGGTAGATAGTACATCATTACTCTCAAGCACGAACTAATCGCCTAAATACAGCCAGATCTTTTGAAAAGATGGCAGATTGGAACCTTTTAATTTTGAGAACAGCCAACAATATAGAGAAAAACTGCGGACCAAAAGACCAATAAACGTGCAAAGTTCTGAAACCTAATAATTCACGGTATCTCCTAGTCACTCTCAATTCCTCAACGATGAAGCTACCATCAGGACAAGGAAAGGTAGTCAGCATGAACAGTACATATGCGACATTTAACTCTCTGCGTAGAGCCACATCTAAGTCAAATTCAACCTACTAGAATACCATCTAAGATTTTTGATGTAATATTTCTATCAAATTCAAATAGCAGATATTCAAATCTTGGTTCCTTATTGATTTGGAAAGCAACTGTTGATGAGTAGGTATTCAAATCGAATCACTCACCCTTGTAAATGCACTTTTCATAGAAGTTGTGATATAGCCCTCCATTTGTTCTCGCTCCAGGAGAGATGATGATTGCGTCATCTGCTTTATAACATTATAGGGTTTTCTTAGGTTGTTGCAATAACCAGAAAATGAATAAATGGAGAAAAAAACAAAGCCCCCTATCCAGTAAACTTTATTCCATGTCATAATGACTAAAGATTCCAATTTTAAACATAAAAGGAGAACTCTTATGTTTTCCTAGTATCGTAATTTGCAAGGCTTCAAATGAATCTATTCACTGTTCAAGATTGGACACCGTAAGAAGATGTACATACTTGTTCAGATTCTTCTACCACGAGCCTCCGAACAATTACAGCAGCAGTGAGTATCTCCGGCATAAGAGTTGTCCCCTAACACAAAAAAACACACATCACAAGTATGTCAACCAAGAAAGTAGAACAATACACAAGAATATCCCTACGGGATCGCAAGGTCCCAAAAATGCAAAACAATTGAGATAGGAAAGTATTTTATTTAAATGAATACTAGGCGGGACTGTCAAAGAAACAAGAGTGCATTGTGCCCAAGCATGAATAGCTCAGCAGCTGATTACGAGAAGATAGTTTACAAAAATAAGAAACATTTGAGATCTTCACGAGGAAACAGGGATTTTTTTTATCTTCATGACACTGGAAACAAATCCTCAGCCATTGGGGCCCAGGTTAGGACGAGAGATTCATAAACAGAATCCTAAAAGAGTAGGACAAACCTCAGGAAAATGAAGATGGTAATCTCCGAGCTTCTTATCAGTCCACTTCTGGATTGGGAGTAGGAAAGACTGCAAAAATGTGAAATCCCGAGTGCCTTCATCAGTTTTAATTTTCGATCGAAGGCTTTTCAAGTGAAGTCTCTCTTGTGGCCCACGTTGTTCTTTTGCTGGAATTCTCCTCAGTTGCTGAATGGCTACTTGCAGCATTCTTTGTTCACCGGTAATAACAAACTGTTTGTGTGCAAGAAACTTTGATTATGAAGCCATCCAAATATCACATTCAATTCGGATAATACGAAGAACACAACACAAACATGTCGGACATCACTTAATTTTTACTGCATACTCATCTTCATCCAACAGCGAGATGTTTCAGTTATGTTTCTTAAGAACTTCTTCCATCAATTACGAACGCTTGTTTCCAGGTGTATTAATATATTTTTTATGATCCTTGGAATAATCATTTTGCACGCTGAATACTTATCGAATACCTTTTTCATGATAGGCCAAATGAATTATTCATCCCATACAATTAATTATCGAATTCAAATTTAACATAAATGTTAACCAGACCATGCAACATTTCTTTGTTAGAAGAATCAATATAATCATAAAGAGTATACTCGCAATGTTCCCAGTGGGAAAGTTCATCTGTGAAGCAGCGGCCGTATATTCAAAGATCTTTGTTAGATATTCCTAATCATAATAACATACATTTTCTTCTCCGATTAAACTCTCATTTTAATGGTTAAACATTAAAAACTTGTACCTGCCGAAATAACACCCAGGAATAGCACGTGTCATGAATGGTCTCAGTGATACCTAATATACGCCATGTTGATTTCAGAAGTTCAAGGATTTCTTCGACCTCCTGGATAACAAGTGTCGTGAAAAATCAAACCCAATCACTAGGAGCCAAATGCAGAGAAACACCTGAAAAATGGGAAATATTACTTCTAACCTCTGTAAGCTTTCCTTCATCCAAGATGTCAAAAACACTAAGAAGCATTTTTTCATATATCAGAACATTAAGATGATAGCCATCAGCCCAGTGGCACACATCCCCGGTTAAATCGCCACGTGCTGGCCTTTCCACAAGTGCAGTAGTGATATCTCTCAGAGATCTTATACATTCTGTGCGTTGGATTTCACCACCTGACGGAAGAGACTAGCAAAAGAGAAGACACTGTTAGTCATGCAGAATGCACCAGAATCACCAGGTTTAACAGAGCATTTTCTCGTGCCAGAATAGAGTACAAACTTCCTTGTAATAAACATAAAAGGAAATAATCTCCCCGCTCTTGCTTCTACTTTCGCTAAACAAGATAAATAACCTTCTCAACCCTCTACACAAAAAAGAAAATACGAAAAATGGAAGGAATCATGTGGTTATGACGCAAAGCAAATGATCCAGCACATCTACATTCTGATTTGCTGAATTAAAGAAAAAATCTTCTAAACCACCCAGACAAGGAATAATGGGAAAAAAGAACATAATCATGCAGATATAATGCACAGAGTTGCACCTCAGATTCCTCAATCTTTCTCAGAAGTATCCTGAGATCATTTGCCTTGCGTCCAGACTCTCCAAATCCAACAACAGGATGATTTATGAGACCCTCCTCTAGCATGTTGAGCTGAGTCAAAGATGGATGTTGTAAACAAAAAATAATCTGTCAAAGTTATCCATAATCTGTCAAAGAAGGATGTTGTAAACTACTGGACTCATGGCATTACCTGCCTCTTTTGCCATCGAAGAAAAGCCTTCTTGTCAGAAAATTCGGTTCGTGAAACACAACACAGAAGTTCAAGAGGAACCAATAGTGTGTCCATTCTTTTCCCCACTTTACCTACAAGAGCATTAAGCAAACCCTGCCTGGTTCTTATATCCATCGCTTCTGAGATCTGTTAAACATTAGAATCAAATGAATGTTTATTTCGAAAAACTATATAAGGAGAGCACAAGTTTACTAAACGATCGAAAACACTTAAGGACTACAATAGCAAAAATGAACTCATTGGTCTGTGCGTTTCAGATATACCAATTTCCCCTCTAAAAAACATTTTGTCAATCGATAAAATTGTGATCACCTACTTATTACAGGAATGTACAAAATGACCTGGACAAATATTTTCAATAAAAAATTACAATACATCTTACAACAAGAAAGCTTCGATAAAGGATGACAAGAGAATCCCTGATTCTCCATCTGCATCAAAGCATTATAGTTAAATAGATTTTTAACCTGATATTCCTTTAATAATGATTTAATTTCTAATATATACCAAAATGGCTTATTCCCCTCCGTTTTTTCCCCAAATGGAGCCACCACTGCGTCCTTCTCCATCTTACCTCGTCTTCCACTTCTTCTTTGGAACCTCAATTTTCCATGTCGTATACTACTGCCTCTGTCACCAGCAGCCCTCATTGCCCACTCCCGCTTTACTTATTTTATCCTTCTACTGTGAATATGAAAAGCCCAGAATCCGCAAAGGAGGTAGATTGGATGTAGAGGGTTTTACAGTAAAGGTCACTATTTTAAACATTTTTCACGTTTGCCTTTTTTAAAGTGTGAACCGAAGTGTAAAAATGCATCAAAGACTTCCCCAATGCATCTCGAACAACCTGCTTCTGTCTATTATGGTGAATCTACCAAAACAAGGATGCGGTAGATCTACAGGGTGCCCATTCGGTTTGAGCAACAAAACTCAGTGTGACCGCACACAGCTAATGACAAATGAAACATAGTAGCGAACATCTTAGCCTGAAATTTAATATCTCAGGACGCAAGTGTGCAGTTCTCTCAAACACATTCAACATATACTTCAAGACACAAACCAAGAATGCGTTTCAAAGCCAATAACAGACCACCTTCGCAAGTAGAGGTGCAAATAAGATCCCGAATACTACATTGAATTCTCAACCCCGCAACAACCTATGAAACCCACTTTCGTCTCTTATTTTTTACTCCAGAAAACTTTCTTCTCAAATAGGTAAAGGTTCTACAAGGGCATATCCCTACCCCCGATACCAGCAACATCAACTGCCAACATCAAAGGGAAATGGTTGTGACACCGGGTACCACCAGGCACCAAGTCCACAAATTGTGCACCACACCTGCAGTAGAATGACCTTCTACAAGCCACAGGTTGTCAAAGGATTAAATGAGGTGGCCAATTGATTAGAAAGCAACAACATTAAGGATCCAAGGTCAAAAGTGGAGACTATACTCATATAAGCTATGGTGTATGCAAACTATAAACCAGGTTTTCCAATAAGATCAATCTTAGGCCAGCTCAAAAGATCTGGATAAATTCACAAGATTCTGATCCCCAGCATGTAGCAAGATTGCCAGACTTTCTAGACACAGAATTCATAGGGAAACCATTGTTTTAAAAGGAATAAAACAAAAGGATCGCATAAAATACATTTAAAGAAAAAATAACACAGATGAGCAAAAGGAGAGACCTCCAATTGAATCCGCATAGTCTCCAACAAGCCAACCAAACCTGGAGCACGCTGTTCAACAATATTGTCACTCCTGCTTCGAGCAAGCTTCCTCAGCAATCGAGATTTTTTCTCTTTCTTCTTTTCTTTGGATGGAACTATGAGGCCCCTAATAGAATAAACAAATAAATAAACAAATCGAGATTTTTCTGACAGCCATAGGCCAACAATAAAAATTTATTTTCGGGAACCGATGAGTCTGAAATAACTTATTACAAAACTTTCTATCAAAACAAAAATCATGTAAAGATTAAGATTTATACCCTGCTGCCCCAGCAGAAGCCACCAGGATTTCATATGCTGTTTCACGGAGATCATCGTCAGACATACCTGAAAACAAAAGAGATACGAAAATTACATGGTACCATAATTATTAGAGCACTGCTTAAACGAGCTGATGACAATTTCTACAAATCATATCATAGAAGCAAGCCTTCATTAACGCAAAAGGAGAGATAAAAGAAACTTTGTTCTAGATGTTTGCCTCTTTTTCTCTGAATCAGAATTAGAGCATCTTTCTACTTCCTGAAGGATCCAACGTTCATAAATATTCAATGAAAGAGGACAATAGGTTAACCTGTTGCAAAGGAAGGGAATCCTAATGACAGATCGGTGGCATCATTCCGGTTCCATCTGGGCATCAGAAGGCTATTGACTTCCTCTTCCACTTCGTCATCTTCAAAATCCTCAATATCATCAACAGTCAACTCTTGATGATTTGCAGAATGAATGGACTGTGATTTTGACAGATTTGTTCCATTTGGAGGCGATAATTTTGTCTCAACTGGTAAAGATGATAAACTTCTCGTCATTGGTGAAGGTGATAAGCTTGTCAGACTTGGTCTTGGTCCAGATGGCAAAGGAGGAGGTGCTCGCGATGGTGCATGACCCGATGATTCTGGAGTAGTAGTTAAAAAGAAATCCTGGACAGGACCCACGGTATCCTGACAAGGAAACAAAGATTTATTTTACACAAATAACTCCGAAAAAATAATGGGCATCAAATCAACATGCAAGACTATAACATATAGGAATAAAAAACTATTAAACATTTAAAGAATCCTCCCGTGAGGAACCAAGATGTAACAGGACGCCATATATTTAGAATGATAGAGAAAAATACTCAGGAAAAATTTGTGTTCAGTGTCCCGATCAGAGAGTGGCGTCTATTTCGATTTCTTTTTGACTTTGAATCATCTTGTTAAATTGTATCAAAACTTTTTATGTAGAACACTGTATCATTATATCGAACAGTTCATTTTTTATTCGTTTCTTTGGCTTTGTGATGTTCTTTCCTCATAATTATGCCATATGCTCACCCTTACCATTGAAGGATAGTCGAAGCTGTCATATTGAACTCTAATAGCTTCTGAGAGATCAAGCATTTCACCTACATTAGAGACGAGTTTTTAGCAGTCTCTTTGCCAGACATCAAGAAAGCCATCAACAAGGAAAAGTGAGAAATAAAGAACAACCTTTCTTGACACAATTAAGGACAAAATCAATACTGACTTGATCCAGGTCAACATCATCCAAAGAAAGGGCACCCGGAGGCATTGAAACTTTCTTTATCAAGTTACCAGACAATATAAAGTTCAGAAGTACACGTCGATCTCGCCGATAGCGTTGGAGAAGCTCAAGAACATTTTGCCTAGTTTGTAATCAGACAACCTTAGAACTTGTCCACAAAAAAAACAAAAGAGTTTCAAAAAGCCGCAGTAAAAAGAACCAGAAGAATAGAATGCATACTCTTCGGTAGACATTATAAGGGCTGGCAAGAACCAGAGCTGGAGCTATGGAAGTGAATCTGAGAAAAGATACACTGCAGCGGCTTCTAATGCATCTGTAGCAAAGATTTCGCACAAATCACATAAACAGAAAACAATGGTACGTTCAGAAATGAAAAAATTGAAAAAGAGTAATATCACCAAATCCAACCTGCACAAGAAACCTGTAGCCAACAAAAAGTACAAATTCTGTAGGCATCAACTACTGATGTAGAAGAAGGGATGCCAAGATGCGAAGAAAAAGGAATTAGAAATCAGAAGTCTATTCATCATTAATATGTATCTCTTCCATGTCCTGGAAAGCTTGTTCAACTGACGCACCAGCACAGACTACTTAAGTAGGATGCAGAAAATGAATAGACTTCACAATCAGCCCGTCATAAACGAATTGGCCGGCAGCACTGCGAGCCCAACATCAAAAGGTTTCGAAATGATGAAGTCAACGAAAATATTCGTCATCACGACGGCGCGCTTCTTCAGGATAATTCTAGAGGGAAAAAAAACAAGCTAGTACACATATTCCCCTGTTCCCAGGTTCCAAGAGAAAAAGGGAGACAAAAAGGAATTCAACTCGCGTTAATCCCGCCACCTTACTATGCCCAAATCAGATCCCAGGGATTCGACTGCGCGAGCTCCACGTAATTCTGAGGTTGGGCTCCCTCGTCGTCCCAGGAGATCGTCATGGCAAAGACCGTTGTCGAAAGCGTCGACATAATGTGTGGAAGTTCGACACCCGCTGTGGCGGGGATGAGGCCCGGTGCAACGACTGGGCAGGGATTCTGACGGAAGGTGCGGGGTGTGGGGTTCGTGGGGTTAACAGGGAAAGACCAATTCAACGAGATCTGTGATGAGGGGATCAGAGGAGAATGGCGACTGCCACCGGGGACATTGCGGCTCGACGTCCCGGACGGCGGTCATTCGGGGGAGGAGAGTGAGTACCAGTACCTTCAAAGAACGATGGAAAGAGAGTCGTCCCTCCCCCCGCGACCACAGGCGTTGTCTCTGGGGACGCGCAGAAGGGTGATAAGTGTTTCGCCTTCACGCGTTCCTTAGAGCTCCCTCCTTCTCCTCCTTCCCGGGCAGCGGAAGACGGAGGAAACAAAGACCTGGGCAAGTCACGCCATTGACCCCGCCCCAGGAAAGATCATTTCCCAGTTACAGAGAAAGGAAGAGGCTGCAGCCCGGGTGCGAGGAGTGAGTGGATCTTTCGGCTAATACACGAAGTACGATTCGGCCACCCCGCGCCCGTCTGTCAGCTTGCCTTAAAAAAAAAGGAAGGGAGATGAGCCCCAGAGACTGGGCTGTCGGCTGGAGTGGACGAGATCCCAGCTGGAGAGATCACCGCCGGGAACGTAACTAGATCCCAGCACCCACGAATGCGAGCCGCATGTCACCGTCCCGTCCCCGTATGAGCCGTCGATTCTGCGGAGGATCGTTCCGGGCCCCTCAGCTGACGACGCTGTCCGACGCTTTTGCCCGACCTTCGAGTACGCACACCCGCCAGCACCAAGAAGCCCCTCCGCCACCTCTAAATAATACGGTCCCAACAGAAAGAAGAAGATGGCCTCATCTCCCTCGTTCGCATGCCCAATAGAATTATGCATGTATTTACAGCGTATTATACACAACTCTGACTGAAGACCGACGGCATCCTCCAGGAAAGAATCATGCCGCACCAGAGCCGGAGGCCGATCTCTGGATAGCCGCCGGCACATACGGTAAATGGGGAGATAATAACAGGCAACCCCGTCGCCTCTTTGTCGCAGCGTCTCCGCAGGAAGGGACCGTTGCGTTGGCGGCGGCGGCGGCGATGATGAGGCCGAGGCATCGGCGTCTCAACCTGTAGAGGGTAGGATGGGATTCATGCCAAGGCCGAACCCGCCACCGCCCAGTGAGCCAGGCTCGGCGTGCCTCACCCGGCCATAGCGCCGAATGTGGCGCAGGAGCCGGGCGAGGAAGGTGTTGTGGCAGATGGTCGAGCTGTCGCACACCACGGCGACGTGCTTGCGCGCCCTGGTGATGGCAACATTCATCCGCCGGCTATCTCCCAAGAACCCGACTGCGCCGAGAGTGTTCGACCGAACCTACGAGCATAAATGCGGGTTAGCGATGGAAACATGCCGGAAGAACCATCCTAGGGGTGGGATAGTCCAAGCGGCAATGAAAGTCTCGAGTCCAGACGCCATACCAGGGAAATAATTACAGCATCGGCTTCTCGACCTTGAAAACTGTCTATGGTGGAGACCTCGACCCCAGACGCCTCCGGCAGCTCGTCAATCCTGTCTCTCAGGAGCTGTACTTGAGCAATATAGGGAGATTGCACCGCTATGGCAGTCGGAGAAACTCCTGTTCAACACATTTTCACGATAATGAAGACACGGACGGCATGGACGGCAGAAAAACTCGATCACGAATGCAGCAGACCCTCGCGCCATATTCGACGCTAGCACTCATCGAAACAGACACCAAGAAAACATCGAGAGAACCGCAGATCAACCGGAATGAATTCATGATGGGTGTTCCTAGGCAATTTTTAGTTCAGCCGGGATGGAAACTTCGCATTAACCTAACCAAGCAATTAGAAGAAGCAAACAGTTGCCAACATGGGACGGCTGCCACGTAACACGCCTGTCTCAGACATTACCGGCCATGGGTCATTGACTGTCAAACTAGAGAATGATGCCATCTTACGAAAGGAGACATTATTCACGCTAAGCTTCGTGACGGAAACCGTTCTCTAGAAAAGCCAAAGAATAGCAGGGTATGAAGATGATAAGGCTTTCAAACATCACCGGAGGCCTACCGATGGATCAGATAGGATTGGGATAGAACAAGATCCGTTGGCGGCTATTGCAGATACAATCAGATGCAGAAATATCATATATCAGAAATATCATATATAGAGGCCTTGATCTGAGTAGCATAGCAGTAACGATCTATTATATATCAGAAATAGGCTATTGATCTACAGGTCAAATGAACCAATCAGATGGAGATTGGAGAAGATACATACTTGAGAACCACCCAAATATGAATGAATAGGACAAATTTTCAACTACCCAAGATAAAATTAGTTTCTGAAAATGGTTTCCAATGTCAACTTTCTTCGACAGAAGTGAAACACATCAAAAAGTTTGGCACTACCTAAAAAAGAAAAAAAAGAAGAATACAAACGAACTTGAAACCGCATGCGAACATGAAGAGTACGTGAAGAAATTTAGCCTCCGTATTTAGACTGCAGATTAACAAATTGAATCCATTTATTTCGAGCACGTTGCCAATTAATCCAATTCACTGACACGCCTAATGTTTAGATCATAATGCATGAATTGCGGTTGCGGCCATTCATTCAGTATAGGCCTCTATACTGCAGTAACAAGAGTGCAGACGCCAGAAATGGTCGGGACCAATGATTTGAGCCTTGACTTCATTTCGCAAAGTCAGCATTTTTGGATATTCACACACTCTTAAAATTAATATTTACTTTTTGATCTTCAATGGAAGGATTTACAATCATTTATAACTTTGATGATGGACATAAACATTTAATCAACAGATGAATTATGTATCTTGTGATCTTTCCATTTTCTAGAATCCAATAAACCAAATTAACTTATGTTAATAGAGTCCAACGGTTCTTTTCTCTCCTTGAAGTCTACATTATGAACTAGAGGTTATTTAAACACAATCAAAACAAAAAGAAATAAACGAGCCACATCCTCAGTAATAAGGGAAATCTATAGATTCACCCAAGATACGACCTGCAAGACAGAAAAGCAAGGAATCCGTACCAGAATAGATAAGGGAAAGGACATGCTGGACGACAATATCTGCTTCTCCTTCATTGTAGAAAGATCCGGTTCCCGCTGGATCCAGATGCTCCTCACAGCCAACAGATAAACTCCCATACGTCATTCGTGTATCAAGTAAGAGCAGTGGGCATTGAGTCATCCAATTCGCCTGCGTCAATACACACCATTCAGAGTGGACACAAAGTGATGCCCCACTTATTTTACAAATGGGATACATTCAAATATATTGTACACAGACAACAAGTGAAAAGCCATAGGCAAGGAAGTCTGATGCCATGTAATCCTAACCGGTTTCACACTAAAAACAACCTCCACCATAAGGTACTACCCCAGGTTGATAATTTCTCTGTTGACAAGATATGATGGTGGTTAAATTTTCATAACTAGTAGCATAGATGAAAGTCTAAATGAGTTGAATGCGTGTCAATTGAACCCTCAATTATAAAAATAAGAAGAAGAAAATCTCAGGTGATAAGTACGGATGAGACCATGACCGAGGTCCTACCCTACCTTGACAAATGGTGAGTCAATAAGAAGATGCGCGGCCACTGTTAGGGAAGATTGCAAAGAACCACTGTACATTTCTTTTGATGCCCAGCTGGCGATTGCATCATTCATCCTGTATTGCGTTGTTAACTTGGTGTCCAACAAACCTTCATGCATACCCGATGCTCTTTCAAGAAGGGAGACTCCAAGCCCACCTTCCAGAGCTTCTCTTGAGAAAACGACTGGAGCAAGCTGGCACTGATCCCCTGCCAATATGCAACGCTTCCCTTGCAAAATTGGGATCCAGCAAGAAGGCTCAATTGCTTGCCCTGCTTCATCTATGACCACCAGATCGAAGGCTTCCAACCTCCGAATGAGGGGGTCGGCTGCACCAGTATTTGTAGAAAGTACAACCTGAGCATTACACAAGACTTCCTTTATGGTTTCCTTTTCTTTCTTCTTTAAAGACTTCCCAAGTTGCTTCAGGAGCTGTCTTATTCCTGCTGCAAGCGAATCATCTTTCAGGCAGAGCCTCAGATCCTTTCTCAGATCAGCCTTCTTTCTCTCAAATTCTTTTTTATAGGCTGAAAGCTTTTTGCTGACTATTTCCCCTATAGATTTTGAAGCGACAGATGACGATATTCGTGCAGGATTTCCTACACGTACAACTCTGATTCCAGTATCAGAAAGCCTTTCAACCATGTTGTCCACAGCAGCATTAGTCGGTGCAGTAACAAGTACACGATCACCCTGCTTAACAGCGAGTGTTATCAATTCCTTGAGCATGCCTGTCTTGCCGGTACCAGGAGGGCCTTGGACAACTAAAAGGGGTCGTTTCTTGTTCAAGCCTAAAGAAATAGCTTTTAATTGAGATTCATCATATCTCCCATCCTCAATCAGCCCGTCAACCTTTGCTGAACCCCACTCGACCAATTGACTCTCCTCTAGCCTCTTGAGATCTTCTTTATCTCCAAATAGCGTAGCAATTACTGCAATTGAGGGATTCTTCTTGTGTAATCCATTCTTCTGGAGCAGCATTAATGCCTCACAATTGCGCTGTGAAATAAAGATGAACAAAACGTCAAAAAAAATCGGACCTAGACAACTTTTGAGGAGAGTCCGCTAACAAAACTAATTTCTCCTATAGCTTTCTCCAGCTAAGTCACTCATAGCGTAGTGAAACAAATAAAGTAAATTTAATAGTCCCGAAAACAGAATCTCGTAGAGTATTCTCTAAAATAAACGTAAGTGGATTATTCCACATAAAATTGAACAATATGACAGAAAGGAAAAACGAGGACTACGAAGACCATTAACTGAAAATCTTTCAATGTCCAGTCATGCACATGCACAGACAGATGCCTGTGAGTAAAGATCAATTATACACGGCCAAACTTGGGTTGGGTTCCTCTAAACTATATGGGAGGCAGCTGTCATTGGCAGATCCCGTCTGAGAATGACGTCTGCTGTCAGTCCCCCCAGTTCAATCTCAACCTGGAAAACATTTATATGCGACTTAAAAAACAGAAAACCTTAGTTGCAAGAAGATTTGTACGGATATGAGGTCTCCTGATCCCAAGAAAGAAAACATCAAAAGGAAATCGGCATAAAACTTAAAGAAAAAAAAAGAAAATTGTGGGGGAAAAAATACTGCCTGCAAGAAAATGACGAGTAAATCATGACGCACGGACATATATAGAATTTATCAGCTTCAACATCTTTCACATACCTCATATGTAAGAGCATCAGCCAATCCATGTATGCGATCAATGCGGACAGTTTTCCCAAATAATCTGGAGAATGTAGGATCACCATGTCGAGACTCCAAGGCCACAGTGATACTACAGCCATCCTCACCCAGGTTATTAATGAATCCTTGCATGGAAGAAGTTGCACCAGCACCCCTACTGTCACATGTTCTTACACAAACCATGTCACCAGGGGAAAGGCTAGTTGGTGGCAGTCGATGGTTTCCTTCTACTCTAAATAAGACCAAGTGCAAGCCTCCCAAACCTGTAAAAAAGGAACCATTTGGTAATAATTATCTTTTGAAACAGAGAACAAAGGACAGTACATCTTCAGCCAGGCGACACAATAACAATATTTATGAGAAAATGGATTAACATCATCGATAGTAATTCTCTTTCACAGAATCACAACTAGCATATGTCAAATCAAAGTCAGGAAGAAACAAAAGCAACAGGTTGAATTTACCTGTAGAGGAGCTAATTGCATTCAAATTGCATATGGTGTCACACTGCTCTTGCTGTGCCTGGCCGTGACTAACAAGATATTCAACAGGCTTTGATGAATCTGAATTCTCATCAGGATCAGAAACGGCATTCAGTTCTTCCTGAGTGAATTCCAACTCTGCATCACGTTCAATTCGAAGAAGATCAGACATTTTTTTGACGAAATCATCGATCTTCCCTTGTATCAGTCTGGCCTTCTCGACACCTATGCCCAACCCGCCGTGCAAAGCCTTTGACTGGGGAGCTTTCCGGACAAATGCTCGATGTTGTGCTGCAAGAAAATGAACTTTCCATTAGCAGACAGGAGGGCCTATGCATACAATACCAATCGTTCATTGTTAAAAAGGCAATTCTCTTCAAATGATAAAGTAGGGCTTTCCATAGCCGGGATCAATGTCTGTAAATTACCTGGGAAACGGCAAAGAATGACAAAAAAATCACATTTTTAACACGAAGTTGCGTAAGAGCCACGCTATCAGATTTCAGGATGGTAAGTATCCTATATGAAGGATAAAAATATAATAAAGAATCATAATCAAGCAATGACTACAAAGCTTAATAATTCTTATCTTTTAAAGCTGACTTCATTTCTCTACAGACCTAAAGCATCATGCTATAAAATGATTCCACTAACGACTTGGGTGCGGTAAGAAAAAAATGAAAAACAAATAAAGGAATTGTATCAATTTAATGAACAATAGAAGATTTTTGAGGGAAGAAGTCGCCACCAGATGCAGCAAACTCCTTGAGGAGTTCCCAAGACTTAGTGGCACGCCAGTCGGTGATGACTCCCTGTCGCTGGAAGTCCTGCAGGACGTCCCTGAGCTCGCGTTGGAAGTGGTCAAAGAGCGTGGGGTAATGGGCGCAAGCCTTGAAGCAAAGCGCCTCCAGACCTTTGGGCATAGGAACAGCGTAGAGGTACGGCTGCGCCTGGATAACGAACGCCAGGCCCCCAGTCGCGGCCCCACCATTAACAAGCCCCAGCCGCTGCCGGACCTCCTCCTCGATTGGGTGCTCACCCTGGAGCTCAGCAGACGCAAGGTCGGAAGCCATGGCCCGTATGCCCTGGCAGATCCAGCGGACCACGCACTTGCCTAGCTCCTTGCGCCCCAGCGGATCCCCACCCTGGTAGATCGTCCGGACGCTTATAGACGCATCCTCCGCCGATGGGATGCACTCCCCTCCATCCTCATTCTTGGGCTGCAACCTGCGCCCGCTCCTGCTCCCGCGTATCGTCAGGGGTGGTGGTGTCAGCAATTGGCCACCAGGAGGAGGATCGACTCTTCTCCTCGCACCGCTGTTCTTCCCATCGCCTTTGCCGCTTCTGTGACTGCTCTGGTCTCTGGGCGTAGGAGTGGCGACGCTGCTAGTACTGGCATTGGTATGGCTGCCGCAGCGGACGGAGAGCGGGCGGAAACGGGGCGAGGAGCGAGAACAGGAAGAAGAGAGAACAACGGTCTGGTAGGAGAAGAGCGGTGACTTGGTCCCAACCGCAGCAGCGGGGAACACGGGGGCGCAGGAAGCTTTCATGGCGGGCGATGCCCCCCGTTTCTGGTCGCGTCCTTCCGTCCCGCCTTCAGATCCTCCCCTTGTTCCCTCTATTACTCTCCCCCCTCTATGTCTCTGCATATACACGTGTGTGGCGACGTCTACGCTCTCTCTCTCTCTGGCTCCTGTGCTCCCGCTGCGTTGGCCCAGTTGTGATCCGGTGATGGACACGGTGGCGGGCCGGCGCTGGCCGTGGCCCTGGCCAGTCTCTGGTGACCACAGCCGTATGCCCCCACCCCTCCCCCCCCACTCAATCGGTCGCCGTCGCCGCCGAATCGGATTTTTATGGGTTCGATATTCCTGGCCGGAAGAGAAGACCTGGACGTGCACGAACGCCATTCACTGGCTGGCTAGGCTGCCATTCACTGGGGATATTTACAGGATCTCTCCGTCTCTCTCGGCGGCCCACCCGCGGCCCACCCTCGGCCCACCCTCGGCCCACCCGCGGCCCACCCGATGACGGCTAGTTAGTGAACCGGGCTCCACGAGACGACCCGTTGCGCGCGCCCGTGCCATCAAGGGGCGACCTGCCTGCCGCCGATGGGCTTCCACGAGGACTCCAGCCGCAGCAGGTGGAGCCTCTCCACGAAGGGCTCCAGCACCTCCACCTCCTCCTCCGGCGCGAACGCCATGCAGATGCTCAGCTCCCGCACCGCCTCCCCGTACCTCCTGCAGCAGTGTCGCCCGTTAGTCTCCCCACTCCGATTGAGCGCGCGCGACGACGAAAGCAAGAGGATTTGCCTGACGACTAGAAGCCTTACCTGCTGTAGTACAGGAGCATCCCGTGGTCCCTCCGCAGGGTCCAGTCGTGGGGCTGCAGCAACAGTAGCCTTTCCGACGCCATGACGGCCAACCTGCACCAAATCATCAAGATTTTGCCCGATTGAAAAATGCCGAGATGAACATGACAGATAAATTTTCCATCTTGATCATAAGGAAAACGGGCAAGCTTGAAGGGCATCGGTGATAAGAAAGAGGAGACAAAAGGTTGGTTAGGTTAGGCACCTCAGCTCCTGAGGCCGCAGCAGAGGTATTGTCGAATCATCATCATTGCTCAGGTTAGTGTGAAAAGATCTTAGAGGAGAAGTCAGCATTAGCCCATGGTTGGTCCTTGAAGCTCGTTTCCAGTGAACCCTCTACAATTAACAGAATGGAATTTCAGAGATCATTTCGGGTTAGACCGTAGGAGACAGAATGAGGAGAGTGAAAGTTTTAAAGACCATGTTTAAACGCTGGCATGAATGGGCAACGTCGTATACGACTTACAATCAAATCAGCCAGCGCAATCCCAATAATATCCTTGTTAGTAGCAATGTCAAGTCCGAGAAGTGATTTGCTGTTCAGGTCAGAAGCCTTCGTTCTAGGATCCTCAACACGCCTCCCATTGACTCTGGCAAACAGACTGTGCCCCGAGGAAACCCTGAAAATCTCCTACAAAAGAAAAGCGCAAAACGACCCGATGAATCTGGATATTAGGAGCAATTCCTCGGAAGCCGGAGTCGATATTCTTAAAAACAAGTATTATATGAAGCCTCTCGATGCTTTCCATCAGCCCCTGTCAACGATAATTAACGACCTGCTTTCCTGAGATGAAATGAAGAACGCCCCAACGCCATTGACCAGGGGGCACAACAACACACTATTTACCAGAGGACAATCCTGCCAAAAAGGATCACGGAAGACGGATCGAGCCACTACAAGAGATAGAAGATGAGGGAAAGTATCTCCAAAACAGCATCCACAGTTTATTCCAGGCATGAAGAACAACGAAGATGAGGGAATCCATAAGGATAGATTAACCTCAGAGTCGAGATACAAAATTCGAGAGAGGCATGAATGAGCGAATGACAGGCCCAAGTTACCTCTGGGTTTTGTGTCTGGGGCCAAATCAGAAAATCTTCCCCAAATCGAGAACCCAGAATGGTTACTCCGAGTCTTCGACAAATCTCTATGTAGATGATGCTAAGAATGACGGCTGTAAGAATCAAACAAGTCTTGTTAAATTCACCAAGGGACAGCGGAGAAATTAGTGTGCAAAGAAATAATATTTCCACATAAACAACATGAAGGCGGAGAAAATCTCAGTTAGAAAGCAAGATGTAAAATAACGCGTGATGGGAGGCATGAGGATTTACCACTGCCACGTCCAGAGTTCAGTGCAGTGTGGAGATAAGAAAGTTTTGAATCCACAAGAATGGGCAATCTTCTGAAGCATCTCTGTTCAAATAGGACAGCATTGACAGCTTCGAGCGCTTCTAACCGATGGTAAACTATATCTCTTGAAACCAACTCTTCCTCTACTTCCTTCGCTATGGCATCCAACTCATGTAGCCATCCAGATATGCTCTTGCCGGCTAGAGGAATGCTTTCCAGATCGCCATCCTCAGTCTGGGCCTCAAATGCCACTGGAGTATCCTTCCTTTCTCTAAGAACTGATTGCACATCTTTATCTCGATTGTGCGCTATGAAGATTTCATCTTCAGCGGCTATATAGAGCAACCCCTGCCACATTTGTTGCCGCACTTTTAGTGTGTTCTGTAATTACTTTGCGCGCAAAGATATCGATACCAGAAGCTCGATTGGCCGAGAAAACGCATCAAATTTCGGAGGAAACCAAGCATACGGCTAGACAGAAATCAATCTAATGGATCGTAGCTCGTAGAAGTAGATAGCCACGCGCGTGAAACCCTAAGGAGACGTCCCTCATGGGAGACAGGAAGAAACGAAAAGGGGGAAAGCAGAAATGATTCTGTACGAAGGTTCCGCAATGGGGCGAAGTATGAAATTACCAGAGCAATGGGTAACAGGGTGAAGCAAGCCGACTAAAATAACAGAAAAAAGAAATCGAGGATGCCACGGCCTAGAGGCAGAAGGTAAAACGATGCCGGTAGCTCACCGGTCACCAAGCACAATGATAGCGTACTATGATCGGTCGTATAGGTGATTGTACCTTGGCGAGGGAGATGTCCTTATCCTCGGACCTGAAAGAGACTTCCTCCGTAAACTTCTCCCTGGAGGCCTTGAGGATCTGCAGACAAGAAAATCATTTTCGTCCACGAGGTCAGAGATGATTACATAAATTAAATTGTGGACCTAGGTTCTTGCAGGGCAAGGGTGCGTGCGGGTCAGCGGAGGATTGTCGTGGCCAGTAATGGATGCAGGTCGAGTCAACGCCGAAGCATGTGAACGAACCTCGAGATCACAGTCTCCAGGGAGGTGATCCCTCCTCGCTCCAGCCGTATGGCCAGCAACTGCCAAGAACGTCACGGGGACCACACGCGGCGCCGCTTTGTCATTCCTTTTGCTTTTCGGCATCTTGCCGCTACACCACCGCCGGTGAAGACGATCGGACCTGATGATCGTAACAAGAAACTAGTGTGGCTGCGAGATGCTGGACCCTTGTACGCAATCTACTGATTTACATATATCGCCTTCGTTCATAGTAGATCTATTTCGACGGGGGAGGGAGGGAAAGTGGAGGAGAAGCGGGGAGTAGCGTGGCATACGCATACTACCTCAAAGAAGAGGCATTCCTGCATCCAGTTGAGGAGATGCTGCTGATTCCGACGCCGCCGAGGGAAGATATACTGCAGTGGTCTCTGGGTGAAGGGAATTTACGGTCTCGGGGACAACATCGATTGATCGCTGGAGGAGGAGAAGATGGAGAGGAGGCGACACGGGGGACCAGGAAGCCACCAGACCCCATTTTCTTCTTGACGGTGGAGGAACGAGGAGAGAGGAACAGAGCAGACTCCACGGAGAAGACTCAGGATGCTGGTGGGAGTGGGGGGAGGGATCTTCCGATTATTGCTGCAGTGACGGAGAAGAATAGATGTGGTGACTAGCTGCTGGACAAGCGTATCAGTGGGGAGGTTCTGAGGAAGGGTGAGACCGGGGGAGAGAGGAGAGAACGGCTGGCGCCGGATGATCGGTGTAGGCGGAGCAGGCTAAGTAATGTGGACGGGGAGGGGAGAGGGAGGAAGGGGCGCCGCTGGCGTCCACAGCCTTGACGGACGAGACCGACGTTGATTGCGACTATGGAGACAAGGCGGATGAGGGCAACGTGGTGAAAGCGAGATCAGGCTGGCAGATTGCTCTTCCGCTGATGACGCGGATGCAGTCGCTCAGCTCTCGCCACCGTCGGCGAATGCTCTTTCCGGTGGCCGGCCTGCCGTCCTTTCTTTGTACGAAGGAGCTGATGAGATCACATCTACCGCGGCCGTCACCGCAATTCACGCAGTGGCTTGCAGGCGGGCGGCCCCACCGGGAGTCCAGAGAGGGAAGATGACGCCAGTGGCTTAGCTTCGTCCTCCCGCCCGGAATAAGAGAGAGAGAGAGAGAGAGTGAGATGGCATTTAAATCGTCGTCCCAAGACATCCGAAACAGAGGGAGGGCTCACCCTCGTCGGAGAAGGCCTCTCTCTCTCTCTCTCGCTCCCTCTCTCCCTCTCTCCCCTGGCCCTTGAAATTTCTACATAAATTCGGCGTCACTGATAAGGTTTGTGGTGATCCACGAACGAAGGATGGACGGATCAGGTTACCCGCCACCTGTGGGACCCAGACCACTTCCGCATTCCGGCTCGCAATGGCTCCGACCGTCGACGCCTATTTGCGCGCTTCACGCGCGGACGGCGGCGTCGTTATCCACGTTGACATGCGCGTGCCGGAGACCGTCGCCCGTGGAAAGGCCACCTCTGGCCCCTCGGCGCGACGTGCTTCACGAGGGAGATGGGCTGGGTTGAACGCGACGGCCGATGGCTGGTAGCGTCAAACGCTGATGTTATCCGATGGCATCGCGATGGGAGCGGAGCCACGTCACGCGAAGGGAGCCGATTATCTCAGAGAGGCATAAACTATTCTTCCAGGTCGACGCGAACCCACCGAAATTTCAGCCTCATCGCCCCTCCCTCCTCGAGTACTAACTATTTCGTGGCCATCCTCCTGTAATCGCCCCACCCTCGACGTCACTTTCGCGTCGCTCTCCTCTCGTCCCCACCCTCCCCCGCCGCCGTATGGATAGATAGGATGCGCCTGTCAGCTCTCTCTCTCTCACTCTCACTCCTCTCACTCGTGTTTCCCTGTGCCGTGCCAAAAATCCAAAAAGTCCGGGTGTTCCCTCCCACCGCCTCGGCTGTCCGAAGGGCCACTGTCACCGAAGATGCGAGGTTTCGACAGCGGCACGGCAGCCACGGGACAGCATCGCGCGCGGCGCGGTGCTCCGCATGGTAGTGCTGGAGAGCGCGCAAAGGCGCGCGGCATGGCACGGCATAGGACGATGCGGGCAGCGCGAGGCGCACCGCGGGGCCCACCATGAGAACTCGATTGGCTTAACCACCGATTCTCGGCGGCGGTTAAGGTGCTCCAAGCTGTTTAGACGTCCCAGCAAGGATATTATGGGGAAAAGCCATGGGTGACTCTCCCTTATTGTGTCTCGGAGCCACAGAGTGACAGGCGGAGGAAAGAAGACTGCTAGGCGTAAGTGAACGACTCGCTCGTTTCCGGTCGCCGCTGGGGAGGAGGCCTTAAACCCTCCTGCTCAAAAAGTTCGATTCTATGGAGAGGATGATCATGTCCTGAAATAAAGGGGGGGTAGGAAGCAAGGCACGGCGCGGCGAGTCCTACCTATAACGAGGGGGGACGAATGGAATTAATTGGAGGGGGATACCGTCTCTTGTAATTTTCAGAAGCCTCAATACCTTGGTTGAGGGCGGCTCTCTCTCGCGCTACTCCTTCCCTTGATTGGCGGCGGACACGAGGCCTTCTCGTCCGTGACATGCCAATACACCGAAGACATCGTGCTTGCTGCGAGTTCCATCATTTGCTCAGGATGACGGGCGATCCGCCGTTATTGTTTATTTGCCGGACAGAAGTCCTCGCGAGGTTCTTTGAATCCTTTTAGGAGCCAAAGATCCATGAAATACTTCTCCTGTTATCGGAGAATAATGAAGCCGGCGTCGTCATTCCCTTCCTGAAGGAGAAATGTTGCTCGATCATCGATGCTGACCGTACGCCCTGGACTGTCCAACAAATGAAAAAACTCCAGTTGGCGGATGGATCAGTCAAAAATTGGAGACGGATATGGCTCCCACATCACCTTGGATTTTGCAATTTCGTCATTTGCATTTTTCCCTGGAGATGAATGCGCGGCAAGTATTCGAGAAACAAACAGCACGTAACGTAAAGGAAAAGGTTCGAGAAAAATGCGTGGATGTAGGAACTACTGAGAGAAATATGAATATTTGAGAAGTCACGAAATAAAATGTTAATCGGTAAATGTGGGAGATCGCATATGCGTAAAAATGGAGACTCGTATCATCAGTGATAGACATTCTACCGCAGTTGATGTGATGTGCACACAGATTCCGACATGTACACAGATGCCTCATTTCACATACCGAAATCAGTACAGATGAAGAGATGTGTATAGATGTGTAGAGAGAGGGGCAGGCACATACACACACACACAGATGCCCCCTATATATCGGGAGACAGACAGCGGAGAAGTGAACACAGAATGGTAGAGAGATAGATAGAGTTGCACAAAAAAGTACAAGCACGCGCACAAGAGTAGATGGAGAGAGAGAGAGAGAGAGAGAGAGAGAGAGAGAGAGAGGCGGGGCGGACTGGGACATGGTCAAAGGTAAGTACAACAAGATGATAAGAAGAGATCACAAAACGGTGGGACTCGGCTGGAGACGCCTCCGCTCGTCTGGCTCTCTGCAGGCTGAGGCGGTGCCCGGAGAGATCCGGCCAACGAACAGAGGATCCCCTCTGTCACCAGTCTGCCGCAGAACTGTGCGTCCCGCCATTTACGCCCAGAAGAAAGGGGGCGGGGACGGCGAGAGAGCGAGGGAAGAGGGGTCGTAGTAGAAATTCGAAAAGGGATGGGTCGCACTCTCAGGCCCCTCCTCCGGTCAAATAAGTTAGCAGCAAGACTTTACTGGCATTTATACCACGCTGGGCCTCACGTGACCTGCTCAGCCGTCCGGGTTTCTCGAACTCGGATGCTTGGGTCATCCCGGATAATCCATCCGGTTCTCGAAACTGCGACTCAGGATTTGGGGAGATTGATTAATTAGTCTCGAATTTGCTCGAAATCTTTTACGTGTTCGGACGGGTAGCTCGAGCCGCTGTCCCGTCGGAAGCAATTTGCAGCAGCGGAGCGGGCGGTCGATCAGTCAGTCTTGGAGGGAAGAAGGGAACGGAAGGGGAGAGGGGGCGGACGAGAATAGGGGCGGTAAACAGCGAGAAGCGCGCGGCAACTGCATGCTATCGTGCTCCGTTAGTGTCGTATCGATCGCGGGAGGATCGAGGAGGTGGCGGGAAGATGAAATCTGGAGGCGGCGCAAGGAAGAAGGGCGACGGGGACGGCATGGTGTCGGCGGGGACCCAGATGCTCGAGACGGAAGGACCGGCGGCGGGGGAAATACAGAAAGGGAATATGCACGTGGAGGCCGGAGAAGAAGCGGCGGAAGCTGTTGGAGGGGACGGGCATGGGGCTTTACCCGGTGAAGAAGAGGAGCAGGATGACGAGGGGGGTGAGGACACGGATGGGGAGGAGGAAGAAGAGGATGGAGAAGAGGAGCGCCCCAAGCTAGAGGACGGTTTCTACGAGATCGAGGACATCCGGAAGAAAAGGATGCGCAAGGGCCAGCTTCAATACCTCATCAAGTGGTGGGTCTTCCTTCTTCCTCCTTCCATTCTCCCAACAGATTTTGTACAGCCTCCTCAGTTTTCCAATCGTTCTGAACCTGCCGATCGTTTCTTCTTTTTTCTCTTGCTGTTGGTGCTCCCGCCCATTCTTTGTCCTCTACCCGCTTATGCCTCTACCGTTTGCTGGTCGTCAGGCGGGGCTGGCCGGAGACCGCCAACACTTGGGAACCCTTCGATAATGTAAAGTCCTGTGCCGATATCATCGAGGCATTTGAGGAGAGGTAGCTCTCTCTCTTCATCCTCCTTTACGTACGTCCATAATCTGCCATAGGTCTCTCTTCCTGTTCTTCTGCGTGCCCACGAATAGATTGTTAACGCTTCCCCTGCAATATGCCGAACTGGCCAACGTTTAACATAGGCACAAGGTCCCGAGGGCCACTAGGAAGCGGAAGCGGAAGGGCTCGGGATCTTTATCTATCGGCAGAAAGAAGCGGGACAGTGGCAAAAAGCAAGGGGATGATACCGTGGCTTCCTCACGAGAAAAGGTTAAATCCAAGGCCCCTGACTTGCATAACATCAATGGTTATGTTAGTGGTGTTGGCCCTTCAGAGACTGGCGGTGCTAAAGGATCATTAGTAGGTGGAGGAGAGGATCGTGGCGGCGAGGGTAATACAATGCATGTGGATAGCAAACCGAATGGGGATGACCGTGAGCAAAAAGAGAAGACGGATCATAACAAGGAACCTGGTTCCATCAAACTGGGTGGACTGGATTCTACAGAGGAAGGCGCTGGGCCCGTCTCCATCAACTTGCGCCTTGAAGAGGATAGGCTTTCCAAAATTGAATCCTTGGCCCAACATCAGAGTGGGGCCCGATTTACTGGAGCGAAAAAGAGGAAATCTGGTTGCATTAGGCGGTTCAAGCAAGATGCTTCTGACTATGCTAGTAGTTCCCAGAGTTTAGTAACCAGAAGCATGAATAAATGTCCTACAATGGGTGAAAAGATGGGAAATGAAGATGCTGTTCCCACAGGAGTTGAAGCTGGTGATAAGTACCGATCGGATGGTTCCACAAGGAAAGATGCTTTGATGAAGATCCTTAAAACTGTCGCATGCTCCGCTTCCATATCCAATGATGTCCAGGACGTGTCTGTTACATTTGTTGCCCTAAGGTTTAGATTCTCTTCCTCTCAACTTTTAATATTTTTTCCTGTAGTTCGGTCAGATTTCATTATCTATTCGTCTCATTTATTTTTCTATTTAGGATTCCTCGTTCCCACTTAAAGACTACTTTTAACAAGTGGAGATAGTGATTGAATCGGTGATAATGCTATCAAGACTACGTAAAGACTACTTCACAGTGCCTAGCTGTTACTTTATAATTCATTCTTTGCTCAGATGCTGATTGAATCGAGGTGCACAGCGTCTTGTTAATGTTAGTGATAAAAATAAAGCCATGGCCTACCGGTTTACTGCTTAAGCATCACTTCATAGCCCGGGTGAGATGTTGTTTTTATCAAATATTTAATTAAAATGCGGATAACATCAAAATTTTCCATTAAAATGGAATTTGACTCAATGACATTCTTGAATAATTTATGCTTTATTATAAATGTAAAAAAACAAACGAATACCTTATTACTCCACCTTTTGTGGAAAAATAATCAAACAAACCATTCTATGTTCATAATAATTCTTTTGGATCAACTTCTTAAATTCATTCTTGTACTGCTTATTTTGCTGTATGCTAAACTGCATGCTATCAATCATAGTTTTTTGTGCCGTTGATTTCATTATGCACATAGACTTGAGTTCATTTTTTATATTTTTCTTATATTACTTGTTTCCCTCGTTAAATTTGTTTTGACCGATTACTGCCCTTGGGAATAGGTAATTTTTCCATCTCATGTATTTAGTTTTGTTGAGAGTTTCCAAATGCCTGCTCCAGGTGAGGTACAAAGTTACTACTACACCCGCTTTGACCTGTTGAATGCCTTCTGTGCATGCTAGCCCAGGGATGCCGATTCCTCGCGGTCTTATGGTGCCATGTCGCCTTGTTAGTGTCTAAAGGACGCATGGACAATGCCTTAGAATTATGATTTACCCCCCATCCTATGTTGCAGAATGTAATTGCTTAACCGTTGTGCATCTCTCTATTCGGTCGCAGTAAGGAATTCCTTTATTTCTCATTGAGGACACTTCACAGTAACACTGAAAGATAGTCGGAGCACTGTCAAACGCACTAAGCAGTCTTGGAATCTTGGAATTAGATTATAATTTCTCGAGTGGATGGGGAATTCTAGGTTCAAAGTCATGGCCTTTTAGAGCAGATCCATTGGTCGCTCTTCTGCTTCCAAGAAAAATAGGAGGATAGGACCATTTTCTAGCTTTCTACTGTTTCTTGTAGTGCTTCCTTTCCGCATCTTTACAAAAAAATTCTTGTTCATTGGTTTGACACATCTAAAGCACGTGGTATGATGTGAAGATACATTTTCCCCCATGAGTCTTCTGCCTTGGAGGTCACCCGATGACGAGTTTTATTTATGCGGTGCTGTCATGCATTCCCGAGCAGGTGAGTGTATTTAAGACAAGTTTTCAAAATGTACAGCATATGAGCACTTTCTCCAAGTATAAAACGCTTGAAAAATCAATATTACCATGTTCGTAATGCACTTACGCGTCCAAAAGTAATTAAGTATGATGCAGAAATGATCTCTTTTGAATACTGTTGTATAGTAACCAAGCAGTTTGGCGAGAAACTGAAAACATGGAATGTAAATTTTAATTAAAGGCATAGTTTCGATGGCATCTCCCGGTGCCATTGAAATAATGTAAATATGATTGTCGAATTATGTGTTTATATGACGTGCTGGTGGGATTGAGCTTTGTTGCACTTATACAGAGGGGCATCAAATTAATAGATGCAGGTTATGGGCGAGCCTTCTCAGTCATCATCTAATGGTTGTATCCTAGAATCTTTCATGCCCTCAGCTGAAAAATATGTTTTTCCTTCAGGAATCCTTTTGATTGTTGGAGTGTGGAACTCGGCCCTTTTCTCCCTCTGCACATTAAGGGGACACATCACATGTGTGCATTACAATCCCCTCAAAATCGCAAACTTAGCTCACCCATCAACATAGGTAAAGAACTGTACATGTAAAAATCCGTTTGCTCGCATGTAGCTTCCCTCCTCTCTACCGTCTCCTATGGATTGTAGGATTGTTTTCCTAACCATGGATCCATATTGGGCGTCTAGTTGATCTTTGGTTGCAGTAGCAATCGTATTCTTGGAAATCCTGTTCTCTTTTTTACTCACCTTCCTTTATCAATTTCTCTTTCGAAGTCTTCAGCTTTGGATGCTTTATAGGCCTTAGAAGTTTATGCTTCTAGTCTCGTATTTGCAGGAAAAAACCAACCTTCTCACCAGGTGGTTCAACACTGTTTCACCTGGCAGTCTTTTGGGTTGCATGCTCTTAAGATTTTCGTGTAGAATTCGCGATGTGGTGCATCCAATAGGGTTATAGCGCGTCTGTAATGTGATTCTCTACTGTGGGAATTTCTCATCTTCAAATTGCAATCGTTTCCCCCTGTTTTCTTTCTTGTCTCCGTGGTTTTCAAATTCATGGTTCTGATGTCTTTAAGATTCAGTGCATTTCCGTCAAGTGTTATAGTCCAGAACTGTTGCTAAAATCCGGATTAAAGATGTGATTGGCGATAAAGTTCTCCTTGTTACGAGATATAGTTGATTGGTGAAAATGAAGCAGCAAGTAACAAGAACCAAGATGGTGCCCCCGTTGGGTCCACCTGTGGGATGCCAATCAAATAGGCCTGGTAATTCTGCTATTCATGTGTTTTTGTCTGATTGGATATCAGTACCCAAAAATCTGAAGAAAACATGTTGGGAATTGGGAATTGTGGTGTTGTGGTGTCAAGATGTAACATCTTGCTGGCAGATTTAAAATTGCTCCTCTAGAGTTTGTTTTGGGGCCTTGAAATTGGGTTTGCTTGCCCTGAGTTGCGCAACTTTTTTTACCGTCCGATAGAAAAACTAGACCTCTGTGAGTGTGCGGCCGGACTGTTGTTCTTCGTTTTCATAATCCAGAAGAGGAGATGAGTTTTAAAAGGGCGAATTGTCATAAAGAGGTGGTGGCAGTAACGGGGAGCAGTTAGAAAGACCTCTCTGTAGATTGCCTGTTTGGTTCTTTTGTCTCCACCACCCACTGTCTCCTGAGATTAAAGCCACAGGGGGCTTTCTGCGGGACCCGTCATCTTGAGCACATCCTAAATCCCCTCGGGGACGCGCGCACTGCGTCGGAGGTTTGTTCGCTACAATTCTTCCCCTGAGGTTTCGATGTTCCTGTACGCGATCCGTTTGAGGGCATC
This sequence comes from Spirodela intermedia, assembly GCA_902729315.2. NCBI lineage: Eukaryota > Viridiplantae > Streptophyta > Magnoliopsida > Alismatales > Araceae > Spirodela > Spirodela intermedia. The sequence goes on along the minus strand of LR746276.1, from coordinate 79,294 downwards.
TGCGGCGGCTGGTATTTGAGGCCTCGTGGTCGCAAGTTTACCTCACCACCCTGCTGTGTTACTTGCGATCGCCGTTCGAGAGCATCTGTGGCAGTGGTTATTTGAGGGTTGTGCTAACAATGGCGCTCTTGATTTAGACTCTGCAGATGTTTCGCGACGTGGCGATGCCTCTGAGTGGGAGGATGCTAAAGCCAATACTCCGTTCTCTTTCTGCATTCTGCCTGCCCTTAGATAGTTGTTGACGGCGGCGCTTTTGCAGGTCGGACGGGAGGGAAGTCCAAGTCGACAACGAGTTCCTGAAGGCTCATTACCCTGCGATGGTACGTAGCGACGGCCGACCCTATCTATTATCGCGTCCGTGTGCCCATCTCCTGGATTATTAGGGCCGTCAAATCTAGGGAATGTGACGTGTGCTGGTTTGCCTGATAGCTGATTGACTTCTACGAACAGCACCTCCGCTTCGGCTCCTCGTAAGGTGGGACGATCCGGTGGTCGTCGGTGCGCGTGCCCAAGTGGTTCCTCGTTCAGCTCCGGATCATTTCGCTTCTTCTTCTCCTCTTCGTCATTTTCTCTGAAACAAATACTTGGGTTGGACTTTGCTTCCAAATTCCTCTTCTCGTGCCCGGAAGGCTGTGGAGCTTGGCGGGCGCTGGATGGCGCCTGCCTACGGATGAAGAAGACGGCGAGGGGAGGACGCGTCTCGCTTCTCAGGCGAAGGCCCAACCCAGGAAGCGCTGTTAGTTGGGTTCCTTTGGGAGGACGGGGAGGGGTGAGAATTTCGGATTATTTTTGTTAAATGGGCGGAGTGATCTTGGTCTTGAATGGGTTTCATTGCCGCACCTGAGTTCTTGCGATTTTGTGAGAGGGGGATGCACTCAATAGGTAAGCTGGGGGGAGGGGGGAGGTCATGGAACTCCCACCGTTGTGGACTAGGAGGGCTGGTTTTTAAGCGCTCTGGGCTCGGCGGGGGTCGAGCCAGAAGAGGTCGGTGCGGTCCAACGGGCTGGCACACACCAACGAGTTCTTGCCATAACAAGGGTCCACCAGATGTGCACGTGTATATCTACTCACATCTCTATATATACATACGGCTCTATATATGCTCTGAGATGGAGCTGTCTTCTCTCGGGTTTGGCAATTCGCGCCCGAGCATATCGGGCATCTCGTGGCAAGCACCGGAGTTGGGGTTAGGGTTAGGGTTAGGGTTAGGGTTAGGGTTAGGGTTAGGGTTTCTTCCTCCGCCCGGCAAGAGGAACAGCCCCGGAGCGGCGTCTCGTGGCCGTCGTTCGAGAGAGGGAGGGAAGGAGTGCAGGCGTTGCATTACCAAGGAGGAGATGACGGGAAAGGCGAAGCCCAAGAAGCACACCGCAAAAGAAATCGCCGCCAAGGTCGACGCGGCAACCACCAATCGCGGCGGCGGAAAGGCCGGCCAGTCCGACCGGCTGGGGCAGGACAAGGGCGGTCACGCGAAGCTGGAGTGCCCCCACTGCAAAATCACAGCCCCCGATATTAAGTCGATGCAGATCCACCATGAGGCTCGTCACCCCAAGGTCCCCTTCGACGATACCAAGCTCAATGACCTCCACGCCGTCAAGGTCCCCGATTCCGCCAAGCCCAAGCCCGGCATCCGCGGAAGTTTCAAGAAGTAACCGCTGATCTTTCATATCTGCGCCCCAAAATCACATCGCCCCTGCTCCTATTTCTAGTCTATTAGCCGACGTCGGCGACGAAGATTTCCTTGTCCTGCTTGTCAATAGTTTTGCACTTGCTGCTTGTTGCCTGTCCATACCATCGATCGTTGTCTTCATTTTCTCCCCCGGTCCTTTGCGTAACAAAGGGGATTCCCTGTTGGCGCGCTGTGGAAAGGAACCAGACCGTCCGTACCATCTCCTGATATTCTGCCTGTCTGCTTCGTACTAGACTGCAGCTGGATCGCTGAGTACAGACGGCTCTGCCCCCCGCTCGTCTGGATGGTGATCGGCTCTTGGACGGCGTGTAAGTAAAGTATTCTCCCCATATGCTTTCTGCACCCTGCATCCTCTCACAGGCCTTGTTTGGCGAAGTCGATATCTGCTTGGTCTCTGTTCAAGGGACTGGATTGATTACCAGAAAGTGGGAGCCTGCTGGAGTCTCTTCCTGGTTCCTGTTGTTCTGCACTTCTCTCTATCTCCGTCTCCCTCTCGTTTGTCAGCTTCCGTCTGGGGAAGATATGTGTTCTTGGATTTGCACGAGTAACGCTTATGTGATTGTGCGTGGGCTTTCTTTCTTTTTCCCTGAGCTGCAAAACAATTCCAGAAGAGCAATACCCTCGCGACAAACACGGGCTCCGCGTCGAAGAACAAGGGCCCTTCCATTGAGGACGAAGCAAGCGAACATTACTCCCTGCATGCGCTAAATTCTGTCCTCTGCACGGTGGTAATCTGCCTGGGTACGAATGGAGTTTCGGCTTGTTGATGAGGTAGGTGGTGGTTGCGTCCGGCCGATCGGCTCGCTGATTGATCCCCTGCATCTCGGATAGGTTATCCCCGGGTCGGCGTGGGGGGGGGGGGGGGCTTCTGTGTTCTCTTTCCTGTGGAGATTGCGTACGAAGGGTTTCTGTCATAGGCATCCACCTGACAGGGTTGAGTGCCCGCCTCGACACAAAGGGTAACGCACACTCTTTACGAAGAAGATAAATACATGAGATGTGGGATGATCTGTCTTTTGAACAAGGCAGAGGTTTGTGATTTTTATAGAACACTCAAAGCACCACTTGACTTTCATCTTGTTACAGTTCATGTTTTGCATATCTCAGTTGGCGTTTCGTCCTCCAAGGGTTGATCTGATGTCACTGGTTTAGCGAATTAAGGTTCTGAGAGTGGAACTACAGTGCACGCATGAGATTGGGCAGTGATCCATGTAGGCGTGCGTGGCATTGGCGTAATGTGGCATGTACGGAGGAGCAGCACGACAGTGCATCACGCGTGAGAGTGCACACAGCTTGAGTGAACGGCATGGTCGAGGTGGATTAAGGATCAAGAGGTGTATACACGTATGTGTGGAGCTCAGGTGGGGGACTCTAATAACAATGACTGCTTCCAGATATGTGTTCGCCGAACCATGGAGGACGTTGCTGATGTGGCATGATGGCGTGGTGTGGTGCGCAAGATTGGACGGCTTGGCGCGGCAGAGGTGTGCAGAGGTATGCAAGCCAGGGCGACGTGGCGTGATGTGTGCATGCGCACAAATTGCAGGCAATTACATGAGGGCGGTGCCTGCGTAATTGATGTACGGACGAGTGAATAGGACGCATAACGAGGACAATTGGTGGGCCATTAATCTCGCTTTTGGGCCCATAATAATATAACGGGATGGCATGTCAAGTAGAGGCGACCGCCCCTTCACATAATAAGAATGCCCTTATTAGGGAAGGAGGAGGAGTGCAAGCTAGTAGGTCAAAACGAACAAAGCTTTAGGGCGACTCTCCCATATAAATGGAGAAGGATTTCAGCCATTGGATGGTAAGCCAGCCCCAACAAATGGGTGCATTCGTACTCAACAAGTGGAGTACTCATCCCTTGAGCAAGTCTTTTGCAACACAAAGTGAGGTTGCTCTGCCGACGACAAGGGAACCAGAGTTGACATGAGGTGAAGAAGAAAGATACGTTCTTTTAAACCTCTTCATGGCAATTGGCGTTAGAACTTGTAAGGGTTTCGAAAATGGCTAGAGAAGAGTGGGACCCACAATCAACAAATCACTTGCTAGGAGGGAATGATCATCCTCTCCAACTCTTTGGAGGAGTGCCTACAAAACATGTAGGGGATGTGAGAGAAGCAATTACCCACAATCCGTGGGCAAATGAGGTGGAAAAGAAAGGGCTACATAAGACACTAGAAGCCTTTGCCATCAACATCATGTCGGTCAAGTGCAAGTGTACTAGCACTGGTGCCACGACCAGTCAAAAAAGCCATTGAACCTAATATTGATACCCAGAATGGCTACCACCTTGGAGATAGTTTGGTCATGAGATAGTATTAATATGTGAGGCGCAAGGATATCTTTGGCATATGTGGATGAGCTATGTTGTAGCTAATGGAACTCTTGGAGGCATGATAAATCCGTCTGCCGAAGGTGACATATGGTGCACCTGTTCTCTTCTAAAAGAAATAGAACTCCCTTCAATATTGCGACAATCAAACCCTGAATAAGGTAACGGTGAGGAATGAATACCAAGTAAGTGTAGAGTTCTACAATCTGTTGGGTGGCACAAAATATATTTTCAGATAGATTGGAAGGCAAATGCTTTTTAAGTATGGATCAATGAGGAAGACCAATCAAATAATGTGTGTGATGCAATACGGTATGTATAAACTACTGGTGATGGCATTTGGCTCACCAATCTATTTGCAACCTTTTGCACATTGATCAATCTCATTTTTCGTTAGTGTATCAATTATTCAGTCATTTTGTGCTTAAATGATCTTTTAGTCTATAACTGAATTTTGGAGAAGCACATGGACATCTTCTTGGGATACTTGGCAAGTTGAAGATCCATTAACTGTCTCTCAACCCTGCGAAGTGTGACTTCGAATTGGAAGATGTGGCCTTTCTTGACCACATTCTGAAGAGAGATGACATGCAGACATGTCCATCAAAGATCCAGGCCATCGATGAATGTCCTTCATTTAACATTGGATGGGAACAAGGTGACATTGGACATCAAAATGCCACCAAACTTTGGATGAGTTCAAGGATGTGGTCACAAGTGAATTTGGTCTTATGCTTGTCCAACTTCAGTCAACTTTTAAAAATACTCACTGATGCATCTAATTTAATTATTGGTATAATCTTAATGCATGAGGAACATTTGGTGGCTTACACAAGTTGTAGAATCAATTAGTATTTACTCTTTGCATGAGAAAGAAATGAAAGAGGTTGTCTACTACATGAGGATATAGTGACATTATTTCCTTGTAGGATACGATATTGTCTATACTGATATTGTGGCCAGAAGAAATTGATGCCAAAGTAGGTGTAAAACTTCATAGTGAATACGATTTCACATTGAAGGACAAATTAAGGTTGGGAAATGGGGTGAGTGATGCCTTTAGTCACAAAAAGTTTGAAACAAATCTTGTAGCACACTCAACGGCTGTCAAAACCATCATAGACTAATGATACTATCTTTATCTTGTAGACAATCTTGGAAAATCCCATTTCGAACCATAACAAGACACAATTCCCAATGTTGGATTACACCCTGTGTCAATAGCCATCCATGAACTTCTTCATCAAGTGCGCTGCACACACCAATACTTTGGGCACGTCCTCTATACATTTGACACGCCTTGTGAACAAGTGTACAGCCAAGTTATGCATTAGCCTTGATTGTTTTGTTAGCTCCAATAGAGTTAGCAATTGCCATTAGCCCAAATGATGATTGTTCCATTGTTGAACTTTAATGAAGATTGTAGGAAAAGTGTACAATGTCTAGTAAATCAGCCCAATTATCTTATCACAAGTACTCTTTGAGCATTTCATTAATGATGTTCATCATTTATTCATCTATAGGTCGGAACTTCCAGAGAATTTTAGTTGAGTGCTCCAAAGCAATTTCACTCCTTGAGTTAATGAAGTCATTGTGGAATGAACTTTTAAGACATGAGCACCAACAAAAATTGCACGATATGACTTTTTACCTTTGCTTGCTATTTTATTTTTCATTAGAATTTTATATAAGGCCCCCTCATGTGGTACTATTGCTGTAGTATGATGTGTTTGGTTTTATTTTTGTCCATGTAAGCTTTACTTTTTTCATTGCTTTTCTCTCCTCCGTAATAAACTGAACCAACCCGGTTTTCTCTCTCTCATATTAGCGGGCTGGTATAAAATACCAATTTTTAAGGCTTCGGCCGACTGCCTATCACTCTCCCTTTCATTCTTCTGCAACTATCGGAGATGACCAGATGAAAGAATTAGGTTGGACGACAAGAGGTCAAGCGACTAGTAGCCATCAACATAATATCAGAGCCCTAGGTGTGACCTCTCCAACAACCTGTTTTACCTTCACTTTATTGTCGCTGGTCTTCATTCAGTAACATTTACCTTCTTGTTTCAAGAACATTTAGTTTTTGAATTGTCTGACACAAATCGTTATTTATTGTGTTGATTCTAAACTAGTTTATGTAAGAATCAAGTGTCATTGATCATATTGACAGGAATTTTTCATTTGTGTCCCGATTTTATCTTGCTTTGACTGGTTCCTGTCAATTCATTCGTCCAAAATCTGTGCATTGAGTATTTGTCTCTATCAACTAATTTACTTAGTACTTTTTGGTTCACTTAAAATATCCATCAATCAAAATGTGTGAGGTAATTTCAAATTCAAGAAAATCTCGAATCATAGGGCTGATCAAAGCAATATTCATGGAGACTTACTTGAAATAGATCACCTAGCTGGTTATAATTATTTTGAGTCATCTTAGTTGGTTAGAGAGGTTCCTTAATGGACAATGACTATTTAGTCACCCTCTAAATTCAAGACCTAAACATGGAGATCCCAAATTCAAAACTAATAGGCCCCCTTTTTCTACCCTTTGGATGAATGATGTTTAAGAATCATGGTGTGGCTATGAATCACTATGATTCTTGAGATTCGTAAAGTGTGCCTATGCCTTCCTACAGTTCGAAACATTTAAGACAACTTACATCAATCTATTCATGAGAAAATGATGTAACACAACTTTACAAAAAAAAAATGAAGATGATGACTTTGAGACAATGAGTAAAATTTATAATTAACTATACAAATGAAGTGTGGACATTATGCCATGAGTTTGATCGATACAAAATTGTTGATATGAGAGATTTAGTTAATGCATCCTTAAACTGAAAGAGATTAAACTTTTGGCCACCTGGTCAAGCTGAACTCTAAATTTGATCAAGTTAGAATTCAAATTCATAGTAGAGAAAGATTACCCCCATTAAATGATTGAGGGAGAGTACGGTTGTAGAAGTTTAATGATTGGGTCACACGCGACATAGTGGCTAAAAGTAGTAAGAATGACGAGGAGTATGAGGAGCAGAATTAACCCCAACAACCATCACCGGCAACATGTACTCACTGTATAGGTCCCTAAACTGAACAACTAACATTAGGTCACGCAAAGATCTATTAGAGCTCGAGTAGCCCCCACTCTACATTCGTGCAACATTATATGGCGTGGCACTCTTAGAGGAGCTGTTAGATCTCGCAAAGTGAAGTGGTGCGAGTGCGGCCTTGCCGCTCATCCTATGCCATACCCCGTATGTCACACTGAGAGGTTTTCGTATCCGCGCTTGTGGAGAGGATCTAAACATTAGCATACGGATCAAGCAACGGTTTGCGGTGGAGCGACGGATCGGGCGAACCGGCGGATAAACGTTGTGGGTGGAAAAACCCTCTGGCGTACGCTCTCCCCCATCACGGAGCGGAGAAGTAAACCAAGGGACATGGTAGGATTTCCTAACAGCCCAAATCGAAATCGTGGCCTTTAGGATAAAAACGGGGAATTATTGTGAGTAACCTGACCTCCCTTATAAAGCGGAGAAGCACACCGTGGCCAGTCTGGTGTACTCATCGAGGTCCGCGATGTGGTCTCCACAGCTTTCCTTCCGGTGGTACGGTTAGCGATAGTTCGGTGTGCGCCGGTGCACCAAAGGCGCAGTGGGCCCCCGCCCGGGCCGTATCGTCTGCCGAACCTTCGGGGCTCTTGGCTACCCACGTCGTCTCGGCTGTGTGGACTCCCCCGTCCCGCGCATCCATGGGTGCTCCGGCTGATAACCTTTTTATTTTTCTGTTTCTTCTCTCGTCATCGCTCCCGGCTGCCCCGCGAAGTCTTGTCGGTTAGGATGCCGAGACGTGCGAAATGCGATCTCTGATTCCGTCGGACGCTGTCACCGATAAGCACCCGCTTCCTGCATCTATCTGCCAGACTATGCGGCGTGAGAGAGCGAGAGGTGAGTTTGTGGGTGGGAATGGAGGGGGGCCCCTTGTAGGCTCCTCTGGGTCCACTCCGTCGTAGACTCCTCTCTTCTTCTCTTTTTTGAACGGTCGGCTTTCACGCCCAGCACCTCAAGGCCGGAGAAGCGCCATCGAGTCGGCCGCATCGCCCCCATGGAAGTCTGCAACGCCCCCTCCACCTTCCCCTCCTCACCCGCTTCTCTCGCTCACCGCCTCCCATCCTCTCCGAAGGCATGTCGCCTCCGCCGCCCGGATGCCTCCTCCCCCGGCCTTGTCGGACGATCTTTCCACACCATCCCTCGGCGCCCGAGCCTTGCTGCCCATGCTGCCGCCTCCGCCTCTTCCACTCCTCTTCTGCCGCCGGCGGAGGTCGAGCGGAGATCCAGGGCCATCGCTGGCGACTTCGACGGAAAGAGCAGCAGCTCGGCCATGGAGCAGCTGGACATCGAGCGAGGAGTTTGCGTGCCTTTCCGCAAGTACACACCCGAGGGGGTGCGCCGGCGCGTGCTGGGGGAGCCCCCGACGGTTGCGGCTCTATTCTCCCTTGCCTCTCGGGGGGCCGAGATTGTGTGGAATCTGGGGTTCTACTGGTCCACCCTCGCCTACGATTGCCTCGTCGGCCGGGACGAGGAGGTCGTCCCATTTCGCGCCCGCCAGCTCCGAAACCTCCTCTGCGATCTCGGTCCGTCTTTTATCAAGGCCGGCCAGGTAATGCCTCCCTCGCTTTCGACCAATTTCCTCGGCAATTCCGTTCCTTCCCGTCCCCCCCCAACAACCCAAACTTGCTGATGTTTTGCCGATGCTGGCAGGAAAGAGCCTCAATCGATTTTATGCCCCTATTCATGAGTGAATCGAAAGTTCACTAGTACCATAATTGTAATGGAAATTATGCTGCTGATCGGTGTTGCAGGTGCTTGCTAATCGTCCCGACATCATCCGGGAAGACTACATGAATGAGCTCTGTATTCTCCAGGACGATGTGCCTCCCTTCCCCAATCAGGTTCGTCAGGCAATAAAATACAACGTATTTTCTTTACTTCTGCAATGGCTGCTTGTGCCTTGCTTGGGTCTGTCACTCCTTTGCGTTGCTTGTTTTTCAGCTGTTCCTCGTTTAGGATGGGCACTACTTCCCAGAAATTATAAAGTTTAGAAACTTAGGCTATTGTGAGTCTCATTTTTTAATTTTTTTCCCCTTTTGTTGCTCATGACTCAGGTAGCTTTTGATATCATTGAAGAGGAGCTCGGTCAGCCCCTTGAAAAAATTTTCAGTAGGATATCCTCTCGGACAATTGCGGCTGCCAGCCTGGGTCAAGTTTACCGCGCCACCCTTCGGGAGACAGGGGAGGATGTAGCCATCAAGGTGCATTTCAAAAGTTACCATTCCAATGCCACATCTGCTAATTCAATGCTTGTTTGGATCTTGTTTTCTCCCCAAGTATTTGACCACTTTTTTTAACATTCTGTTTAAATTACGGAGAAATGTATTAACTTGAAGTTGCCTACAGGTGCAAAGACCAGGGATCGAGCCTATAATCTATAGGGATCTTTTCCTCTTCAGGACGCTGGCTTCTTTTCTGAATGGGATCAGTTTGCAGAAACTGGGCTGCAATGCGGAGCTTATTGTCGATGAATTTGGTGAGAAGCTCCTGGAGGAGCTCGATTACACTCTGGTATTAAAATCTTCTTGACTCCATCTTTAAGACTTTTTTTCCATTTCTGTACTTCATCCAAATCACACATAATTTTGTCTTTATTTTTATCGTTATTTTTTTGTTCATTTTTCCTTTTTATTTGGCGGAGGGGCGACTGAATGTGTGACTATCACATGTTACTTGATTCTTTTTTAATTTGAAATTCTTGCGCAACTGGTTACATAACTTGGTTGCTTTCCAGTTATAGTTTTGTGGTTGATTTTTATTAGTTTACTTGAGTTATGACAGTTAGTTTTTTATTGTTGACTGTTCTTAGAATTTATCTCCATGTTTTGATTTTCCTTATGTTTAGGAGGCGCGAAATATTCAGGACTTCGTAGAGAACTTTAAGAATGACCCCTCTGTCAAGATTCCTCGAGTTTACAAAGAGCTTTGTGGTCCTCGTGTTTTAGTGATGGAGTGGATTGATGGTATACGGTGTACAGACCCACTGGTAAGATAAGAAACTGGAATGATCTACCATCTGCTGAGAGTGTCACATGCTACGAAGTGAATTTAAGTTGCCAACCTGTTAACTATCTATTATATATTGATTATCTATTCTCTCTCTTTTCTTTTGGTCTCTATTTGACGCAGGCAATTAAAGAGGCTGGGCTTGATGTTAATGCATTCTTGACAGTTGGAGTGAGTGCAGCTTTGCGACAGTTGTTGGAATTTGGATTATTTCATGGAGACCCACATCCAGGGAATATCTTTGCGATGCGCGATGGTCGCATTGCATATGTTGACTTTGGAAATGTAGCCGTGCTTAGTCAGGTAAATTTGTTTCGAGTTATTGCTAGTTGAGTTAATCTTCATCTTTGAATCACTCTGTCAGTTGTAATTGATGGCGAGATTATTTGTCGTCTTTTTGTTGGAATTGGAAATTATTGTGGTAATTGCAGATACTTTGTGGAGCCTAGTTCTCTTAACTGCATGCTTTCAATAATAATATTTGAAGTACACACTTTCTTCACAATTATCTTCGTCTTTTATGTTACTGGATGCTCTATTTTTTTTATCATATACACTCAGAAGGCAGCTTTTCGTTGTACCTTTTGCCCAAGCATTGGATAACATGATGGAATTTGGGTGGGGACTCTGGTCGTTTCTCAGGTACATCAGGAAAAGAGTTCTCATATTTTTAGCGAAAAGTTACTGGTGACAGGATGTCTGTTAGTGTCTTGGACCAGAATTTGTCTAGGAATCGAGTTTCTTCTATGCTTGTAGCTTGATATCCTTCTGGCATCATTTTAGTTATGACGTATCTCTTATGACTTTGAAAGTCACCCCAAACAGTCCGTGTCATGGTCAGTGGAATAACCGTGGCGTTTCAGTGAATTTTGTTTCCTTGTTTATATATTTACTGACATTTCATCGTCTTCAAAATATGTGTTTTCCCCCATTTTCCGTTTTGGTTATTTCAAGTTGTTGAAGTCATGTGCGAGCTGGTGTACAGACCTGTTTAACTCATTTCTTTGACTTTCAGCAAAATAAACAAATTTTGATCGATGCTGTTGTCCATGCCGTGAATGAGGACTATGCCGAAATGGCAAATGACTTCACTAGGCTTGGTTTTCTAGCACCTGGAACAGACGTATCTCCCATTGTTCCAGCTTTAGAGGCGATTTGGCAGAACTCTGTTGGAAAAGGACTCGCAGACTTTAATTTTCGTAGTGTAACGGGTAATTTTTTCCTTCTACATTATCTGGTTGTTTTCTCACTTTAAAACTGCTGTCAAATTATTGATTTTGGCGTCTTTAGTTTTATGATTTGCTCTTGCACTTGAACTCGCATTATGATGTTACGGATTACTAGAAAGGAGTAAAAGATGAACTATTCCTGAGCTCACGTGGAAATGGTTTTTAAATACTTGTGCAATCCATTCATTTCCTGAAGGCAATTGGTGAGCGCGGGATTTTCCAAAATTCGCAGGACGAGTCTATTGGATTGTTTCATATTTCCTGAGGAACTTAACAAAACTGCTGTACATAAAGGAACATTCCTAACAGTTTTGTTTTCTTTTAATTTCTTTTCTTATTTGTTTGGTTAAAGTTTCGTGGAGGGAGTAAAACTTTAAAAAACAAACCGTTTTACCTTTTCCATCGAAATTCTCACAAACTTCACAATTTCTTAAATTCTTCTTTTGTTGGATTTTAATTTCAGCTACATATTGATGACAAACATACTTTTGAAAGTCACTGATAATGTAGCTGCTTCTTATTTCTCCAGGGAAGTTCAACCAGCTTGTCTACCAGTACCCTATCCGCATACCTGAGAGGTTTTCTCTTGTCATTCGCTCTTTATTGACACAGGAGGGCATATGCTTCACTATCCAGCCAGATTTTAAATTTCTTGAGGTGAATGAAGTCCCGATTTGAGTAGCACAAAACTGGTGAAAATCTAGTGTGTTCATCTAGGTTTAACTTTATTCGTTCTGGAAGATATTGTCCACTCATTTTTCTGATTATCTTTTACTTATGTCTTCTTGATAAACGTTGTGCAATTATTTAAAATTACTTTTTGACATAACTTTCAGGTGGCCTACCCCTATGTGGCTAAGCGGCTTTTAACTGATCCAAATCCTGCATTACGCGAACGTCTTATACAGGTCAGTTACCTATGGATCTTCTGGGAGGAAAGAAACTACTCTGTCTCTACATCTTAATGTCACTGCATACCATATGATGTCAATAATTTATCTTATTACTATCTTATGTTGCATGCCTACTTTCTTCAATTCACTTTATAAAGAAACACATCTTAACTGGGTACGCCGGGAACACTGAATTGTAAGGATTTTACGTTTTTCTCTCCGTGTTGATACTATCCACTACTGGCAGAATTGCCATTTTTCGTTTGAGAACTGCTGCATTGAGCATCCATTTGTTAAGCAGGTCCTTTTCAAGGATGGAATTTTCCAGTGGAAAAGGCTTGAAAACCTCATAGTTCTCGCCAAGGAAAATGTCGCGAAGATGAATCTCAACCCTGCTTTACAAGCGAAGGGCATGTAAGTTGTGAAGGAGTGTTTATATCATTCTTTCCTATACCCAAAGTTTATCTGCTCCTGACATACCTCTGCTATTCCTGTAGGCAAAGGTCGAGAAATTCTCAGGCTGAGAGAAAATTAGACCTCACAGAGACTATTAAGGATGGGGCAAAGACGTTCCTGATTGATTCAGGGATCAGGCGACAACTCCTTTTGGCTCTCACTGAGGATTCTAGGTTGCATATTCAAGAGGTCTGATATCTTACCCAGTTTCTGGTTCGTTCAGCGTTTCATTCAGATGAATGCCATCTGTGAACCAACCTAGGGTTTTAGAAGAGTGTGCTCTCCATGGATATGTACTTTCGTAAACAACAGGATGGAGCTTGTCTCCTCTTTCTTTGGTGAATGGATCCGCATGACTCTTCAGATGTTAATGATTTTATGGTTGCAGCTGGTGGACATTTATCGATTGGTGGAAGACGAATTGGACGTACGGTCAGTTGCTTTTGAGTTCCTTAGAGGTGAAGTATTAGTTTCATCAAGTGTGTGTGTGTTTTTTTTTTCTTTTTTTCTTTTGTTTTGCGGGACTCCCAGCCCTTGTGCATAAGCCGCTAAAAACATGCGCTCGGAGCGTGATTTGCCTGTGCTTCTTCCCTCTGTTGCAGATTTGCCTGCCGTAACGCGTGATTTGATGCTCTCCTGGAGCGACTCGGTCTTGTCAGATCGCTCGTAAGCACTGTTATGGCCCCAGTTCTATAGAGTCTGCCCGACATACGCAAAGAGGTTCCAGGGGAGGAGTCTTTCCCAGCCAAAAGCTTGGCTTCATTTCTTTTTCTTCTTCTTCTTCTTTTGTTAGGCGTAGTTCATACATGCGGTGTCCCTGTCAGATCACACGGCGGCAGTGTCTAGGCCTTGGATTCGCGGCGCCCATTTGTTAATTCTTGTAGATAACTGTAAGCGTCATACGTGGAAGTAAACCATGGGTGTACACACGGCTGGCTCGCCTTTTTTTCTGATGGAAACGGAGGAAGAGCGATCTCACCTCTCAAATGATATACTGATTTTCAATGCCCTGAGATTGAAAGTGTGGCATCTGAAATTTACGACGCCCTGCGCTCGCAGAAGATTAAGCCGTTTTGTTCCTGGGGTAGTGGGGGGTGGTCATCACGCGTGGATTTTGCGGACGCCCTCTGTTTATCCAGATGTTGGGCCGATCTTGTACGAGCGACCAGGCCTCCTCCTACCAGCGGACGGATTGATCGCACCAACCACCAGTGCCAAGAATGGGGATGCAGACATCACCAGTGCCATGGACAACCTGAGGAAAGAGATCAAGGAACCTGAGGCAGCAATTTGTTATGCGTGTTCTTGTATGAACTCCAATTAGATGGCAACGCTGTACGTGCCCCTGGTGATGTTTCTTGTGCAGAAAAGAAGAGCAAACCTTGCAATAGTATCTGAAACTTTGTCGTCATGTCAAAGCGCGAACAGGAGTTCAAGTCAACGCGTTGCCCACAAAGATAGCCTCTCGCACACAACTCGGAGCTTTGCGACCTTGACCTTTTGGGTTCAGGTCGCAACGAATCTGTGTGCTCTTCTCAAGGCCAAAAAAATGACCTTTTTTCCACCATCCCCCCTCCTGGCTCTCTGTTGCGTAAGCGTGGAGGCAATTAGCGGTGTTCCACGTCCAAGTCAGTGACGCCAGCCACAACGTACCGTGAAGAACTCCATCACGGAGCGGTTCGTCCCTGCAGAATTCGGGTACCACTTCAAAATGCCCATTTCTCTCCGGGTTCGTACGAATCAGCGCTACGTCTCTTCTAGGTTACCGTTATTAAAACAAGAACAAATAAATATGAGTCGGGGACAAAAAATTGTGTCGTGGCTTGTAGCCTTCGTTCTTCCGCAGCTTAGACTCGACGTTCTCAACTCTCGACCTGATGCCTGCCCCATCGCCCGCCATTTTTTACGACCTATCTGAGATTTTACTGACGCGGATGCTATCGGGAGATTCAACTGCAAAGGAGATTCAACGTCAAAGAGACATCTTCTTGCTTTTCAGTCGTAGATCTTGCTTAATTGAGATCGAGGTCCCTTCCCATGGAGATTAGCACAAATGTCGAATATTTTTTCCCCCGGTGGACGCAAGTAGACGGACGCAGCAAATACGACGTACGCACCAGCCCCCCTGGACGTCTGCGGCCTGCTCCCTGGCTGACTCTTACCAACGTGAAGGCCCGACCCATTCATTATTTGCGGTTATTTTATACACTACACGCGGCGCCCCTTCTCCCGCGAGTGCCCTCGCTTCTGTTTGGGCTGCTGCGCCAGGGGAGTTGCGCAGGCGAGGCCTTGTCCCCTCCCCTGGTCTGTTTGCCTGTCGATCCTCTCAAGCCCTCTTTGTGTATCCCCTCCCTAGTTCTTTGTCAGTGTCCCGAGTTGTCTGTTCGGCTCGTCGCGAGAAGTGGGCCGGCAGTGTGTCGGTGAAGGCGGAAACGGTGCGTGGCCGCGGCACAGGAGGTGAATCCTATATTGTTATTTTCTTTTTCCTTCTGCCGCGCATCCGAAATAGGTTTAACAGATTGTTGCCTTCTGCACCGGGCGAATACGGGCGAAAGCTCAATACATTTGGCCGCGTTAAATCCTCAGTAGGGAAACAAGAAAGTAGAACAAGACCTAATATTCGAGGAAGGCCACCATTAGAATACTGGTATGGAACTCCTGGGTCTCTTGTACTGAGAATCTTGAATTCCTTCTCTATATGATGAATTTCGGCAACTGCTAAATTGTCACTGTCTGGTGGGATCACTGAACTCCGGGACTGAATTTTTCCCTCAACATTTTCAAAATAAGCGTTTGAACTGAGGGTTTTGGGAGGATTGAGCGCCAAATGGTACCATTGGCAATGTGAATGGTTTTGATTTTTTTTTTCTCCTCAATGTGCCTTTGTTATTTTTGGAGTGACAGAATAATGTTGGATTATGTGGGGAGCTGGGTTGTTGTGGGGTGCAGGTGGATCGATGAGCAGACTTGGAATTGCTAATATGAGGTGCTTGTTAGCAATGGGAAGGTGACGAGGGGACTGGATTTTGACGATCTTGTCCGTTGCAATTTGTATTTGCGTGGTGATTATTTGAAATCCTCTCCTAAGAAAGAGACCATAGGATATTCGGTTCTAAACAAGAAACTCTTGTATGATTTCTTTTCGGTACCTCAAGTTTGTAAGTGGGAAGTTCTTCAAGTTATTTGGCAGAAACCATGGACTGTTAGTTTAGTTTGGATCAAGGGCTTGTATAAAAATGGATGATATTCAGGAATATCCAAGTGGCTCTGTTCTACTGTTCTGCTTTTCTTCTGAGGGTAAATGATACCGGCACGTGAAAGGAAAAAAAGGGATGCGCAACCATGTGCTAGCATTTATGGAAGGGTCCTTCATACGTACAAAAGAAATCAGTTCTAATTGGTTCCCTAGGAGTTATAAAGGTAATAACCATAAATTTCCTTCCACTCCATTTCCAAACTATTGGGTATGTATATCTTTCCTGAGGAAGTGAAAATAGAGAATATGCTTGTTAATTCCCCTTGATGGTGTAATTCCTCTACCTCATGCGGGTCTTCCAGTTTCTGAGATAGGATGGAATATTACCGCCTAATTTCGTGCACAGATTTCATCTTCATCAGGGCAGAGTAAAGCATTTTCTGCCGACGAATATCTCCGGGGTGATAGCCAATAACTGAGGACATCTGAAGGAAAATTTCTTGAATTCTTTTGTTTCGGGAACGTAAGTTCGAAGTGGAGGCAGCAGTGCGCCTTTGAAGATGGGATAGAGATTTTAGGAGTAAAACTGTTGTAGTTACTGGCTTGATTACTACTGAATATTTCAGTGGAGTTTACTTTCTGGGTATGTGTATATTTCATGAAATACCTGTATGAGTTATGATTCTGACAGGCAGGCACTACAGAACCATGATAATTGGGGACTTTAGCCTTTTGTTAAGTGCAACATATTCCTGGTTTCATTAATTACTTTTCAAAGATCAGATCTAGAGCCTGTCACTGCTATGTCTCAAGGGGAAATGATCATTGCTCTCAGCAAGTCCAGCAATTGGTATGTACTGTCTAAAGGCAAGAATCAAATCTACTACGTAGATTCTAGATGACTGAAGGAACCGAGCATTGATTTTAAGATTTAGAAGCAACTTTCCTGCTCAGGAGTTGGACGCATTCCGAACACTGCAATAAGTACTGACCAAGAATCAGGCGAGCAGGTCATTGGAAGAGAGAAAGACATGTACATGGATTCGTAAATGTATTTTTGCAGTCAGGTTATGTGCTCTGTATTAGATAAACGGAAGTAAAGATGGTCGGTAGAATTTGTCTGAAACATGCAGTTTAGTATGAAGAGGAGACTGCTTGCTGGATTTGGGAAACTTTCAAACTGATGACGATAAATGTTGAATCATCCATCTCGTGGAGGATTGTTTTGAACACTGTAGAATCGGAAGGAATAGAGATTGCTGAGGTAAATGGTTTTTTCCGCCGCACTCTCTATTCACTGGCCTTCCACAGCCTTGAAACGCAATCCTCCAAGAGACGGATGATTCCACCCTATAGAACACTTCCAGTATAGTCCTCTGGCCGCCCTCTATAAAATCTCTTGCATTGTTGAAGAGCATCGAATTTCATTCTCCCTTGTTACC
The DNA here is from genome assembly GCA_902729315.2 of Spirodela intermedia. Taxonomy (NCBI): domain Eukaryota; kingdom Viridiplantae; phylum Streptophyta; class Magnoliopsida; order Alismatales; family Araceae; genus Spirodela; species Spirodela intermedia. Next base: position 61,931 of record LR746276.1, on the reverse strand, counting down.
CTTTTTATTTCAGTGGTGACATAGGCTACGCCATATAAGGTTTGCTGATATTGTGTTACTTTTATGGTTGAATATCAGAGAAGGTTACTTTTATGGATGAGTGAAATGCTGAATCATACTGAGTTGCTCTGTTATCTCTCAATACCAACTCGGGCCACCTCAACCACAATTGTTGAGAGTTCGTATTTGAAACCCTGGATCTTTTGAGCTGGCTTATGCACTTGACACGATTAATTTCCATGTACATTAGATTCCATAATCAGTAACAATTGTGTTGACTTTTGTGAGTTGGCACGGTTCAGATGGATGTGCCAAGTCTTGTTCTCTAGAAATCTTGGAGGTTATTTATCCCAATTCTTCATTAATCCTATCTAATCATCTTAAAATTATTTTACGTGATTTTAAAATATAGGTTAAGGTCCTCTGCATTAACTTTTGGGAAGATGGTTGAACAATTGAGATATACTTTTGCTAAATGTGGTGCTGAAAGTTAAGCACCTCATTTAAATGGACATAATGAGTTAGTTTGCTGTATCTTATGGTTCGGTGGGACTTGCCATCTTCGACTCCAATTACTGGCTATGATTTGAGCCATTTGGCATTAAAGGTTAAACTGGAGATATCTAAAGGAGTGTCTTTGCTGAAGTGAAGTATAATTAACTCATAATCCTCTTTAAAAAGGTGATTAACTTCTTGATCCGAAATTCGAGTATCAGAAGATTACATTTAGTTCAATTTTCATAGATCAAAATCCTCACTGGCTTGGAGGCCAATGACTGTTAAACATTAGCTAATAAAATTAGTGAAGTCATGTTGGTGCTTCTGGATTCGAACCATTTTCCAGAAGAAAATTAGTGTGTTTGTAATGAAATGGAGCAACTGCTTTTATTAACTATCGGAAAAAAAAGAAGTTAAGAGTTTATATCTCTGTACAATTGAATCGTTTTGTGTTGACTACAACATTGAAAAAGATGAGACAGATTGATTGGTAGACATTGTGCTTAAAGATATGAATCTAAATTGATTCTCCTGAGAATGTATACTTGTATGCTTATTATGGATGAACGATGGGGGAGAGGGAAGTTGATTATAATTTGGTTCTAGAATTTCAACCATAGCCAATTTTCTTTAGGAGTTAACGGTGCATTTCTAGCAGTGTTACTCAATCAGTTTTATAGATTTTGAAACAAAGAGAGCATGGACATAATGGTGCAGAAAGAAATGGAATTTGTGTGGTGAGGGATTCTGAGTGGCGATATAGTAACATTCTTGACACCTTCTTGAACCACCGTGCTATCTGGAATTTGAACTTGTTGTTTTCCTTGATGTAATTATTTGCGGGGTAAAACATATTCTCACTATGTGAGTCCTGTGTGACTTACCCCCTTGAGTAGACTCATAGGTTGCTGTTCAATCCCTGTTTCTTTGTTTCCTGTCCACTAGGTAAATAGCATGTCATAGTCATAGCTAAAGTACTTTTCCATTCATTCTTCAGATATTGTTATTATTATGGGTCCGTATTTTGTTTGCAAGTCCTGCATGTAGACTTTTATTGACATTTTATATTCTCTATGGACAGCAACTTCTGATATTTTGGTACAATGTTGTAGTGGAGTTTAAAACTTCACAACGCACACCAACTGGGCAGTTCAAGTGCATATGGCTGGATCGTTACCAGAAGGATCAACTGGGCATGTGACAGCAGGCAACTGGCTCTATGGTTCCTCACATGAGGGTAGTGATTATGGCGAATCTGAGTGGTATTTTTCTAGAAAGGAGATCGAAGAAAATTCTCCTTCCAGGAGAGATGGCATTGACTGGAAGAAAGAGACGTATCTCCGCAAATCCTATTGTACATTTCTACAGGATTTGGGGATGAGACTTAAAGTGTAAGTTTTTTTCTTTTCAATTCTTTCTTATCTTGCTTCTCGGCCTTTACACAGACCCCTTACAGGTAAGTTTCATTTGACTTGATTTTTTCTCTTTAATCATCCATACAGAATGTGCTGTGCTCTCCTTGTCAATCCCTATTCTTGCGTTTCATGAAAATCTCTTTCGATAAACTCATAGCTGTCTGCCAGATGTGTGATCTCAGCTTGCCTGAGGTTGAGGTTTGTAAGTCCTGTGGGTCTGTAAGTTCCATATCGTTGGCCTTTTTCCAAATTCCTTCATTATTTGAGTGAGGTGAAATATGAACCTTTTAACAAGGGATCTCCTCCTGTACGTCTCAATGAAATCTCCTTCATATATGTGTCACTGAGACCGGCTGATGTCACACATTCTTGTATTTATAATATCTGCGTCATCTAAAGCTATGCTTTCCAACATTATGGTGAGCATGTTATGTTATTAATTACTAACTGATCTTATCATATAGTTTTCCTTGCTTAATGGCTTCCTCAAACGGCCAGAGCCGGCTTATTAGAATGAAATGTATGTTCTAATGTTAGCATCCGCAAGTTCTGCAGCCATGCATGGATGAAAGATGGATTTTATGTTTTGCTTGAATGATAGATGATTCTACCCATTTTCAAAAGTATTTCAAATTTCTCTGTACAATCTGGTGGAATCACAGTGTATATTCTGCATTAAATGTGCTGAAATGATGTGATATCTGCAGAGAGTTTGACATTCTATGTACCATTACTTGCTTGATCAAGCAGGTATATATTGGTGCAAAGACCTGATGCCATTTTTGATTTGGAATTCCTCAAAAACATGTGCGAATTAAGTTTCCATAATCTCTAGAGCTCGCTTGTATATTCAGTAAAGTTCAGAAGGATGGAGGACAGAAAGCAGTGGATATAGATTATTAACAATGGAAACCGGGCTCTATGATGGGTTTAGGTTCAAATGACTATTTACGTTTTCGGTAACTGATGAATGCCTAATTTTCTAGCATAGTTCTACCTGCTCAGTTGTTTGCACATTTCTTGTATTATATGGTGGGGTATTCATGTTGTTATTTTTTGAATAATATGCCATCACGGGAATGCTTATCTATTCGGAATTTTTTTTATTTTTATAATATTGTTTCAGTTGCAATGTGGACAGAATTTTCTTGGTATGACTCTTACCTGAATCTAACATAAGATGGTTCTCTAGTCCTCAGGTAACGATAGCCACGGCAATTATATTTTGTCATCGGTTTTTCCTACGGCAATCTCTTGCAAAGAATGATAGAAGAGTAAGTGTCGTATGTGTAATTATTCCTAATTTTTTTTCCGGTCACTAGTTAGCTATTTTAGGGTTAGTAATGCTTTCGATATTTGTTTCATGGATTCCCTAATTATACTCTTTTTTTATTTTGTTTGCACATTCTTATTTGTTTGCTGAATGTTAGCAATTAGTCTCGATTCTCTTAATTGAGTGATGAATGAGACTGAAAAATCATCCAGGGACATACGAAGTTCTTAATAAGAATAAATCTTAAGTCTTGGATTAATGAATGAAAAATGGTGTATAGACACATTACTCGAAAAATGGGGTCGAATATGCTCCAAAACCTCGGCGAGTCCTGCTCCATTGTTAAAGCTAGCTTTAGTGTGCTTACAGTACACATAAGCGTGTTGGATATGACAGTCAAACTATAAATAGTTCAATGACAGCATATTCTTATAAGTTCACAGCAGCCTGTTCCATCCCATTTTCACCTTGTTTAGCAAGCTCATGCATGAGATTTGCTGACTTATCTAAAATTAATGTTAGTTAATGAATGACCTTATAATTACCTTTTTTTTTCGTGGTAGGGATGACATTGAAGTGGGCTTTGTTCGTTCAATGAATATCTAGGCTCCAGTGGAAGTTGTGTGCAGCGATGATTTGTTAGCCAGTGGATTTCGAAAATAGCATCAAAGGAATTGTGGTTTCCATGACCTTGGGGAAATACTATAGAGATCAAGATAAATTGTGCAGTTAGGTGTTGCATAGGCCGTTCATTTCACACCCCTCTATAGAAGTACCCTGAAAAATCTTCGTCAGTGCAGAACTCAATATATTTCAATTTTGGGAAGGGAATTCATTTGTATTCTAGGAGATCAACTGGCCTGTGTTCCGCCTTTGGTATCTAACTGTCTGGATAAATTCTGTTGCCTAATGATGATAGGCAGACTAAATGATGGGTAAAAGGGCGCCTCACAGAGTGAAGTAGCATATTAAAATTGTGAACAGATTTTGTTGACCTTTGAACGGAAGAATGCACCAGTTTATTCTACTTTTGGTGCTGGTGTGCATTCAACCCGAGACAGAAAACATCTTGGAGTTGGAAAACAAATAGGATTTTCCTGGTGAAATCCTTATTTGTATTTATGATGGAGTTTACATAGTGTTTTGTGTAACAGATTGATGTGGTTGAAACATATTTCTGCGAAGTGAAGATCTTCAGAAAAGACAACGAATGCTTGACTTAAAGGGAAAAGTGGAGAATTCCATAAGTAGGCTCTCATCTTTGGCGTTTTGGCAGCTTTGCAAGCAGTACCAGTAGGAACTCTGGTCATTGTGACCCCGTCGTGACCTTCTTTGGCACTTCAGGGGCCTTGTTGGTGACATTATTTGAACTTTCTAAAGACTAATGTGTTCAATTCCTGAGTCCACTCCTATTGATGTTTGACATCAATGATGTATGTGCCAGTAAATAAATTTTGAAGTGCTCGATAAATTAGTTGCAACAAAAAATGTTTCCCATAAGTATAAAGATCACATAATACGCGCAAAGTAAAAAAAAAACTATCGATAAGTATTACGGTGAAGATAGAGATAAAGTGCTTTGTGCCATTAGGAGAAGATATTAGTGCCACCTTAAATTACGCTATCCTGCAGCCTTTTGCTTCCTGAAGATTTTCGGTTATGCATTAAGAGAAAATCAACAACTTGAACTTCATTAGATGATCAGTTACATGTATGAGGTTCATACTGCATGACCATTAATTTCACGGTTAGCTTTACCATCCATTGGAGTTATTAATACATCTATGTGATTAAGTGTACAAAGTGTATTGATATTTTCTCTTTGTGATCCTTGCTGTCGATTGTGCCTTTACCAGTGTCCGGTATTGTTCTCTGAGGGATACGATGCACTCACCCATGTAGACTTTGCAGACTATTGCAACAGTTTGCATGTTCCTTGCTGGGAAGGTTGAAGAGACGCCTCGCCTGCTCAAGGATGTTATTCATCTTTCATATGAGATAATAAATAAGAAGGATCCTGCAGCTAGCCAGAGGATTAAGCTGAAGGTAACAGCTCATGAATCTATTTCTATGGATTCTCTATCTTCCAGGAAAGTTTCTCCAAGTGTTCATTTGTATGGATCTCGCTTTTGTCTTCTGTCAAGCAGGAGGTGTATGAACAGCAAAAGTTGCATATTTTGCTCGGGGAAAAAGTGGTGCTGTCTACTCTTGGTTTTGACCTAAATCTGCTCCACCCGTATAAACCCCTGGTTGAAGCGATAAAGAGATTCAAGGTTGCACAGAATGCCCTTGCTCAGGTTGCATGGAACTTTGTGAATGATGGGTGCGTCTATGCTCCGGTTTGATGCCATTATGCCAATTAGATAAATGGATTCTCCTTTGCAGTAATTTTTTACATCTCTAGATGGGCTCTGCAGGCTACGGACTTCTCTCTGCCTGCAGTATGAGCCCCATCATATTGCGGCGGGTGCCATCTTTCTTGCCGCCAAGTTTCTTAAAGTGAAGCTGCCATCAGATGGTGACAGGGTCTGGTGGCAGGAGTTCGATGTCTCCCCACGGCAGCTGGAAGGTTCTCATGTTTGTCGTTTTTCCGCTGTTGGATGTCTTGGCGGGTGCCTAATTTTTCTATTGATACCATTCCCTATTTTTCCTGCAGATGTTAGTAACCAAATGCTGGAATTGTATGAACAGAACCATTCTGTTCAGGCTCCCAGTGGGTGTGAACTCGATGGTAGTACCAGCAATACTACTGCTCATCGCTCTGTGAAAACAGCTGTCAGTGGGCTGGTATCAGCGATCGTTCTTTCCCAGGGTGGGGGGTTGTCCAATGTAAAGCACGGAGCTTCATTACCATCATCTGCGAGATCCTTAGCCAATCAACTTTGCTCTGAGAATCAGAGTACGGCTCACCTAAGTAACGAAGTCGGAAATTCTGAAAGCACGATTGGTGATAGGGGCTGTGGCATGAATGAAGAGGGCAAAAAATCTGAGCTGCTCCCATGTGGGAGCGAAAAGCTCGTAGAAGCTTCGAGCATGTCTAAGTTTCGGCAGGTGAAGCATCCTTTGGAAGTAGGGGTGGAAGGTGACCAGGGTGCAGCTGCAGCTGCAGAATGCGGGGGGTCGAAAGATGGAAGGTCATCATCATTCAAATCCAGTGGGGAGGCTAGTCAAAGCTCCAAAGAAGGTGAAGCTCCGAAGCTCCGCTGCCTACCTGACGTCATGAAAAGGATCGATAAGGACAAGGTAAAGGCTGCCCTGGAGAAAAGAAAGAGGTCCCGTGGTGACAGAGCTAAGAACACGGAGTCGGTCGATGAAGATGATCTGATAGAAAGAGAACTCGAAAGCGGTGTTGAGCTGGGAGCTGAGGACGAGAGAAGAGGTCGGTCCAATGGCTCTTCGTATGAACCTGAGGGAGCTGAGGATCGCGGCCACGGAGAGAAGGATAACGCAAACAAAGCGAACCATGCATCTTTCGACGAAGGAGATGGACGAGGTAGGGTGAGTGACCCCGAAAATGGGCTCATCCGGAGACCGCGGGAGACCGCGGGAGAAACGCCATCTATCGACCGGGAAGCTTCCTATCCTCATAAGTTCGACAGTTGCAGGGACAAATCCGTGAGCACCGTCGGTGGACAGCTGGATGACAAAGTGCAGCGTCCTGCGAAGAGCGGGTGGCCCGATTACATGGAGAGAGATGCCAAGAGGCATCGACAGGAGGCTCACATCTGAGACGTGACGTCAATGTTCTTTTCGCTCTGCATGAACGGGTTGCCTTCCCTCTCCTCCTAAGGGCATGGTGGTGCGAGGCAGGCTGTTGACTCTGGCTTGTGGGCGCGGTAAAGATTGTCGGTATCCGTCGTTTTCCATTACTCTGATATCATTCATTACTCGCATCACACGAGCAAAATTCGTATTTATAATGTGCCATGTTGAGTGCTCGCTCCGCGAGAGTTCAAATTCGGGAGTAGGTCTGCTCCGGGTTAACTTCTGTGCTTCTCCTCTAGTTTTCTTCCTCGAGGGGGGTGCCTATTCTCTTATTGAAGAGGAAGTAACGTCCTCCCTCCCGAAGGCTGGCGCCTATTCGTCGGGCCTCGTCGAAAGGAGTCGCCATCGGCGTTGGACCCACCGTCGATGGCGTGTATTTACTTAGTCGTTGCTGCCCTTCGGTGGCGGGAATGCCTTCGTAACCTCCGTTTACATCATCATGCCATGTCTTCGGCTTTATAAATCATCAAAATGAGAGGAGATAGCCCGGACACTCGGAGGGCGTTCTCATGCATCCCCCCCGTAGGGGGTTGCTGTCACGCGATGCTTCTCCCGGTTTCCGGTCCGCGGCCTCCGTCCTCTTCTTCCATCTCCACCCCCACTACCACAGCACTGGCTCTGGGGTCACTGCGGCAGCAGCCGGAGGGACAGATGCAGTGTATGATTGCGGCGACGAGGAGAGCACCCCTCCGATCAACCCCTTCTACTGGAACAAGAGGATCCACCTACTATGCTCTGGACGGGAGTCTGGCGGCTGCGGCCACGGGGTCGACGAGGCCCTCCGCCTTCTCGACCGTCTCCGGTTCCGCGGCCACCGCCCTGATTCCCTCGTCCTTAACCACATTGTCCACGGTCTCTGTGACGCTGGCCGCTTCCTCGAGGCTCACAATCGCCTTCTCCTCTCCGTCGCATCCGGATGGGTCCCTGACGACCGTACTTCCAACGTTCTCGTCGCCCGCCTCCTCGACGCCCATTCCCCTGATATGACCCTCCGTGTCCTTGAGCACCTTATCTCCACCAAGCCTGCTTTCATCCCCTCATCTACCATCTATAACCGGCTCATAAATCAGTTCTGCATGCTGTCCCGACCAGCCGATGCCCGGAATGTCTTCCTTGACATGAAGAGCAGAGGACACCACCCGAACATCGTCTCCTACACGACGCTGATCAACGGGTTTGGACGTGTTGGAGGATTGGATGTCGCCCGGCAACTGTTTGAGGAAATGTTGGCGAGCGGGATCCTACCCAATTCACTCACATACAGCGTGTTGCTAAAGGGTGTACTGCGGAAGAGGATGGTCGAGGAGGGAAGGAGGATGACGAACGAGCTTTGGGTGAGAATGGCGAGTGAGGAGGACTCTTCTATGAAGAATGCGGCTTTTGCAAATCTGATTGACGCCTTGTGCCGGGAAGGGTTCTTCCACGAGCTCTTCAAGCTTGCCGAGGAGATGCCACCGGAAAGGTGCGTAAACGAAGAGTTTGCTTATGGGCAGATGATCGACTCGCTCTGCAGGGTCGGGAGACATCACATGGCTTCTCGTATTGTTTACATGATGAGAAAGAGGGGCTTAACTCCTAGCGTCGTCTCGTACAACTGCATTGTACACGGCTTGAGCAAGGAGGGGGAGGGTGGTTGCATGCGAGCATATCAGTTATTTAAGGAAGGTATGGAGTTTGGGTACATGCCTCCTGAGTCCACTTACCAGTCCTTGGTTGAGGGTCTTTGCCGGGTCAAGGATGTTCAGAAGGCCAGAGATGTTACTGATTTTAAGCTCAGGAGGGAAGGCGTTGCTACGACACGAATATACAATATATTTCTCTATGCCCTGCGTCTTGTTGATAATCCGAGTGAACAGCTAAATGTTCTGGTCTCAATGTTTCAGAACCAATGCAGGCCTGATGTGGTCACCCTCAACACCATTATCTACAGCTTCTGCAGGATCGGCAAAGTTGATGAGGCTTTGAAGATTCTGAATGATATGTTGCAAGGCAAATTCTGCACACCGGACGTAGTTACATTTACGACCATTCTGCATGGCCTGCTTGATGTTGGGCGAATAAAAGAGGCACTTGACATTTTTCACCGTAAGATGCCCGAGTGTTCCTGCAGCCCTAGCACAGTGACGTATAATGCTGTTCTTCATGGTCTGTGTAAACTTCGAAGTGTAGAGAAGGCAGTATCAATTTTCCATGAAATGGTTCAGAAATCCGTCAGCGCTGATAGTAGGACTTATACTGTAATTTTGGAAGGGCTATTGAGCGCGGCCCAGGTGCATGAGGCGAAGACATTTTGGGAGGATGTTGTTTGGCCTTCAAGCATCCACGACGATTTTGTTTACGCCACAGTCCTCAGGGGTCTGTGCAATTTGGGCAGACTAGATGAGGCGTGTGACTTCTTATATGAGCTCATAGACTGTGGCATCAGTCCTGGGATTGTGAATTACAACATTCTCATAGATGGTGCCTGTAAAATGAGTTTGAAGAGAGAGGCTTACCAAGTGGTTGCTGAAATGAGAAAGAACGGACTGATCCCAGATTCTGTTACATGGAGAATTCTTGACAAACTTCATAAAGGTAAAAAAATAGGAGATACCCCTCGTGTTCATCCTCTAGTGTTTGAAAACTTCTCACAGCAAGAGGTAACAACCACTGCTGGAATGCCCACTGGCGACAATGAAGCATCTCAAGAGAAGGAAGATGACTCAGACAAAGACAGGAAGGGAGTTGCGGCAGAGAGTAATATAGATATGAATTGTTCCATTTCCAGTAATGAAGAAAACAATAAGTATGGCAATAGGGAAGCCTCAGAAATTATTCTATTTACAGATGAGAATGAAACTAAGGAATCGAAGCTGAGGAAGCCCCTATCGAGGATTGTGCAAAGGGTGTTTGGGCTTATGTGAAAATACCTTGAACTGTCATTTCCGTGTGCACAGCTAGGGCAGCTATCTGCAAAGGGTGTTTGGGGTTCAATGTTTTGTCCTCCGCAGTTCCTTTTGAGAATTTGAACCCCCGTCTCTCAGCACCTAGGCATAGTTGCCTCCAATCTCCAGGTGTCTGTTTCTTCTAATATACATACTCTCTCTGCTGCTACCAGGTCCCGGTTGATAGGACCTGTGGAGAAAAATGTTGTCCTTTGTTGTTTTCTGACAGCCGCTCAGTAAGACGTTCTTCAATGACTGGTGCTTTCATTTGTGTTTTTACATTTGCATAGCCATGTTCAGCCAGTGCCATGAAAACTTGATCTGTGGGAAGTCCTGAAGTTCTATCCATGTCATATCAGAGCTAACATGATTAGTTAATATAGAATATAGAATTATCTGGTATCATGCTGTTCACCCGGTTATGGATTATGAGATAATCTGGAAGTAATCTATTCTCACAGTTCTGAAGGGCAGTAAAATGGATAAATTGCTTGGTATGCCGTCAAGATGATGCTTAGAGGATTTTGATCCATGCGTAAGGTAGTGGCCGAGGTCAGAATCGAAGGTCAAAAGATTTAATGAAAATCAATTTTCATCCGTAAACATCTAACAGTTCCTGAGTGCTCCCATTCTACAGTTCCTGTCTGCTGGTACAAGAGATGGGGGTCATTCTGTGGCCTCATCCTGCTCATGGAAAGCTGTGGAATTCATTGTCCATTCCTTTGCGGAACTTATGCTCAGTGGACATCTATGAGACTCTGATAAGAACCCAGATCAAAGTACTATGAATAATTTGTATTAGATGAAAGAAACAATCTCTAGAACAGAAATACTAAAGATAAAGTATAGTAAAAGAACTCAGAATGGGTGGAGGGTCGCATACAACCTTAGAACCCAGAACAGATGGAGGGTCACATACAACCCTCCAAACCTTTCTTGTAGATTCACAAGATACTAACACAGATTTTCTCCCCCCTTCTTTTATGATACACCCATCTTTATATCCTCTCCTTTCCCTCTCTTATTTAAGTAGTTAGTCTCCTGTCATAACTGCTCTTGCCATAACCACTCTTTGCTAAACTGTTCCTTGTCATATTGTTCATGGCCATAACTGTGCCTTCCCTTAATCATGCAACTGTTATTAACTTATTGGGCTTTGGGCCTTTTTCCTTCTAGCATATGTGCATGGAGCCTTACCAATACTTCTCCCCATGAGCTTCACCTTGTCCTCAAGGTGGAAGTTTGGAAATTGCTAGTGGAAGGATGAAGTTAGTTCTCACATAGCTTCAAAATCAAGGAGATCAGCTCATTTGACCAAGATTTCTATGTCAAAAGAGGAATTTCAAATGGTGAGAATATCTTGGGGGGTAACATTCCATTCTATGGTGTCAGTCAATATGCTCGAAATTTGTTGACAGTAAGCAGAATTCCTTAGTGCTTTGTGAAGTTGAGAAATGTGAAAAACTGAGTGAATGTTATGGAGTTGGGGAGTTCTACTTTGTATGCTACCTTGCCAATGCACTCTTATATAGGGTAAGGTCTAAAAAATATGGGACTTAGTTTTTCATTAGCTTTTTTGGCTAATGATTTCATACGACAAGTTTGGAGCCTGATATAAATCAAATCTCCCACTTGAAACTGTCTTGTTGATGTTTATCAGCTTGTGCCTTTATCTTGGACTGTGCGGCCAAGAGATGTTCTTTGAGAACATGAAGTGTATCATGTCTTTCTTTTAGATTAGTGTTGACTGCATCAATTGGTGACATAGGTGATCCATAATGTGTAAGTGTGGAAGGGTCTCATCCATACACTACTTTAAAAGGGTCATCTTGATGACAAAATGATGAGAAGTGTTGTAACTAAGTTCAACCCAATGTAAATAATTAATCCATAACTTATGTTTATCATAAGTAAAGCATCGGAGATAATTATCTAAGCTTTGGTTCACAACCTCAATTTGCCCATCTATTTGCGGATGATAGGAAGAACTCATTTTCAATTGTGCCTTAATGTTTGTTGAGTGCTTTCCAAAAAGCATTGGTAAATACAGTCCCTTTGTTAGTAAAAATAGATCTTGGAATGTCATACAACTTGACGATTTCCCTTGCAAAGATTTGGGCAATGTCTTTGGCTATGAATGGATGTTTGAGGGGCATAAAGTGGGCAAATTTGTTGTCTGTCCACTATGATGAGAATGGAGTCATAACCTTTGGATTTAGGTAGACCTATAAAATCCATAGAGAGGTCTTTTCTAATCATATTTAGAATAGGCAGTGGCTGCAAAAATCCTATTGGTGACAAAATCGAAATCCTGCTCTTTGCCATAACCATTCTTTGCCATAACTATTCCTTGTCATATTATTCATTACTATAATTGTGACTTCCCTCAATCATGTTAACCATTATTGACTTATTAGGCTTTGTGCCTTCTTCCTTCTAACATATGTGTGTGGAGCCTTATCAAACTCTTGCTGTATGATTGTTCTCTTCTGCTTTTCGCCATTGGTAAGTTAGAAACAAAGTGGTAGTTGGGAATCATGGAGTTGGCATTGTGTCATTTTAGTTGAAGTTCTAACCAAATTAGATAGCTTTCATCATGCTCACATTTCATGGTGATGCTCTATGATTTATCACTAATATTAATACTATTGGCATGGATCTTATCCAGTCCATTTGGTGGGGTGATATAACTTTTCTAGGGTTGAAAGCCTCCTTTTTTTTGTCTGTGCCTGATCAATATCTTGTTTGAATGTCATTCAAAGTGAGCTAGGTCTCATGATTTCTGTCAAAACTATGACATGGACTAAAAAAAATATTTTTGTAAATGACATTAATTGTAGATCTTTTCACCTGGTTGAATTGTTATAAGTTAGTGAGGGCATTGTCTTTCTTCTTGGGGATCAAGGACAATATGGTTGTTGAGGCAGCTGCCTCTCTCGCTCTCTATCCAGCCCTTCTCTCATTTTGCATGTCGTACTTTTAGATTCCATGCTTCTTGGGGTCCCCACTCAATTTTGCTTGAGTGAGGTCGAGTCGTTGCTCTCACTCTCTTCATCGGTATTATTTGACGGCATAGAGAGTCTTGTTGTGCTATGGAAGTCAGGGATCTAGTTGAAGGAGTTGTTGATCTTTGTCGAGCCACTTGTGCCTTCTAGCTAAGGACTTCTTCAACCAATATGAAGAGAGTGGGTGATAGGGGATCACCCTACCGTAACCTTCGCATGGGCATGAAGAAAAGTGTGGAAGTGCCATTCACCAATAAGGAGAAATAGTTCTCCCAAACACATATATCAACTAGGTCAATGAACTCGTCGATGAATCCGAAGCATCAAAGCACTTCAGTAAGGAAATTTCACTTGATCTTATCAAAAGCCTTTTCCATGTCTAATTTGATAATGACGTTGGAGCCACAGATGATTAAGTTACTAAAATTATTTAATCATCAGTAAAATCATACATTTAGGGTTTAGGGTTTAGGGTTTTTTTTTTTAAAATAAAAATTGATTGAGTGCTAGAAGTTTGACCTCATTTTGAGGTTACATAAGTGAGATCTCATTCGCACAAAGGACGAGGATGAGATGGGGGAGAGGATTATGGATAATAGTGGAGATAGACTCCACTACGCTCATAATGTTTGAAGAAGGCGACTGATTTGTAGTGGACTAAAAGAGCCATTGAGTTCATGAAGTTGGAAGATCCGCTCAACAGTAGTAGACGTGTAGACCTCCATATTGTGCACCATGAGGTGTTCTTACAAAGACAGGAGTTTGCTATAGTAAGTGGTTATAAGAAATAAATAAATAATATAAAGTAGGTGAGAGAAGAATGGTTAGGATAGTGAGGAGTACAAAACTATGCTAGAGCATGACAATAAGCCCAAATATGAACTTGCCTTCCTAGTGTTGCATGCGCCTAATCCCTCTGGTCAAGATTTTGTTAGTACCATCAGTTGCCGTACTTCCTCTAAGTAGGTAGGTGACCTTTCACCCCACGAAGAAAGACTTGGTCTCTTTTTCTAACCCTTTTCTTTTCTCTTATTCTCTCTCTCTCTCTTTTTTTTTTTTGTTTGTTTTGTTGAGGGCCTCTTCTTTCACCCTCCACTAATGCCCATGATTTGGCTAGTGATTAGGGGAAGGGAAGTAGGTTTTTTTTTTTTATGAGGACCTTTTCCCTCACCCTCCACTAATCGTCTATGATAGGCTAGTGATTTCGGGAAAAGAAGTAGGCTACCTATTTTCTTTTTTTTTTTCTTTTTTTTTTTGAAGAGAGAGAAAGGAAGGGAGAAAGAAATAGAGAATCGAGAAAGAGAGAGAGGAGAGAGGGTCAATCCTATGGATATAAATCCTTACCTTCTCATGGGTTCAAGCTGACTAATGGTACTAATGAGATCTTGAAAGAGGTGCTAAGTTGGCAATTTACAACTAATTTGGCAAGTTTGATGTGCTATAGACCTATAGTTCAAAAGTGGGCAGATGCTAGCATGTGCTAATAGTTATGTGTCCTCACTATTTGAGGGTGATAGATAGTAGAAGTGAGATGATTATGAGGAGAGTAATGATTGGAAGTGGTGTACCCGGGTGGATTGTGATGTGCTTTGTCGTTCGTCTTGTGTTGACGTCGACGTTGAATTACTCTAAGCGATACCCCACTACCTAAGTGTGGCAGGTAGAAGCTTTCACCCAATGCATAGTGCTGGTATACCGAGTCGTTCTAAACGGTGTCTACCTCGAGCTTCTACAGGAATATCCTACCAAGAGGTGAAAACATGTCTTAGATGAGTGCATACTGCATGTGTAGCAAGTGTGTTTGCAGTCTGATTCCCCTCGCATAGCTGGTGTGTGATCGCATTGATCTTCTCACGACAACACATGATATCCATCCAGGTGCTCCTAAGTCGCCAATGAGAGCAAGTACCTACACGTAACATTTCAACTAACACTCTAGAGTCGGATTCTAGGACAATACCATGAAGGTTGCATTCCTCATAGAGGAGCAGACCATCGTGGATTGCCATAGCCTCCGCTACTGTGTTAGTCTGAACGTTGTAGTAGTGAGAAAAGGCAAAGATAATACTTCTTGTATGGTCTCGTAAGTTGCCTCCTCCCCCTGCAAGTCCAGGGTTCTCATGTGCTGCCCCATCCACATTGAGCTTCAGGTGTCCTATCAACGGTGGTCTCTAATAGATAGTTCACATAGTGATTTGTGTATAGGTCTGTAATGTTGGAATTCCCCAAGTCTTGAGTGCCTCACAAATAGAGGCCAAGCGTGTGGTGACAAACGACATTAGAGGATGGACACTCTGTAGCCATTGTGTGACATGCCTCATATTCTTTAAGGCACGCATCGATCATCTTGCAAAACGAGATAGATTTCGCCCCTTTCATATCTTCCATAACATGTATGCTATGGAAATACGTAGGTAGGGGTTACCCCTAGTGCTCTGTCATGAATCAAAGACTCTCCTGAAGATCTCTAGGGGTGTGAGAGATGGAGGATGATGAAAAGCGGGTGACCAATTCCTTAAGAGTTGGTTCCAACATTCCAAAGCAACGACACTATGAAAAAATAAGTGATCTATAGTTTTGTTTCTTAGAGTGGTGTGACAACAATGACACCTAGAACATATGTGGTGTCTAATGATGGTCATACGGTCATCAGTAGGGAGTCCTCGGTACATCAATTTTCACATGAAGAAAGAGACTCGAGGTATGATAGTATGATGCCCAATAAGATTTCCCTAAACTTGTTTTAGGGATTGGTTTCTAAAATAGTTCCAAGAAGAACTACAAGAGAAACTCCCATCAAAGGTGAGAGTCCAAATGGCCTCATCATCCTTAGGGCTCAGCTCTATTAATGAGATCTTGGGTAATAAATCTAGGGAGAGACCATGCTGCTCGATGAGTAGTTTAGTATCCCCCTCGAGAAGTTGGACCACCATGAGTCAGGGCCAAGATGGCGTGAAGGAGATATAGGATGCCAAAGGGGTATTTGCAAGCCAAGTGTTGTACCAGGCATTGATAGTGCCTTGTCCCACACGCCACCGGATTAAAGGTTTCATTTGAAGCCAATGTCTCTACCAATCCACCCACTGCTTCCCTCCTTTTATGTCTGCCAATTGGTTAGCCCACTCGTCATATTTGGCAGACACAAAGGTCCCTAAGATTGATCTCGTCGTCCTCATCCGCCATACGAGTTTCTTCTGAAGCATGTCAAGTATGTCTTCAGGACGTCTAATCCCTAGTCCACCCTCTACCGTCGGTCGGCATACTTTCTTTCAAGAAACTTGTCGTTGGTGATGAGGTCCGTCGAGTTGGCCATCCCACAAAAAAGAGGTACATATCAGCCTCACAGATTGTGAGACGGTATCCGGTACCTCATGTACTACTAGTAGATGTAATGGCATACTCATGAGGACATGACGTATCAGCTGAATGTGACCTCCTGAGGATAGAAGCTGAAGTTTCCATCCGGCAAGTTTCTTCCTCAACTTGTACAAAAGGGTATCAAAATAATGAATCCGAGTGCATCCAAGGAAGATAGAACATCCAAGGTAATCAAAAGGTAAATGTCTACGTGAGAATCTTGTTATATCTTGTATATGGCATATGGTGCTAATGGTGGTAGAAGATGCCACTATAAAGCTACTCTTCAAGATATTAATGAGTTGACCTGTGGCCCACTCGTAGCTCGAGACAATAGTCATGAGTCTCTTAATGGATGCCTCATATTCATTAAGGAAGAGTATAACGTCATCGGCAAATAAAGAATGTGATATGATCAGGCAATCCCGCTTTAAATGATATAGTTGAATAAGTCTACGTGATATTGCTCGAGAGAGGGTTCTACTAAAGACTTTTTCAACTAATATGAAGAGAGTGGGTGATAATGGATCACCTTGCCGTAAGCCTCGTGTGGCAGTGAAGAAAGGAGTGGAAGTGCCATTCACCAGTAGGGAGAAGTGATTCTCCCTAACGCATGCATCAACTAAGTCGATGAACTCATCGGTGAATCCGAAGTGTCAAAGTACTTCAGTGAGGAATTTCCACTCGATTCTATCAAAAGCCTTTTCCATGTCTAGTTTGATGATAACATTAGAACCACGAATGTTTTGATCAAGAGACTGTGTTAGTTTATGAACTAACATGATGTTATCGTGAATGTACGTCCCTTGACAAATCCGCATTGCTCCGGAGATATGAGCCGATCAAGAAAAGTCCTTAGTCGTGCTGTAATGATCTTAGATACAACCTTATAACATACATTTCAAAGACTGATGGGCCGAAAGTCTTTAAAAGAGGTTAGGTTAGTCACCTTTGGGATGAGGGTAATAAAGGTGGCTTTCCAACTTCATGGAAAGACTTTGCGGCGGAAGAATTCCTTGATGGCATGTACTATATCTATTCCAACTATGTCCCAACATGATGTATAAAAATCAGCTGGGAAACCATTCTAGGTGCTCGGTTCCTACTCATCGAGAAGACTACATTTCAGATCACTTCTCTAGTAGGTATGGTCATGATGTCTTCTATCTCTTGGTGGGTGACTAAAGATGGAATTGATGAGAGGATATCCTCAGAGATTTCAATTGACTGAGAGGAAAGGAGGGTACGAAAGTATGCAATTCTTGCCTCTTGCATACAGGATGTGTCATGATCATACACCTCTAAAAGAGATGTATAATCAGATCGAGATTGATGTGTGATCAAGGCATGAAAGAAACGTGTGTTTTTATCACCCTCACGCAACCATTGGATGTGTGATTTTTGGAGATAGTATATCTCATGTCCTCGCGCGGCCTCCGTTAGTTGCTCGTTCATTCGAACTCGTCTCTCCCAAGTAGTGTCACTCCATTGAACTTGTAGTTGCCTCTCAACATCTACTAGCTCCTTCTTCAAATCCTCCACCTGAGTGTGTATATTTCCGTATACATGTCAGTTCCACCATTTAAGGTGGAGTTTGAGATTCCTTAGTTTGTAACTGAGGTTCTCCATAGGAGAGTTAGAGATATCTCTATGCCAATGACTATGCACAAAGCTCTGGAAGCCTTTGTGTCAAGTCCACATATTTTGAAACCTAAAAGAAGGTCTAAGAGAACTAGCTCTCGAGTCAAGGATAATAAGAATCGGCGTGTGATCTGACTTATAGTAGAGTAAGAGTATGACTAATATGAGACATTACATTAATACAATGTTATTAGTGAAGCAATGATTGATGCACTCATATATCCTTGCACCTCCTTGTCTCTCGTTACACCACGTCCAAACCTCGCCAAAAATAAGAGGCCCTATGAAGGCTGCGTGAAAAATAAAATCATTGAACATCTCCATATGATAGGTTCGAGGGATCTGCCCCCCTTGACGTTCAGTGACTCTACGTATGTAGTTGAAATCTCTAGCTATGAACCAAGGAGAATCAACTAGTATGGGATAATCCTATGTATATCATACTAGATCTTTCCAAAGAGTTTCACGATCTTGGCGTCTATGTGAAGCATAAATAATAGAGAATATAAACTCTTGGCTAGAACCAAGTACCTTCATCGTGACATGTTGTGGCCCCTCAATAAGTAACCTTAGAGAGTAAAGGCTCTTCCAGAACAATCAGATGTGATTTGTAAGGTTAGAGTGGAAGTGATCCATACCTAAGCGTCTAAGCAATAGATAAATATGATCTGATGGAATCATTAGTTCAATAAGCCCGACTAGGCATAGTCGGCACTTATTAATGAGTTCAATGATATGAGACTATGTTTCGAGGTTGACCAACCCTTGACATTTCCAAACAAGGCTGGGTATCATGGGCACTATCTATTGTCACGAGCCCTAGACCTCGTGACGTAGGGAGAACATTGTCGTGAGGCTCTATCGACTGCTTCTATTTGGTACCCTCTCTTAAGGTCAAAGCCCTCAATAGGATAGCCAGATGATGTCTCAGATCCAGAGTCCTCAACACTCAATGTAGAGCGCCCACTAGTGTCCGCCCTTGAAGATGATAAGGAGATGACTCGACAATTTGTCGAGCATTCTCCCCTACTAGGGCTCGCTAAAATGTCATCAATCTCCAAGCCTTGTCTAAGATCGCTCTCTGTCAAGGTCTTTAGAGGTGTGGTCAAAGGAGGATCTAGAGGGTGGGGTGGAAAAGGAGGATCAGAAGGGGAAAGGCATGGGGGGTCTGATGGGGAGGTGTCTGTTGGGGTCATATCAAGGACCGCATCAGGTGATGGAGGGGGCTGAGAGGATGTGCAAGGTGTGGTGTGGGGGGGTGCGATGCTAGGTATTATGTTGCAAATAGGTGATGGAGGACGGGTGACTAGAGCGGGTGTAATGGGTGAAGTGGGGATAGTTGACGTCATAGAAGTAATAGGTTTAGGAAGTCTAGTGGATGGAGAGAGACTGGTTGAGGGTAAAGTAGTAGTAGTAGTAATTCCCCGTTTAGGGGAGCATCGTCGAACTCATGGGCTGTCACCTTTCCCTATAGTAGGAACACTATTAGTCTCCTCAATCAAAGTACTGAGAGCATCGAAAGCATTTGACGTCTAGGCTATCTTTCCTATGTCTACTGAGACAAGAGGTGATTTTCGTGCTACCATCTTCCTCCTTTTACGGGTGGAAGTAGATGCTCAAGGAATAAAATGTGTCGCCAGAGTAAGTGGAGCTGTCTTGTGAGAACCTATTAGTAGGGTACTAGCCTAGAATGTTGATGGTCGGGATGGAATATGTGAGGTCGGTGTAGGACGACGACTAGACGTAGTCTTTCTTGCCTCAATAATATAGTCGTCATATGAGAGGGGTGGTAAGTGAAGAGAAGCAGACCCTGACAATGATGAAGTATTTTTTTGTCGACATATGTGAATAGTGTGTCCAAAAACCATATAATGTGTGCAGAAATGAAGTAATATCTCATATATAATATTTTGGTAGATTTTCTCATCCCTATTCTGCATAATAATCATATGCTGAAGGGGGGCTAAGAGGTCTAACTCGACACATATGCGGGCATATCCTAGACGATTGAACATTTTAACACCTGGATTTAGGCGTATAAATGTTCCGACTACATTTGCCAAGGACTCAAGTGCCTTGAGCATGAATAGATGTACTGGCACGCTCGGAAAACCTATCCAAACTAGAGTGGAGTGGGGTTGTTTCCCTCGAGAGGTGCCGTCAAGATATGGGGTCCATCTATGAGTGTACATAATGGCATTTTGAATCTCCCATGTAGTCCGGCTCCAGGCTTTCCGATAGTCAGCCTCGAGCTCGAATTGGATGAAGACACTCTGGTAATCATGAGCACTAATGGCTACATTTATCTAAAAATGTCTAGGGGCTAAATATATTTTCTAGATGTCATCTAAATGGGGACGTTTTGTGGTAAAACGTCTAATCAATGCAAATTGAAATGCCTCAGCTAGCTGAGAGACCTCGTTCGAAAAGAATGAGACTATTCTCATTCTTTCTTCCTCAATATAATCTTGTGGTAAGAGGTTCGTAGTATACATAGGGAGTAATGGAGCTCGGTGTGTGTTCTGAGTTGTAGGAGTTGACTGTGTTCTTGTAAGTTGCTGGGCCTAAGTCTGGGCTAAGGTTTGAGTGGGCTGAGCCGACATATTAGGAATTTGTGTGGGCTGGATTAGTATGGCTGAGGCTTGAGTTTGGATCTGGACTGGCTCTGCCCGCATAGGTCTTACTTTGGCAGTAATGGGCCGCACATGTGCTTGGGCCCGGACATCCTTGGGTTTCGCGGCCTTGAGTGTTGATGCCTCAGCCATAGTGGCGCCGCCCTCGTCAGCCCCCGCTAGCGGGGATGCGTTGGCTGTCAGGACCGAAGTGACGGCATCGACAGAATGCAGCGCCTTTATCTCGGCTTCCTCCTGTCCGTTGATCTCAAGATCAACGGTCAGATGATGAAGAGTCGATTCCGAGGAAAAGCCGCCACCTGACGCCTTTTCTCCGGAAGCTGACGAGTCCGCGTCAGCCTCTGCTGGGGGGGACGCCATGGGTACGAGGACCGAGCTAACGGCATCAGCAGAATGCGGCGCCTTTATCTCGGCTCCCTCCTGTCCGTTGATCGCAAGATTAACGGTCAGATCAAGGACCGAAGCTGACGAGTCCACGTCAGCTGACACCGCCCCCACATCGTCGGCCTTTTCCTCT
This sequence comes from Spirodela intermedia, assembly GCA_902729315.2. Lineage (NCBI taxonomy): Eukaryota > Viridiplantae > Streptophyta > Magnoliopsida > Alismatales > Araceae > Spirodela > Spirodela intermedia. The sequence continues at coordinate 40,903 of LR746276.1, read as the reverse complement.
CGTCGATCCTCACCGTTAATCTCACGATTAACGGTGAGGTCAGGGGAGACGGCGCCACGTGCCCTCTCCCTTTCCCGCAGAGCGAGGGAATGGCTCAAGAGCCATTCCCTTGTTTGCGGAAACCGAGGGGACGTGGGCCAACGGTGAATCACTGCCTTTCTCAAGGCGGCCGTTCCGCCCATTGACTGCCCCAATGTCCGGGTCATCAATAGGTTCCTCGGATGGCGTTTTATCGCCGCGGACGAGTCGTCCCCACGTGGCGGTTTCCTATTCGGTCGCATGCTTCCCTCATTTTTTCATCTGGGGGACATGAGTCTGCCGATGAAATCTCTAATTTACTCATCAAGTAAGCATCAGATGAAGATGGTGAAGAAGAGAAAAATATAGAGCACAGAAATACGATTCAAATGATTTAAAAATATTAAACTTGGTTCAAGTAACGAGAGAGATATTACCTTTAGAACGAAAAGTCCAGAAAAATACCTCTCAATGAAGAAATCCCGACAACGAAGGCTTCAATCCACTATTTTCGACGATTAATAGCTCGAAGTTGATAGATTTTGGCCTTCCAAATCCAATGGAACTGATTTCAGCGCGATCAGAAGTCACACGAAAAAAATATCGCCATTTCAGATGGAGGTCAGTTGAAGGTAAAGAAAGAGAAGCTCTTGCGAGGAGAGAGAAAAAAGTTGAACAAATGCCGGGTTTTGAGGTTTAGAGTTTTTTTTTTTTTTTTAAAGAAAGAAAATTTGATTGAGTGATAAAAGTTTGACCTCATTCTGAGGTTACATAAGTGAGATCTCATTCGCACAAGGGGCGAGGATGACATGGAGAATTAAAGACCTCTTTTGAAGAGGGGATGTGATAATATTAGAGATAGACTCTAGTACGCTCATCATATTTAAAGAAGACAGTTGATTTGCATTAGGTTGAAGGAGCTTTTAAGTTCATAAAAGTTGAAAGATCTGCTCAACAGTAGTAAGACGTGTAGACCTCCATGTTGTGCGTTATGAGGTGTTCTTACAAGACAAGAGTTTGCTGTAGTAAGTGGTTCTAAGAAATAAATAAAATGATATAATGTGGTGAGAAAAGAATGATTAAGGTAGTGAGGAAGATAGAACTATGCTGAAGCATGACAATAAACCAAAATATGAACTTATCTTCCTAGTGTTGCACATATTTAATCCCTCTGTCCAAGATCTTGTTAGTACAATTAGTTGTCGTACTTCCTCTAAGTAGGTAAGAGACCTTTTACCCCATGAAGAATGACTTGGTCTTTTTTTCTAAGTCTTTTCTTTTTCCTTATTCTCTCTCTCTTCTTTCTCTCTCCTTGAGGGCCTCTTCTTTCACCCTCTACTAATGTCCATTATTTGGTGTACAAGAGTAATTTCCTTTGAAGTATTAGGTTAGTGATTAAGGGAAGGAAAGTAGGTTGCCTACTTTTTTTTTTTTGAAGGCCCTTTCCTTCACCCTCCACTAATTATCTATGATGGGCTAGTGATGTTGAGAAGAGAAGTAGGCTCTTTTTTTTTTTTTTTTTCAAAAGAGAGAAAGGGAGGGAGAAAGAAATAGAGAATCGAGAGAGAGAAAGAGGAGAGAGGGTCAATCGTATGGATATAGATCCTTACCTTCTCATAGGTTCAAGTTAGCTGATGGTACTAATGAGATCTTGAGAGAAGTGCTAAGTTGGTGATTCACAACTAGTTTGGGTAAATGCCAACATGTGCTGATAGTTCTATATCCTCACTACTTAAGGGTGATAAATAATAGACGTGAGGTGATTATGAGGAGAGTAATGATTAGAAGTAGTGTACTCGAGTGGATTACGATGTGCCTTATTATTCGTCTTGTGCTGATAGGCAAAGTACATTCCATATCAGTGGTATGGGATGAGCGCCATGATGATGTAATGGTTGTGGCTTGTGACAGACCTGAAAACAGAAATAAAAGAAATACGTACCTATATCTCTATTGTGGTCTTCAGTGGCCAATAGTAACCACCCTTGATCTCCTCCAAGTAATATGCTACTACTGTGGAAGAGTTGGTAGTGGAGTGTGGTGTATGCGTAAAGAAGGTATGCCGAGTCGCTCAAGTCTATGAGCACCTCGGGCTTTGAGGGGCATGTCCTGCCAAAAAGAGAAGACTGTCCTCTAATGCGATTTGACTCCACGCGTAGCAAGGGCGTCAGCTGTCTAATTCCCTTTTCAGAACTGATGCGTAATAGTTGTGATGCATCCTCGACATTGCATAATGTCTACCCAAATATTCTTGAGCCTCCAATGAGGACAAGAGTTTGCACGTAACATGTCCACTAACATTTTGGAATCATATTCTAAGACAATATTAGTAATATTTTGCTCCTCACAAAGAAGCAAACCATCCTATATTGCTATAGCTTCTGCCATAGTATTAGTTCGTATATTATAAAAGTTCGAAAAGACAAAGAGAATGCATCCTGTAATATCACGTAAGATACCTCCTCCTCCAGATGGTCCTAGGTTGCCTTGAGATGCTCCATCGACATTGAGTTTCTACCATCCAGCCTTCGGTGGTGTCCATCTAATAGATCGGATAATAGTCCAAGTTTGTGTAGGTATGATATGAAGTCCCCAAAGCCCAAAAGCCTCACAAATAGAACACGTGCGTTTCGTTTTGTTTGGCACTAAGGAATGAGTACTCTGAAGCCATTGTGTTACGTGCCTTATAATCTCTGTAACACGCATCACTTGGCCTACAAATCGAGATGAGTTACGTCTCTTCTATATTTCCCATAACATATATGCTATGGAGATACAGCTGAAAGGACTAACCTTGACACTCGTTGGTGAGTCAATGACTCTCCTAAAGACCTTTAGTGGTGATCTTGTAGGTCTGTATGAGAGCATTGGAAGCCAATTCGCTAGAAGTTGACGTCAACACTCGATAACAATATCACTATGGAAAAATAGATGTTCTATACTTTCGTCCGTCGTGATGGAGCAACAATGACATCTCCTTTCCACCTCCTGATCGGTGACAATCACTCGATCATCTATGGGTAGTCCTCGATGCATGAACTTCCACAGGAAGAACGAAACACGAGGTGTGATGGCCGGATGCCATATGAGATTTCCCCAAAATATCTTTGGGGAGTGGTTTTTAAAGTGTTCCCAAGAGGAGCTACAAGAGAAATTGCCATCTATGGTAAGTGTTCAAATGAGTTGGTTCTCAGTAAAACTCGTCTCAATCATGGTGATGGTTGGTAACAAGTCTGACAGTAGTCCATGCCTCTCAATAAGTAGACGAGTGTCTCCTTGGAGAAGCTGGGCTACCGTCAAGCAAGGCCAAGAGGATGTGAAAGTGGTAAAACAAGCCAATGGTGTGTCCTCTAGCCAAGTGTCGTATCAGACACTGATCGCGCCTCGCCTCACTCGCCAACGAATAAGGGGTACCATCTCCAACCAATGTCGCTGTCAGTCTACCCATCGTTTGACTCCTTTGATGTTGGCTGGCCGTCGAGCCCACTCATCATATTTGGCTAACACAAAAGAGCTTAGCACCGATGGTGTGGTCTTCATCCTCCAAATGAGTTTCTTTTGAAACATGTTGAGTACATCTTGAGGGCGCCTAATATCTAGGCCACCCTCATCCGTAGGTCAACATGCTTTCTCCCAAGAAACTCGGTGTTGGCGACGAGGTCCCTCAAATTGTCCATCCTAAAAGAAGGACGTGGATATCCGTCTAATAGTTTGTAAGACGGTGTCTGGTACCTCATAGACTGCCAAAAGGTGTAATGGCATGCTCATGAGGATATGGCGTATCAACTAGATCCGTCCTCCAGGGGATAGAGGCTGTAACTTCCATCTCGCTAGTTTCTTCCTCAACTTGCCCACTAAGGCGTCAAAATAGTGTATGCGCCTACGGCCGAGGAAGATAGGACATCCTAAATAGTCAAAAAGTAAGTGTCCACGAGAGAACTCCGTTAGGCCCTAGATGCGTTGTATGATCCCTATGGGGGTAGAAAGGCCTACTATGAAGCTATTTTTCGAGGCATTTACGAGTTGACCTGCAGCTCGCTCATACCTCGAGATAATACTCATGAGCCTTCTAATAGATGTCTCACATCCATTGAGGAAAAGTATCGCATCATCAGCAAAGAGGGAGTGTGAGATGATTGGACAACCCCTCTTCGAGTAGTATGGTCGGATAAATTCTTGATTGATCACTCGGGTGAGGGATTGACATGACTCAGTCGTTGTATATTAAATCACGCAAATATAAAATTTATAAAACTAGAAAATACGAATTTTCAGATATTTAGAAGTATTTCTAAATAAATATATCAATTATAATTTAATAAAAATTCCAAAAATAGCGGTAATTTTCTAGGTCAATCACAGGGATGTAATATAATATATGGTAATTATTTAGAATTTTTCTCAATGAATACGATTTTCTTATGAGTTTTATACTAGGAAATAAAAAGGAAATATATTTAAAATTCACAAAAAAAAGGAAATAAGGGTGCGGACGTCAGGATGACGTCAACTCCCGGCGAACGCGAATTAGGCGGAAATAGAGTTTCATCCGACGATTCTTACATAAGCGATTACAGATGACTTAATTAATCAAATTAAGATCTGTAAAAGTCGGAAGAATCGTAATTGAACGAAGTATAGTTTGGTAAATTAAAATCATACAAAATATCATTAAATGAAGCGTAAATTAAATTGAAAGCAGGAACACAGAGTTTCGGCGTCGTGACAACGATGTGTCAGCGATGCACTGGAATCCTGAGCATTCAAGAGGATCGTCGTGCAGTGTCCATGGCCTCGAAGGCTCTCCTTGGACAAAGACGACGTGGGCAATCTCTAGATCTTCTCGTGAAGTCTAGAGATCAATGAAGTGGGTCGTCGAATTGTCTTTGGCAGCTGTCACCCGGCAGAGCGGAAAAAACGGCGACTTTGCGGCTCTTCGGCGGCTGTCACCCGACGGAGAGGAGCTGGATGGAGGTAGGGCGCGTGTTAAGGAGCTTCATCCTCAGGTCCGCGCAGCAAGAAGAGGCTCTTCATCGCATCTGGTACGCTCTCAGGAGGTGGCGACTAGTCTCCTAGCGGATCGTCCTCTTCCCGACGACGACTTGTTCGTCGATTAGTCGGAGATGATTTACTCGATGGATTCGCGATCCTGTTATCGCGAATCATTCAGCAATTTTAGTAGCAATGCTCCGTGAATCGCGTTGACAAGATTTTTGCCGATGATCCAACGATTCTCGTTGCTTAATCCTTCACTGGCGATCTACAGGAAAGTCGCGATAATCAAATAAAAATATATGAATTTTGACTCTGGAAAGATTCGAATGCGCGTCGGTCGCCCGCCTCTTTTGAGGAAGGTGTGACGGGGATTTAGTCCTACATTACGCCAATTTTTCGGGCGAATATATAGTAATGTTAGCTTTGTGAGCAAAGTCCCTTCTCTTGCGTGTATGACCACACCTTGCCCCACAATTGGCTAGCCACCGGTGATGTGGAAGGGGAGTGGCGTACGCGTGCCCTGTCGATCCCCAAGCCAAGCCGCTCGAGCCCCTGCTCACGACTTACTCCCCGACTGCACTTCCGACTCGCTTGCAGGCCCAGCTGGCCGGCGGGTCCCCCCATTTTTGCAATATTTTTATTTTTATTTCTTGTTCTTCATTTATCTCAAAAGTAAGACTGTAAAAATCATATAAAATCACATAATTACCCAAAAATTCACGTTAATCAATTGAAAACCAAAAATCATTCTTTAACACAAATATAAGTCTATTTATCATGAGTAAAGGCTAAAACTATATTATTTATTAATTATTAACTCATGATAATGAAGACTTATCAGTGATCGACTGAAGACTTCTATGACCAAGATGAAGAGGGTGGGTGATAGTAGATCACCTTGTCGTAGACCTCTCGTGGCCGTGAAGAATGATGTGGAGCTACCATTCACCAATAAAGAGAAATGATTCTCCTTAACACATGCATCGACTAAGTCAATGAAGTCGTCGGTGAACCCAAAGCATCTAAGAACCTTAATGAGGAAACTCCACTCTATCCTATCAAAGGCCTTCTCCATGTCTAATTTGATGATGATGTTGGAGCCTCGACAGTTATCGCTAAGAGACTGTACTAGTTCATGTACTAGCATGATGTTATCATGAATGTACCATCACTTGACAAATCTACACTATTTTGGAGATATAAGTCTATCAAGAAAACTACTCAATCTACGTGTAATGATCTTATATACAACTTTATAACACACGTTACATAAATTGATAAGTCGAAAGTCTCTAAATGAGGTTGAGGTAGTCACCTTCAGTATAAGTGCAAGGAAGGTGGTCTTCCGATTTCGTGTAAAGACTTTACGATGAAAGATTTCCTTGATATCCTGGCTGAGATAAGTACCAACAATATCCCAACATGAAATATAAAAATTAACTGGAAAACCATCGGACGCAGGTGCACGATGTTTGCTCATAGAGAAAACTACTTCCTTAATCTCTTCTCCCGTGGGTATGGCCGTCGTGAGAGAGCTCTCATGGTGAGTGACCAATGATGGGATCGAAGTGAGCATATCATCAGAAATCTTGATCGGCTGAGAGGTTAAGAGAGTACGAAAGTACTCAACTCCTACCTCCTATATGCGGGAAAGGTCCTGATCATATGTCTCTAAAAGAGAAGTATAATCTGAACATGAGTGGTGAGCGACCGAGGCATGAAAGAAACGAGTGTTTCTATCACCCTCTTGTAACCACTAGATGCGTGATTTTTGGAGATAGAATAACTCTTGTTGTCGCACAACCTCATCAAGCTGGTTGCTCACTCGACTCCTCGTTTCCCAAGTAGCATTTGAATATCTAGCTTGTAGTAGTCTTTTAACTTCTGCTAACTCCTTTCGCAATGCATCAACCTGGGTATAGACATTCCCATAGATATGTCGATTCCACCACTTAAGGTGGAGTTTGAGATTTCTTAACCTATAGTTAAGGTTCTCCATAGGAAAATCTGAGATATGTCTGTACTAGTGATTCCGTACGAAACTTTGAAAGTCTTTATGTTGGAGCAACATGATTTGAAATCTGAAGGAAGGTCTGTGGGTGCTCATACTCTGTCTAGGGAGTATAAGGATCGGGGTGTGATCTGACCTATAATGGGATAATATTGTGACTAATATAGGATGTGGCAATGTAGCGATGTTGTTGGTGAAGCAGTGATCGATATGCTCATAAATCAAAGCATCCCCTCGATTGTTGCTCCACGTCCATGCCTTGCCTGATGTAGGTGGCTCAATAAGAGCTAATCGAAAAATACAGTCATTGAACATCTCCATGTTACAGGCCTTAGGGATTTGCCTGCCTTGACGTTCACTAGTATTATGAACATAGTTGAAGTCACCTGCTAGGTACCAAGGAGACTCAACTAATGTAGGGTAGTCCTTCACGTACTGAACTAGGTCTGCCCAAAGAGTTTTCTTTTCTTCGGATCTATGTGATGCATAAATGACTGAAAAGGTGAACTCTTGGGTGAGATCTCAAACCATCATAGTGATATGTTGGGATCCCTCGACTAGCAACTCCATAGAGTATGGTTTAGTCCAAAAGAGCCAAATATGATTTGTGGGGTTGGAGTGAAAATGATCCATACCCAAACGCCTAAGTAAGGTTTGGATACGATCTGATGATATCATTAGCTCAATGAGGCCTACTATATCTAATCGGTACTGTCTGATAAGGCTAGCTATATAGAATTAGGTTTTAAGGTTACCTATACCCCGACAATTCCATATGATACTAGGTATCATGATCTAATGAGTAGCCCCACGAGTCCTAGATCTCGTGGAGTAAGGTGAGCGTCTAGTGAGTCGTGTGGTCCTAGCCTCCGTCTGATATCCCTCCTCTAGGTAGGTAGTCTCAATGTCAATCTTAGATCCACCATCCTCATGGGTACCAGTCGTGTGGCTACTAGTATCGTGAACACTAGATGAAGAGGGTGGGTGCGGTGCTTGACGATTCGTCAAGCACTATCTTCTATCGAGGTTCTCCCTAGAATCAGCAGGTGGTGGATCAAGTATAGGAAACTGATTTGACAGGTGTAGTGGGAGAGAGGGGGGGAGGGTATAAGAATCAAAAGGGGGGGCTACGTAAGATGTACTAATAGGAAGTATGTTGGGGGTAAGCCCTCCTCGTAGATCCTCGACGGGGATCTGAGGGAGATGAGTAGTGCCCAAGCCTATACCCTCAGAGAAAAAGGTAGACCTCAGTCGGTGGGGACTAAGAGGTGAAGGACTCCTACTATGTGGAGAAGAGTGAATGGGTGGAGAGGAGCTAGGTGGTGGAGAGACACTAATGGGTGGAGTGGGGGGGGTAAGTATGGGGGGTCAGTTAGCTCGGAGTTTGGTGTTCCTTATAGTAGGAACACTATCGGTCTCCTCAATCAAAGTACTGAGAGCATCAAAAGCATTCGACGTCTGGGCTATCTTTTCTATGTCTATTGAGACAAGAGGTGATGCTCGTGCTACTGTCTTCCTCCCTTTACGAGTGGAAGTGGACACTTGAGGAATGGGATGTGTCGTCGGAGTAGGTAGAGGTGTCTTGTGAGAACCTGTCAGTAGGGTACTAGCCTGGAATGTTGATGGTCGAGATGGAATATGTGAGGTCGGTGTAGGATGACGACTAGACGTAGTCTTTTCTGCCTCAACAATAAAGTTGTCATATGAGAGGGGTGGTAAGTGAAGAGAAGTAGACCCTGATAGTGATGAAGTATTTTTTTGTCGACATGTGTGAATAGTGTGTCCAAAAATCATGCAATGTGTGTAGAAATGAGGTAATCTCTCATATATAATATTTTGGTAGATTTTCTCATCCCCATTTTGCACAATAATCATGCATTGAAGGGGGGCTAAGAGGTCTAACTCTACACATACGTGGGCATATCCTGAACGATTGAACATTTTAACACTTGGATCTAGGCATATAAATGTTCCAACTGCATTGACGGCACCTCTCAAGGAAAACAACCTCACTCTACTCTAGTTTTGATAGGCTTTATTCTCAAAACATTCGAGTGAGAATAGAATTGGCATAAAAAGACATTGAGGAGCTAGAGATCAGCCTACAAACATGATGGGATGAGAGTATTGAAATAGAGCTTGTAAAGAAAAAAGGATAATTGAAAGAGATCCTACTCCAAAATGAGATTTTCTGGTGCTAGAAATCTAGGATAAGATGGTTGAAGGAAGTATTAAAAAAGGCATTGAAGAGCTAGAGATCAGCCTACAAACATAATAAGATAAGAGTATTGAAACACTAAATTCCTCCACATGACAACAAGGGTTAGGAACCACTTGTCCAACCTACATGAGTTAAGGGAGGAATTTGCACATAATGAGGATTGATTAATAGAGGCGGTAGGAAATATTTTGAAGCCTTGCTCAAGATAAAGCAGATATCAGGGAACCTTGAAATTGTGAGATTACATACCTAGATGTGTGTCACCAAAACAGAATGATGCATTATGTCAAACCCCAAACAACGAGGAGATTAAGGAAACCCTATTCGGTATGAAGGTAGACAACACCCCCCGACTAGATGGTATGAGCGTAAATTTCCTTATTGCATGTTGGGATATAGTTGGAAAGGATCTCTATGAGGCAGTTAAGAAATTTTTTGGGAAATCTAATTTACCACGTTCGTGGAAGTCCACATTCATAGCCAATCATCACACATGTAGCAACTATAATTGATCAAAGTTTCAGAAAAATCATCTAATGCAGAAAAATAGGTCAAAATTTTAAAGTGAATTTTTGAGATTTCTACCTATTTTGAGGTTAATTCTTTAGCTTGAGGTTTCCCTTGTCTCATCTTCTCATAATAGTTGTTCAATGTGACTATTAATATAAGTCGCAACACCAAATAGAGGTTAGACAATCAATTTCGAATTTATTCATGAATTAATATCCTTAATCAGTCTTGCAAGGTTAGATTTCCAATCTTTGAATGCTTTTAAAAAGAAACTTTTCTCTTGAGGTTGATTTTGCTCAAATAAACCTACCACATTCAACAAAGAAAGTTAAATGACATGATTTAGTGGATATTGTTCAAGCCAATTTCTCCTAAAATCATATCAAATTTTGCTCGATATCTCTGCACAAAATTCCTTAGAGCTCACTTACCTTGTTCTTTAGAATTTCTCTAAGTGATTGACTAGTATCCATGTCACCTTGTTTGTTGTAGATAAAACTCAAGAAACTAAAAGCATCTGCATTAAAAACAATATGCATCAAATTATTTAGTGCTTGAAATTCCCCCACAATAGTGCCATTTGATGAGTTAGATTTTCTACATGTGTCATTAGTCCTTAATCTCCTCAATCAAAAATAGTATGAGTTATGTTCTAATTTGATTCAGAAAAAACTCGTAGATAGTGGTGAGTCAAGTCGTCTCCTTAGGGAATTTGAGGGTTATTTTTTAATGCTTGTTCTAATGAAGGATGGAATGGGAAAGAGAACGAAGGGTCATGGATTGGACAAAGAGAAGAAGGTGGAACGATGAATCCAGATCTGATTTCTTAGATCTGGTCGGCGTAAGAACGAGAATCAATTGTTCGTATCTTCACCTATTTAATTCCGAATTAAAATCTAACCTAAACTAAACCAAACATAATTTGCTTCATCTTGAAATTGACCAAGTGTCACTATTCCTTTTTCCTTACTTCCGCCAAGAAGAGGCGTTCACTTGAAGTAGTGGGAGAGACCTCATTCAAGCAAAGATGAGGAACATTATGGATGGGCACACTTGTACTCACACGATGTGGAGCTCGAAAAACCCTAAACCCCTCTAGGCTAGCTGAATCGCCAAAGGCTTTTGACGTGACTCAATCGTTGTATATTAAATCACGCAAATATAAAATTTATAAAACTAGAAAATATGAATTTTTAGTTATTTAGAAGTATTTTAAAATAAATATATCAATTATAATTCAATAAAAATTCCAAAAATAGCGATAATTTTTTAGGTCAATCACAAGGATGTAATATAATATCTGGTAATTATTTAGAATTTTTCTCAATGAATACGATTTTCTTACGAAATTTATACTAGGAAATAAAAAAGAAATATATTTAAAATTTACAAAAAAAAAGAAATAAGGGTGCGGACGTCAGGATGACATCAGCGCCCAGCGAATGCGAATCAGGTGAAAATAGAGTTCTGCCCGGCGATTCTTACATAAGTAATTATAGACGACTTAATTAATCAAATTAAGATCTGTAAAACCCAGAAGAATCGTAATTGAATGAAGTATAGTTTGGTAAATTAAAATCACATAAAGTATCACTAAATGAAGTGTAAATTAAATTAAAAGCAGGAAAACAGAGTTCCAGCGTCGCGATGTACCGAAATCCTAAGCGTTTGAGAGGATCGTCATGTAGTGTCCACGGCCTCGAAGGCTCTCCTTGGACAAAGACGACGTGGGCAATCTCTAGATCTTCTCACGAAGTCTAGAGATCAATGAAGTGGGTCGTCGAATTGTCTCCGACGACTGTCACCCGACGGAGTAGAAAAATAGCGACTTTACGGCTCTTCGGTGGCTGTCACCCGACAGAGAGGAGCTGGATGGAGGTAGGGCGCGTGTCAGGGAGCTTCATCCTCAGGTCCGCGTAGCAAGAGGAGGCTCTTCATCGCATCTGATATGCTCTCAGGAGGTGGCGACTGATCTCCTAGTGGATCGTCCTCTTCCCGACGATAGCTTGTTCGTCGATCAATCGGAGATGATTTACTCAATGGATTCGCGATCCTTTTATCGCGAATTGTTCAGCAATTTTAGTAGCATTACTCCGCGAATCCCATTGACGAGATTTTTGCCGATGATCTAGCGATTCTCGTTGCTTAATCCTTCACTAGCGATCTGCAGGAAAGTTGCGATAATCAGATAAAAATATATGAATTTTAACTTTGGAAGGATTCAAACCCACGCCGGTCACCCACCTGTGAGGAAGGTGTGACACGGGTTTAGTCCCACATCGGTTGTGCGCCGATTTTTCAGGCGAATATATAGTAATGTTAACTTTGTAGGCGAAGTCCCTTCTCTCGTGTGTACGACCACTCCTTGCCCCACAACCGGCTGGCCATCGGTAATGTGGAAGAGGAGTGGCACACACGTGCCCCTATCGGTCCAAGCTAAGCCGCTCGAGCCCCTACTCACGGCTACTCCCCGACTGTGCTTCCGACCTGCTTGCGGGCTCAGTTGACCGGCGGGTCCCCCCATTTTACAATATGTTTTATTTTTATTTCTTGTTCTTCATTTATCTCAAAGGTAAGACTGTAAAAATCGTATAAAATCACATAATTACCCAAAAATTCACGTTAATCAATTGAAAACCAAAAATCATTCTTTAACACAAATATAAGTCTATTTATCATGAGTTAAGGCAAAAACTATATTATTTACTAATTATTAACTCATAAAAATGAAGACTTATCAACTTCCTTCATCAAAAGCTGTTTGTAACATTAGTTTTCCAAAACATATAGGGTGGTGTTCCCCCTCTCTCTCTTCTCTAATTTGCCTCTCACACGCTTCTTGCGTACACATGAGAAACTATCCAAAGGTTCAAGTAGCTTCCTCTCCCACGTGGCCACACTTTGTTCGATCGGTGGACTCTCTTGTTTTGTGTTCTCTCCTAAGCCATCAAATCTTTCTCCTGCTGAAATGCCACCTCCTCACTCCTATGAGTGACGATTAAGCTGTTGTATCACAACTGTTGATGGAGTGATTACAACTTGAGGTAGAAATTCTTAAAACACTAGAAAATGGTTAGAAAAATCATAAAAGAGTTATATTTAATGTAAACTAGAAAACTATCTTTATTAATGTAAATAACATATTAATAATCTTATAGAGCTGTAAATATGACTAACTCACAGTGTATTATAGCACATTATTCATGTGCTATTAGAAGGTGAGTGACACACACATGTGTGGAGCGAGGCCTTCACTACTCGAGCCCAGCTCGTGGCTCCCCTGATCTGGGTCTACCTACTTGAGTACTAGCTTGGTAGTAGGTAGAAGATTTTTTTTTATCTTTTATTTTGTTTATTTTAATAATAATTAAAATGCTAAGTATTTTAACTTTAGACTTTTAAAATTAACAACATATCCTATATTTATTCTACAAGTTAAAAAAATAAAAACAATTAATAAAAATAGTTTAAACAAAGAAGTCTAGCTTTAACAGACACCATGTAACAAGTCCAAAATAAGAGGAAAAGAAGATGAAGCTCAAACTACCGTGTATGCACTACAAACGTATCACTAAGGGGATAAATGTCATGATTAATTTCTAAGCCCTCAACTCTTTTTGGATTGAAAGAATGATCCAGAATATTGTGTTCTTACAAATTACCAATCAATGAAAGCAATTAACAGAAAAAAAGAACACAAACACACACACAAGTCCCAAACATTATAAAAAAGTAACACAAATGACACAACAAGCCATACATAGTGCAAGGAACACTAGAGCTACAAATCATGGTGAAGAAAAGAAAATAAAGGTTACCTAAAAGGAAAAGGCTTATCAAAAGAACATGGAGAACCAAAAGATCAGAAACTAGAATCTTGGGGCATGACATCTAGAATCATAAAAGCATAAGAAAAAGTAGTCCGAAAAAAAAGAGAAGATGAAAAAAAAGAAAGTAAGAGTTGTGAAAGGTCCAAAAGACAATAAGTTCTTTCCCCTCTGAAAAATAGAAAAAAAAACCCAAAAAAATGAAAAAAGAAGTGAGGAAGAAGAAGTAGGGAGAAATGAGGAAATGAAATCAAAAAAGCAAACCTCTTACTTAAAATACAAAAGATCTTGTTTCCTACTATAAAGATAGATGAGGATCTCTATGTTGTAAGATAAATCTTAGAACTAGACAGAAAGTCTAAATTTGATCAACGTCAACCTCAAGGATTGATATCTATAGTGCTGCCTATTGGCATGTGGAAGTGAGCTGGAAGGATATAAAAAAAAGGGAAGGGGAAGAGAGGTAAGAATTAAAAGGAAGAAAGTAATTGACAGCCTTGAGAAAAATAATCATATTGAAAGTATACAAAATCATGGACAAATCATGCCTTATGATATAACAAATCAGACTTTTATTACCATATGTTGTGGGAGAACTTGGATGTCATATGCATGTCTAAGGGAGAAGAATGGAGATAGAGGAGTAGAGACAAAAAGCAAAACAATCTTAAGCCATGGAAATGAACTAGAGGGATGGTCTTCCCAACCACAAAAGAGAAGCGACAAAAACAGTTAAAATGACCAATGGCCAAGTTGGTATTAAGAAAATATAATTGTCTTCACCTAGTTTGCTGGTGGTCCTCTTACAGACCAAGAATCATTGAGAAGCATAAAACCTCAAAGTGCATGATTGACTTATCCTAGTCATGTGAGCCTACAAAAGAAAAGCCCAAGGAGAGAAAGTTGATAAAAAAAAGAAATAGGGTTCAATCCATCACAACAGACTACATATGGGCCGAATTAGAAAGGCCCAATGAATGAGAAACACAAAGCCAAGCCCAAAAGGAGCCCCCTAGACTAATTCATAGGTAAACAAGGCCATCAATTCCCCACTTAACAAACTAATGTGGTACTTACGTCTACTACAAAACCATGTATGCACAAATTTGACCCCAATAGTGTATCTTGAGATCATTCATCAATAGGATTTTCCTTATTATAAAAAAAGAACCCATAACCTTATGCCTTAAATCCTTATCCTGAAACCCCAAAACCCGAAACCCACACCCCTAAACCCTAAACCTAAACTAAAAACTTGAAATCCTAAACCCAAAATCTTAAGCACACTCCAAAACCCATTCCTCATGGCCAGAAGCAAAGTGGTAAAGAGGTTACGTGTATCCCCTAATTAGCCTACCAGGCAAGTTTGAAGTTGGACTAGCAATGGGCAGTCTAACCCCAAGTCCAAGTAAACCAACTAAACTACTGGTCATCGACCAGTTCTCAAATAGTTGAATGCCAACCAAACTCAAAGAGAGAAGTGCCCCCCTTATTAGTAGACCATAGTCACATGTGTCGAAGAATATAGCAATGGATGGTTGTATGTGCTTTCTTTTTAGAATACACAGGACTTTAACCAAAAAACTAAAATAAACCCTAAACCTTAAGACCATAGATCTTGAACCCCAAACTAAAAAAAAAACCTATTTGTGAAAAAAAATATTATATCTCCTCGAGCTCAAGTGATTCCAATGGCTCCAAGGAGGGGGAGACCATTGCCCTCGGAGGGTGGGGGGGGGGAGAGGAGGAATTAGAGGAGAAGATGATGCTTGGGTGAACTATCAGTATTTATCTTGATGGTTAGGTCCTGAAGTAGAAGAGAATCAATTGCAAAAGACAATATGAAGACCAACCAAATATTGGAAGCACATACTCCTATTCCACATTATAATGAAAAAGGAGATGCATCAAGGAAGTAGGAAACTTTGAAGGAAACTCAAACTTCAAAGGCGTAGATACATGACAAACTTAATTTAAATTCGTAGAATAATTTACAATTTTGTTCAATTGTAGATGTAGTGTCCACTAAACAAATGCATAAAATCACTCAAAAGAACAAACAAATTATAAAAACAAATAGGGAGGGTATTAAATCGAATGTTGATGACAATCTAGTTAATGATAACAATACAATCTCAGCATCACTCAATGTTAACTCAATTCACAAACAGACCACAAGATATGCAAATTCTACTTCTTTTGTGATATATGCAAAGATAACATGGAATGAGCACATCGGCCCATAATATGTTTAGACTAAATCATAAAGACCACGCTACATTCAGGAAGGTATACCCACAATGAAATTCATGGAAGATGAGATTGAATAGTTAGCTGAACCATTTGTAGACGATATGGTAGGAAAATATAGCATAAACAGGCCACTATTGATTACCATTAGAGATGAACTTATAAGGCTGAGAAAGTTAGAAGGGAGCATCTTTGTAGGGCTGTTAGACATATGACACATCATAATTAGATTTGAGATGAATTCAGACTTTAGATTTATATGGAGTAGAACCCTCTAGAACATCATAAAGGAGGCAATGAACACTTTTTGGTGGTCACCATTTTCCTCTGCTGGTGTTGACTCTCCCCCAGCCCTGATGTGGATAGGATTCTCAGGGGCATCAGACCTCACTTTTTAAATCCAAAAGCAGGGTTCGGGGCAACGCCCCGAAACCTAAACCGGAGGTTGATTCTGCGCACTCGCCCGATGGAGGACCTCGATGCTCCCGTGGCGAAACGGGCGGCTGCTGGAATCGTCGCGCGAGAGGGCAATGGACAGTCGTGCGGCGGGGAAGAATCACGCGTGAGTCGGCTGAGGGCGTATGGCTGCGTCGGCTGCCGACGACCTGAAAGCGGGGCCCACGACGAGTCAACACTCGTCGACGTGAATGTTGTCGTCTACCGCCGTTGGTAGACAACAATGCGCCAGAGGGCGGACAGTGCAATCGGCGGCGAGAGAAACTGGATGTTCGCTCTTGAATGGTGGATCACGGGGGGGTGGGGGGGTGGAAGGGGGAGTCGTGCGCTCGTAATGGGCGGACGGGCGTAGGAGGATCGCCTCTCAGCGGCGGCGGCGGTGGCGGCGGCAGCTGAGAGGAAATCTTAGGGTAAATTCTGAAAATAATGTCTAAATTTTCAAAATCCACCACCAAAACCGTTTATTACAGCGGTAATCCTATTTATAGAGTCAAGAATTCGTTAAAGGAAACTAAATGAAAGAAAATCCTAATAATAAATAAAATTCGGATCTTGGATCCTAGGTTGACAATGTCGACGTGGCATGACTCCTGTGCTGGTCTTCCCCTCCTGTGGTGGCGCCGACCCTTCCAATGGTGGGGCTGAGACGGTTGCCCCACCAGGCCTTCTTCTGGCCGAGCCACACGAAGCCGTTCTGGCGGTTGATGCCCATCTCCTCGACGTTCTCACGGTTTCAGAAGGACACACGAGGGAGAGAAAGAGACAGGCGGAGAGAGAGACACAGAGAGAGGGAGAGGGGGGAGAGGGAGAGAGACAGAGACAGAGACAGAGGCGTAGAGAGAGACACAGAGAGAGGGAGAGAAGGGGGGAGAGGGAGAGACAGAAAGAGGGGGGGAGGGGAGGAGAGGCTCCGGTTTTTCCCCCCAAAAGCGGTCCGCTGATCCGCCGAACCGTCTTGATCCGCGGCTTTGCCCGATCCAACGCCCGATTTGGCCGATCCACCGTGATCGTTGCCCCATCCGCAGGTCCACCGTGAACCATCTTAACAGTTCCCGACGGGAGAGAGGAGCGGAAGACCGAAGAAAAAGAGGGAAAAAGGAGAAAGGAGAGAGGAAAAAGAAGCACATTGCCGTGGCCTGTTCACCTTCCGCTGGGGAAGCTCTTCGACGGGAGGAGGGTGGCCGTGAAGCAACCTAATCACCTCCTCCTTCCTTCCTTCCTTCCTTCCTTCATTCTTTCCTTTTCTTTTCTTTTCTTGTTTTTCTTTTCTGTTTACGGAACCGAAAAGCGGCTGGTGGGCGCCGCCACCGTCGGAGTTGCAGGGAAGAGCGGCGGAGGGTTGCAGCTGGAGTGAGCGGCGTGGTACGAGATCTGCGTCGGGACGACGAGGGGGCTGCTGTACCTACACGAGGAGTTGCGGTTGAGGACCGTCCACAGGGACATGAGGCCCAGCTACGTGCTCCTCGACGCTGATGTAAACCCAAAAATCTCCGACCTTGGCCTCGGCAATCTCTATGAAGAGAAGATGACCCACATCATCGTGGTCTACTCAGTATGTGGTCCCGCTCTCAAGAATCTAACATCGTTGCGATCTCTCTCTCTCTCTCTCTCTCTCTCATACATATATTGCATATAATTAGGCATCAATATTCTTACGTTTTAAAATGATCGGCCTGGTTCAATTTTAAAATTTGAAGTGCAGCTGGACATTCCCTTTTTTTTATATGATATGATCGAAAGGAAATTGAACTCCATGTGAAACATTATATATACTCAAGCCTGCATTTACCATCCGAATCACTGTCATAGTTATTTCTTTTATGTTTTGATAATGTTCTCTCTCTAGCTTCTTGCTTGTAATAATTTCTGATTTTTTTTTTTAATCTTTTCCATGTATTATAGTTGTACAACATAGTGCTCATGAATATAAGAAGACAAATTAATATATTACTTGCATTTAGACCATGTTTGGACAATTATGATTAGCTACATGGTTTGAAATAATAAAATGATTGTGAAAATACTCCTCAAGTGCATATTAAATTTTTCATGAAATTGAATTTGCGAGATCTACTCTTTATATTTTAGTAGATATCACCCAGTAGGTATTGAGAGTCTATTGAACATTTCAAGATGATTGAAGTTCTAAATTCCTCAGTCAAAGTAATCATAGGGAGAGGTCAAAAGCTTGCCATGAAAAAACTCGTGAGGAAAAAGCTACCTGTCTACATGTGGAAGAAAGAAAGAAAAAAAAAGGCAGAGTGAAGCTCCAAAAATCGGGCTTTTAGACAGGGGAAGTGCTTATCCACTCTCCTCTCGTCAAAAACAAAAACCCGTGAGGAAAAAGCTACCTGTCTATATATGAAAGAAAAGAAAAAGATAGAGTGAAGCTCCAAAAATCAGGCTTTTAGACAGGGGAAGTGCTTATCCACTCTCCTCTCGTCAGTAAAAAGGCATGTGAGGAAAAAGCTACCTATCTATGTATGAAAGAAAGAAAGGAAAAAAAAGGACAGAGTGAAGCTCCAAAAATGGGGCTTTTAGACAGGGGAAGTGCTTATCCACTCTCCTCTCGTCAAAAACAAAAACCCGTGAGGAAAAAGCTACCTGTCTACATATGAAAGAAAGAAATAAACAAAAAGGAGACAGAGTGAAGCTCCAAAAATCGGGTTTTTAGATTGGAGAATTGCTTGTTCATCCTCCCTACAAATAAAAGACTGTGTTAATAGAATGGAAAACATTCTTGAGTGCTAGATAGAGTTTTCAAATATCTACTGGGTAATATTTACTAATTAAAAGTGTTGACTTTGCATTGATATAAAGATGAAAATTTGAATGCAATCTTGAGGAGTGTTTGCACAATTGAGATAAAATTCACCCTTGATACTTGTTGGAATTTGAGGCATGTATAAGGTAAAAATGTTTAGTTATAATTTATCTTACCTTTAAACATGAGATTTTCAATCATTATTAGTTCGAATTTGAATTCTTATGAGTACCACCAAGAGATTAGTAATGATTTAAGTAATGTGGATGTTAATTTGTCATTTAACATATTAATCTAAGTAAAATGATGATAAATGTCACATTAAGTAATGTCAAATGTGACACATCAAATGAAAAGTGTCATAATAGATTATAGAATCCACTTCATAAGTTATTGCCTAATCTGCATGCTATTTTTGAGAAATTATTGCTTGATTTTCTAACTTGTGTCCTATCGTTGTAATTTTTTGAGAATCAAGAGGACATCGTTTTTTATGATTTTTGTGAAGCTTAAATCAGAAGCATGGCAATATGCAAGGTTTTGACTGATTCAAATCTTTGTTATTTTTACTTGAGAGTAATTATAGTTTTGATCATTTTTTAACTGTTGTTTCACTGTGGCCAAGACATTCTTCTTTGACTTTTGTTAGATGTTTGTTTGCCCCAAGTCATAAATGGATTGAATGAGGAATGAAGTATGTTGGTACTAAAAGGTAGAAAGTGAGCTTGCTCTTTTTTTCCTCTTTTCTCACCACACTTGGAAAGTGTTTGTTACATTTTCTTGTGATGGCCCAATCATTTTTCTCTCCCAGTATCATTTTTTTTCTTTTTAGTCTATTCAAGGTTTCTAGAAGACCATGACAAGGTAAAATTTCTCATATACCATGTGATGTGTTTTACTACTTTAAAGCATGCAATAGTTTGGATATGTATTATTCTCCTTATTTGAGTCAGATTATTTCATTAGGCATATGTATAGAAATATTAATCTCTTCATTTGATTCAAGTTGTTTTTTTATGTCATGCATATTTCATAGTTCAAATTAGATAATTTTCATCATACTCCAAATGCTTTATTATTCAAATAAATTTTCTTTTCTAGATAGATGGTGAATTGTTTAATGATGATGTCAACAATGTCCTTGATGTTGTCAGATTTCTTACAGTCATGTCAATTTACAATAATTTTCTGCCCACTAAAAGGTGATCTAACTCTCTGATAGCATAGAACTAGTAAGTGCACTAGATATAACTATCTTTGTTTTTATTGAGTAAGAACCTCTTGTTGCTCAAAGTCCTAGTGGAGAAATCTCCTACATAGCCCAATCTCAAGATAAAGATGCACTTGTCAGTGCTGCTGGTCAATTGCATATGTTTCTTGTAAATAGAAATGAAAATGTTCTCAATAAACCTTTTGAGGCACACCTTTTGTTGCTTGATGGCTCTTTTAAAAGTATTTATTAATTTATTTCACTTTGATGTGTCTTACTATAGATTTTTGTTGTTTATCTTTGACTTAGGTGCTTATTCTTTAAACTTTTTTATTTTTACAGAAGTAAATTTCAATGCCTCAGCTGTTCGGTATGAGCTGCTGGAGTTCACATCTGATACTTCTCTTGTCTGAAGGAGCAGACAAAGAAATTCTCTCCTTTGGCTGCAATGGTAATATCAGTTGGTCTCTCATTTACATGCTGATTATGTCTATGATCTCATTATGATATCCAACATTTGAAATTACTAATTGTTGGGACGTACTGAAGTTCATTAGTCTGGATTTAGTGACGACTTTTCAATCTTTCAGATTGGTGGGTAGTTTTGACTAAGAATTTTGTTGCTGCAGTTTAAGGAAGGTACTCCCAATTAATTTCTATTTTCAGGTTTAAGCTATTTTTGTTCCCTATGTTTGTTGCGTGATGTTTTGGAGTCCTTATTTCAATCTTAAAATGCACTACGTGATTATTTACCTTTCAATTTCTTGCAAATAAATGTCTTGGACATTTCAACTTGATTTTTTATTTTTACTTATATTTTTTATAACGTGTGCTTTTCAATATCCTCTAGTGATAACTTTCATTCTTCATACTAAGGAAAATAAGCATCCTATAGATTGATTGGATTATAATTTCAGATGAGTTTCTTAGTTTGACTTTTATGGGTGGGACTAAGGTTTAGAAAATCCATGTTGCAATCCATATTTGAATGATTACATGGACAATCATTTAGATCACATGTAACTTAGCCTCAAGAGTTGAAGATCGGGATGATTCATGCCATAGATCTTCCCTAAACTACCTAAGGCATATATGCTGATTTGCACTAATACAAATGTACCTAAGTAGGCTAATTTTTCTATTTTTGTATTTCTGTAATGTTATTCCCTGTGATGTGTTCATAAGTCTACCAATTTAGTGATCAGGTCTCTAGATTCTAGGGAAATTTTCATATGATTCAATAAGTTTCTTAAAGCATAAACTCATTTTTTTTAAAAAGGGATAATACAACTATAGAATTTATAGACTTGGCATGCAACATGTGTGGAATATGGATCTCAGAAAGGTATGAACTCATTTTTCCACTAGTATATAAATAATTAAATAGGATTTCATGAGATAGATCAAACTAGAAAGTTTTCTCATGATATTAATTAATAGACATATGTAACCTAGGTCATATGATTGACTTCCTTGTTTACGTGTCACTAATGCCTAAAGAGATTACAGCAAGTGGGGATGCAGGAGTGGCCTGAGTGAAGATAAAAAAAGCTGAAAGAAGTGTGGTTTATTTAGGAAGTTTACTTTACATAAGCTCCCTGCTTTGATGTTTCATGCCAAAGAAACCCCATTGATCATAGAGAGAAAATATGAAACCCTCATTCAGCAAGATGGCCACAAAATTAAGGGTAATATAAATAATCCTGCCTTGTAGTAATGTGGGTAACTTTGTTGAAGTGTGTCCAAATGTGTCATAAATGTTGCAATTTTTTTATGCGATTTTCATTTTCCTCTTTAATTGTTAGTTGCTAAGAGAAGTAGTAAGATTTGGAGAACCAAATGATATGGTCAAAGTTTGGTCCACTAGAAAGATATTATTTCAAACTTGGATTTCAACCATCTAAATAAGGGCATGAATTATTGAAGGGAGAAAGTGTGGTTTATACAAGCCCACATAGTAGATTTATTTAATTGAATTTGATGTAATTAAGGAGAGAGAAATGAGTAGAAGTAAGGACTCTCACTCAAAATCACTCAATGGCCAAAACATTTAATTTTGGGCAAAAAATGGATCATTTTCTTCTTCCTGTTGACATTGACGGTGACACTTGATGGTGGTCATTTTTAAGTTTGGATTAGTCCCATCTTTGTTTGCAGAATGGATTTATGCATCAAAAATCAATTTCAAATTCATTAGTTCACCTCAATTCCGTGTCAAAGTAGAATTTTTAATTTTTAATCTAATTTAATTTCGTTTTCTTAATAGTTTATTGTCCTGAAATGATTTTAAACTTGTTTATAATTCTTATCCTTAAATTTTTTGTGTAGATGCAAGTGAAAAATTATCATCAAGCACATAATAACGAACCACCTCATCCATACGTAGACTGGCCCGAGTTTCCAAACACATCAGCATGGGCTCAACTTCCACTGGTATCTTTTTATCATCTTCTTCCATACTTCGTATTGCCATCGTCTTCTTCTGCATATCTTTCTTTCTTATTTTCTTGCCGGCTACTTTTTTTCTCTTGCATTCGCCGTTTTTGCCGTCTTCCAGTGCTCAGAGAGAGACTTATCCGCTTCTCGCACCTTCTCCTCTCTTCTCTTAGTGTGATTTCTGCTCAGTCCTCTTTAGTATTTCTGTTGTGATTTATGCTTCTCATTTCCACAGGTTGCTGCATTCTCATTGCCATCGGGGCTCACTTCATGCTGCTCTTCGGCTCCTCTTGCAGCTCACGTGTAGGAGCTGTGGTCAGCATCGAAGCCGTGGACAGCTGTGCGCTGTCTTCTCCTGCCAGACAGCTGTTCTTCCACCCCATCGTCACGGGGGAGGGGGTCATGACCGTCACAAGGTCACAAGGTGAGGGCGCGAGGAGAGCGAAAAACGAGCCTAAGGCCCGGGGGGGGCTCATGACCGTCACTAGGTCATCAGAGGGGAGAGTAGAGGAGGGGGGCCTCCGCCTGGCCCCCAAAATCGCGCGAAGGTGGCACAAGGGGAGAGAGAAATCGGGGCCAAGGAGCCCCCGCCCCACCGGTGAAGAGGGGGGGGGGGGGTGCTCTCGCCTCACAAGGTCATCTGAGTGCAAGGAGGGTGGTGGGAGCACGAGGAGAGAGAAATTTGGGGAAACAATTGGCATGTGGTCGGCGCCTCGTCAAGGATCCGACGAGCGACCCCATGCATCCCCGATCTGCAGCACACCAACGTGTTGCCTCGTCCTCCCTCATGGGTGCGCTGCAACGATTGCGTCCCTCCCGCAGCACGTGGCAGTTACGCCGCACATTCCTGTCGTGTCGACTTGTGCCTACGGTGAGGGTGCTCACTGGTGCCTGTCATACGGTGGCGACTTGTGCCTTCGCGTGCTGACACCAGCCCATTCTTGTCGTGTCGCCTCGCCTACATCGATCGCTGTGTGACTGACTACACCATACCTAGTGAAGGTGCTCACTGGTGTCGCGTGCTTGCGATGTACTGCTGCCCATGTCATACCTAGCCGCTGCTCCCGCTGACACCAGGCCGCTCTGTGCCATATTGTGTCGACCCACCTCGCCCAAGAGGGGTTTGAGGGTTGGGGGTTGTGGGAACCTAATGACTATCACAAGGTCACCGGAGGGGAGGAGGGGGGCTGCATCTGCCGCCAGAATCACTCGAGTGGGGGCACATGGGGAGGGAGAAATCGGGGCCAAAGATCTCCCCGCCCACTTGTGAAATAGGGGGAGGTGAGGTTGGTGTGTGCCTCGACCATCAATAGGTTATCTGAGGGGAGAATGGAGGGGGGGTCCTCTACCTGCCCCCTAGATCATACGGGGTGGGGGAGGAGGCTGTGCTCACCACGCATCTTTCGCGTATGCCTCGGCACCCTATTCCTACATATGCCGACACAACACTAGTTAGTGAGGGTGCTCACTGCTGCATGCCTGCCATGTACTGTAGTCAATGCCACGTCATGCCGCTTCTCCTGCCATGTACTCAGTGCCCTGTTGACCCACCTAGCCTAACAGGTCTATGGGGGGAGGGGGGGGGGTATTGTGGGGTCTAAACGCTGGAGCCCTCAGCCCCACTTGTGAAGAGGGTGAAGCGGGGGAATGATATGGAGAGGGGTTTGTCATGACCATCACAAGGTCATCGGAGGGGAGAGCTGAGTAGGGGGGTTGTGGGAGCTATGGTAGAGTGGGAGCAGGAGGAGAGAAATTAGGGAAAGAATGGGAGCGATGGGGTCTCACGTAGCGTAGATTTCTGGCTGCTGCAACTCTGCAGTAAGGTTCACCATGTGCATGCCTCCAAGTGTTGACACCAGCCCATTCCGCCATGTTGCACCGCACCTGCCTACGTTTCCGTGTGCCTGGTTGCACTGTCTTACCATGCCATGTGGTGCCGGCACCATGCCTTACATCAGTGAGGGGGCTCACTGGTGCCTATCATACCACTGCTCTTGCGTATGCATACCTATGCATGCATGTGCCTACTCTTTAGGCATGTGGTGAGATTTTGCTGCTGGAATATCGAGCTGACTAGTTAGGGTTGTGCCATCCTTCCCCAATCACAGCCCACTCTCCGGTGAGCACCGCACTTGCTGTGTGCACTCTTGCAAGCCCTTCATCTTGCATCAAGACAATGTTGAGGGGGTCTTCTTCGCCCCACCTCCACTTTTCTCCCACTTAGAGTGCAGACATAGGGTCCTGTTTTGCCCTCCTTACTCTAGAGATAGAATAGGGACTTGGCCAACCAACAAGAGGGGTATGTGCCACCAATGAGTTGATGACCTTCCTTTGGCTGTCTCTTTGTGATAACATTAGGTCCATATGTGTTGCCTCTCTGAGCAGAAGTTGTGAGTCACCCCACTATCGACCATTGCAAGCATAGTCTGATCGTTGATGGTGATCACCATGTAGATCAGCTTATCTCTATTGATCCACCTAGTCTTGATGTTGTTGTTATACACCTAGGACCTATAGGGGGTTTAGAGTTGGTGTACACTCCTCCACTTCTTGTTGTGTTGTCATCATGTTGACAGCTCGCTTTGGGCAGTCCTTCCTCAAGTGCAGTCCTTTGCAAGGGGACAAAGGGGTGAGCACATTGGACGTCTATTGCAGCCATCTTGGGTCCTCCTTGACCCTTGGTAGTTGTTGTACCATGGTCTTGTCATAGTTTCCCTTGGTGTTCCTTCCTTAGTTCTCTTGCTATTTGGCCCCTCTTGACATCTCATTAGTGTCAAAGCTTTGCAAGTCAATGAGCACATTGGACCTTGCCATTGTTGACTTGAGGTGATGAGCATTTCAATGTTGACTACCTTATCCTCTTCTAACATACCCTTAATGTTGAGGATGACTAAAGAGAACCTCTTCACATTTTTCATGTAGTCCCCATTAGAGGAAGTTGTTGAAGAGACATCCTTGCCATACATTATTTGTTAGTGGATCGAAATTGCTCCCTCAACTCGTAGGGGAACTAGTTATATAGGGGGAGTATGACTTGTCCATCCTCATCCTTCACCACAATTTCGCATATGTTGCTAAGTACATGATAGCTCGCTAAATGTGCTTGTTAATTCTTTGAGTTATATAATTAAGATGTCAATTTTTATCTATGTTTATGGTTTATCTTATTAAAAAATACATATTAATATATATTTTCAGAAAAACAAAGTTTTATGTATTTACATTGATTTATTGATATTTATTTGAAAATAAAAAGTTAAATGTGATTGTGAGTTACATTAGTTAAATACAAAATTTTAATATTAAAAATTTCAAGATGAGATGTTTTGTAAAAGAAATTTAATAATGGGGATTTTATTTAAACTTTAAGCAATTTAAAAAAAAACCTGAATTTTTGTGAATTTATTATGATGAGATAATAAAGGAAGATGGTGGGTTGGAAGTTAGGAGGTCAAGAGGCACATAAGGCCAACATAAGCAAGTTGGAGAGCAAGGAATGAGGAAGATCTCATAATCAAGGGGGTTGTGACCAATAGAATTTTGTGTTTTATTCTTTTATTATAATCTTATTTTATGTCTTTTTATTCTTTGGGTGACAAGCATTGATTAGAGAGATCTTATTTTTGAATTAAATTAATCTAAGTATTTTGTTCTTCAAGGAAGAAAAAGATTTTTATTCAAGGTTATAACATTTAATTTAAATTTTAACGAATAATTAAAACTTTCTTAGGTTTAAAGAACTTTGCTATGTGATTGTGATTTACAACAAAGTTTGATTATAGTTATAAAATTATTTTTTATCACAAAATTAATTATTTTAATTTACTCTTGATTAACAATTAATGTGTTTCTAGATTCTAATTAATTTTTTATCTTAGTTTTAATTATTTCAAAACATTCTCTAAATTATTTCATTATTTACTCTTAGAAGTCATTTTATTGACAATCACCCTTCAAATCTTATCATTTTATAATCACTAAATTATTTTTTGCTATTCTTGATTTAATTATCTCACCATTAAAACCTTCTTCTATCTATCTAGAGCTAAATCAGAGAAATAAATTTAAGAAAGTAATTGAGAAAGAAGAATATTAAACATTGAGGTGAATATTATCATTTCTCTCATCTTATTTCATTTGTTCCTTTCTTTTAATTAGTATTTGTGTTAGAAAAATTAGAAATTAATCAATATTAGTTTTTGCCATCCTTGAGGATCAACCCTAAAATTGAAAAGTGATACATTATTCATGTTGTATAGTTATTAGTTCTCACCATCCACTCGGAAGGACATACTTGGAACACTTTAAAGATTTTTTCTTCCTTCTCTCATGGAATACACATGTGGTTAGTGTGTTAGAAAAATGTAGTATTTTGAAACTCAAGGACATCATTGGGTGAGTGAATCCACATAATTGGATGCAATTGTCATTATGCAATCTATTGATCTTCTATGCAGTGTCCACCTCATCTTCAATTGTCTCCCATAAAAGAAGTCATCTTTTATTGATTTCCAAAGTGGCTTCAATTCATTATCAAATTCAGTGTAAATGCTTGTGACTATTTTACTGTTTTACTGCATTGCAAAATTCTTGGGCAACTCCTACACATTGGGGGAATTGAAATTCTTAGACCTTATATTTCAGCACTATACAAAAATACAATAGAAAATTAAAACGCACGTGTTGTTAAAATCAAGCAGTCTTATATTTCATAGCTTTGACATTTTGTTTGACTTTGAGTAATTCTAATTTTTCTTTAGTATATCTGCATTC
This sequence comes from Spirodela intermedia, assembly GCA_902729315.2. NCBI lineage: Eukaryota > Viridiplantae > Streptophyta > Magnoliopsida > Alismatales > Araceae > Spirodela > Spirodela intermedia. The sequence goes on along the minus strand of LR746276.1, from coordinate 13,432 downwards.
CACAATATATATTTGTCTATTATTGTTCACAAGAAAGGAACATACATTGAGCAGTCAATAGTTTCTTGAAATTCTGTGCTCATAATTTGTTCTCCCAAATAATTTACTAAACATTTCCTAACCTTGCGTCTCTCTCCCCTTCCACGATCACTATTCAATGTATCAATGTTAAAGAACATGTTGGCAATTTTTTTCATCTAGGTTGCCTGCATGTTGGTGAAATGGAGAAAAATGATTCTCACATTCTTCTCCCTATGTTTTGTGCTCCATTAAAATATTCTGCTATGTGTTTTCTTTATTGAGATATATTCTTGGAATTTACCCTTTTGATGTTCAGAAACGATTGCTTTAAGATTTTTTATAGTTAAGTTTTTTAATTTGGGCCATAAATAGGTTTATACACGTAAAACTTTCAGATTCCTTACAATAATGGTGAGCCAATAATGGAGGATTTTTTTTGTTAAACATATTGCTGGCAAGCACAAGCAAGATACTTCTAGCTTTTTGTTCCCATAGTGGAATCAACAAAAAGCTATGAAGTTTATGGATGATAAATAAGTGATATATTGAAGGTAATTTTGAACTACTCATTTGAATTTGTAGAACTTTCAATCACATGTTAATTACAAACAAGTATGGATGAGAAAAATTATAAAATTCTGTAGAGAAATTAAAACCTATAGATGACATTCACAAGTTGTCCAAATAGGCATATTGATCTAGTGGAAAAAAATTCAGAGATGTGGAAAATTTGTTTTCAAAATGCCCGAATTTGATGTCCACTAGATGGTGCCAGAGTTAAAGACCCCATATTTCAGCTCTATGCAAAATATAACAGAAAATTGAAACCTAGTGTTGTTAAAATGAAGTTGCATCTTATTTTGTCTATTATTGTTCACAAGAAAGAATATACACTCAACCACAAAAAAAAGTCAAGATTCAACCATAATTTTCCTTGAGTCTTGAAAATATTAGTTGAATCATAAATATATTTTGTTCTTTTTCAAATTGGTTTTTTGTTCTGGGGACTAATTAAAATTTTGGGTTGAATTTGAAATAAAAATGTGTTGAGACTTTTTTACACTTTTTGATTAGTTATGGGGTCTAATTGAAACATGGGTGAATCTCAAATAACTATTTTGTTGAGGCTATTTTCAAATTTTTCATTAACTCTGGAGAAACCCAAGAACAAAGTAAAACTTTAAAGAAGATTTGACAAAGTATTTATTTGAACTTGTACTAAAATTTTTGTTGAGACATGGCATAAATCAAGAATTTAAAAAAGACAATAATTTCTTCTCCCAAATTATCTACTATGCATTTCCTAACATTGTGTGTCGCTACCCTTTCCACAATCAACTTTTAACATATCAATGTTTAAGAACATATTGATAATTGTTTCCATCTAATTTGTCTGTGTCACTAAAATATTGACAAATCTTGTTCACATGCATTAATGGGAGAGACAAGTTGCTTTCAACTCTCTCTCTCTCTCTCTCTCTCTCTCTCTCTCTCTCCTTGGGTTTAGAGTTCCAATTGGCAAGATGGGGAGGCTGGAAATGAAATTACATAGACACTTTGTGAGAGAAATAATGACAATAGAGGAATTTGGATATAAAGCTTTGAAAGAGGGGAGCGGCCTTGCAACTTCTCACCACAACAACATGGTCGCATCTTTCAACCACACCAAAAAATAATAAACCATCTTGTTCACCACCACCTCAAACTCCAGATCAGACAAGAGCTCTAGCTGCTGATTATAATAAAATGGGTGTATTCTCCCCCAATACAATTACTACCACCACCTCCATGCAGTATGTCGATTCACAAGGTTCTATCAATCTCTAGCATTCCACAACACAAGATACAAGATACAGACTAGAGAGAGAGAGAGAGGAGGCCATCTTTGCCTGATATCAGAATGCTTAGAAGCTCTGAGAATAAACATGAACAAAATCTAGCCAGACTGGGGGGGTGGGGGTGGGGGGTAGGGGGGGGGCTACTTGCTCTAATAATAACACCTCCTTGGCGGCTAGTTACTTGGCTAACATTCCGCACCACTTGGGACAATATATGATATGATATGGTATGGTATTCATTCGACACTTCAATAGAAGCCACATGAATATGTGCATGAGGCAGCCGATTAATTGATTGGGTGCTTACTTTGGAGGAGAATTTTAGATTAGATTTTGTTTCTACCACTATATTCAGCAGACTATGTAAAAAGACATTCTAAGATAGTCTAAGATATTCAACATTAAAACAAAAAAAAGTGACCAAAGCCCAGACAAGCTGTATAAATGATCCAAGGATGGGTCAGGCCACCACCTTGTTCACCAATGAATTTATTGCGATCGAATGTAATATACTTGTATTTATTTGCCAAACTTTTCCTTATTAAAAGAGTAGAAGAGACAAAGTACATGCTCATAATCTCCAAGAGGAAAAGCACAACATTGGATGATGATCCACTTCCCACTCTGGACATAGAAAAGAAGAACTACAAGCAAGCAGGTACGTACACAAGGGGCATCACTCATAAAGCTAGATATCTGGTTTTCTACAAGTAGATATTTTCAATGATTTTTTCAATTCTTGGTACATTAATTTCTTATGGTAGTTTTATTCTTTTTACTGCCCAGCCTCACAATTTCTATTTTTTTCAGCATAGCAAAGAAAAATGATCTAGCATGAAAGTAAACTATCTCAAAGCACATTATTCACCTTCATGAGATTTGATAAGAACCCTCTAACAGACATGGCGATCAACATTCCTATGAAGAACAAAGACACATACTGAAAAATAGATTATTGAGTGAAATGTCAATCTTTTTTGTCTAGAAAATATAATAAAGTTGAAAAAGCAAAGGTTGGCAGCCATGAACAAGCTACAGTTTCATTCTCATGTATTTCAGGTCAACATGCCACTTAATGCCACATCATGATTTAACTGCTCAAGTGCTCAGTCAAAACAACATGAGTTTTTTGGCACATAATATACAACCCATGGGTCACAGTGCCTCAATTCAAATTTTGTTCCATCCACTATATTTTTAGTCAAAACTCATTTTTCTACTAGTTGATAAATAATTAAATGGGATTTCATGAGATAGATCAAACTAGAAAGTTTTCTCATGGTATTAATTAATAGGCATATGTAACTTAAGTCATATGATTGACTTCCTCACTTACATTGTCACTAATGCCTAAAGAGATTACAGCAAGTGGGGATGTAGGAGTGGCCTGAGTGAAGATAAAAATGCCAAAAGAAGTGTGGTCTATTTAGGAAGTTTACTTTACATATGCTCCCTACTTTTATGTTTCATGCCAAAGAAACCCCATTGATCATAGGGAGAAAATATGAAACCCTCATTCAACATGACAACCACAAACTTAAGAGTAATATAAATAATCCAACCTTGTAGTAATGTTGATAAATTTGTTGAAGTGTGTCCAAATGTGTCATAAATGTTGCAATTTTTTTATGCGATTTTTATTTTCCTCTTTAATTGTTAGTTGATAAGTAGTAAGATTTGGAGAACCAAATGATTAATAAATGAAAAGATTAGATTTTTTTATATTATATGTTAAACTTTGTCCAATATTAATTTACTATAGAGTTCTTCATGTAATTCTAGAAAATTAAACCATTGATGCTGTGGAGGTTAGTTCATTCCTCCTTGCTCCCTATTGAACATTGTTTTGGATGACTGATATTGAAATGTAGTATCATGGGATCAGCCCACTACCAATTAGTGATTTGTGATCAGTGCATTGTGGCCCAAGTAATTTTTCATTTCAAGGGGTGTTTATTTATCTTTAAGTTTTCTAGCATCCTCTAATGACTCTTGTACTTATTACTGCTGAATTGATCTTTTAAATTTTCAGTTTGCATTTCAAATAAAATTTGAAAAAGAAGAAAAATAGATATATGGGCCTTATTTCGTAATTGAGCTAGTAAAGCGGGCTTTAAATTGCAATAGTAATTTAGTGTGCATCAAGTATAGTGGGCTTCAAGTTGCAATAGTAATGGGCTGCAAGGAAAAAAGTTATTTTGATGAAATTTATAGTGATGTTGTTGAGATGAATGTCTATAATCTAATTTTTGGTACAACATGGCAATAAGATTTAGATGCAACTCACCTTCATAGAGATAATCATTATATTATTTACAAAAATATTGAGAAATTTGTTTTATGCTCAATAAGAGAAATATAGGTTTTTCAAAGTGGATGAAGAAAAGGTTAAAGCTGTTAAAACCTGACCAGTTCTATACAAATTTGGGCCCACTTTATGTCCTTTCACTTCTAGAAGGTACTTTATATCTCATTCCTTCAAGAAGAGACTTTAATGTGGTTCAACTTGTATCTAAGATTTGTTCAGAATCTCTGACGATTAGATTCTATACCTAAGATTTGCTCAAGATCTCTCATTGTTAGACTCTACTTTAGGTCATGTCAAAGTATTTTTAGAAGATTTGTCTAAGATCTTAGTTTGTTAGAGTCTATTTTAAGTTATTTTAGAGTTAGTTAGATTGTCCCCAAGATCTGTCAGGATCTTCTTTTTGAGGAGTGCCAAACCTCCTTTCTATGCCTATATAAAGGCCCCCATTGTAACTTGAGGTACGCACTTTTTTTAGTTGAAATAGTTTTCTCCACTATGAGAACTTTTCTTCTCTCTTGCTTGTGGATTCAGGCACCCCTTTGTGAATTCAAGGGTTAAAGACTCTGAATTTGTGGAGTCATAGACATATTCCTTCCTTAAGATTGGAGCTTTGTGGGTTCAAGCCCATATTTTGTTTATCTTTCGCATTACTACTACATCAGGTTGTATCATAGCAAGTCAACATTTCAATCAAAGTTCAAAAATGTCACAAGGTAAATCTACTCATATTGGTGATGATGATTCACCTAAAGTTTTTCCTATCTCAAAATCAGATTTTATTACTTTTCAAGATTGAATGGATCAAAGATAAGATTAGTGATACCTTGAAATAACTTTGGGCAAGAATGAGTGTATTAGAGAGTCATTCATGCCCCCTTAGAGATCATAAAATCACATATCCTCAAAAAGTCACTCATGTCAAACCTTCATTAGATACTCACTATTCATCTAGTTCTACTTGTTCTAGATCAAGTTTTGAAGAAAATTTTCTTCAAAACTTATAAATTGAAGGGTGGAGCCTCTGTAAGGTGGTATCAATTATAGATCACACATACGAGGTCAGGCAAAGAACCTATATGCTTATGGGAGAAAATGAAAAAACTTTTGAAATCTCATTTTCTTCTCCCAAATTATGAACACATTTTGTATTAGCAGTATATGATTTCAAGGTTTAAAGGTGGTCTCAAATGAGAAATTGAAGACAAAGTAATTTTACATCATTTTTCAAGCCTTATGAGAGAAAGGAAAAACTAGAATTCAAAATTTTGGAAGTCAAAATTAAATTCTTCACCTAGAAAGAGGAAGATCTACTATTGTTTCTTCTACTATTGTGATATAATCATTGATAGTGGTAGTAGTGAGAACATTATCTTTTCTATGATGGTTAAAAAATTAGATTTACAAACAAACCCACGTCCTCATCTATATCAAATTGGTTGGATCAAGAAAGAAACAAAAGAAACAAAAACTAAAGTTTCAAAAAATTTATTTCACCAAAATTTATTTGATTAGATCAAGAAGGGAACACTATTTGATTTAGTGACAATTTATTTTAAATACTAATCATCAGGCTCTTAAATCAGTAATTAGTCAGACTTTCATCAATAGAATGCATGCTAGGTGGATCTCTTTCATTCAACGGTTTACTTTTGTTATTAAGCACAAGTTAAGAAAATTGAATCGAGTTGCAGATGCTCTTAGTAGAAAAATAACATGTTTGCTAAACTTACGTGCTGAAATCACAAGATTTTATTATCTCAAGAAATTATATTGAGACAATGATGATTATTCTTAACAGTATATGATCTGTATGTCAGGAATATCAATTAAAGTTATGTATCCCTCAAACTTCTTTACGTGAGAAGTTAATTCAAGAATTAGATGCAGGAGGGCTTGGTGCACACTTAGGTCGTGACAAGAGTTTGAAAATGATGGAGGAATGATGTTATTAGCCAAAACACACAGTTATGTACACTTCCACTACCCATTCTAGATAAAGCATAGAGTCCACTAATAAAGGATAGTGCCAGAACACAATCCACTTTTAAGAAAGAGTTTGAAAGTTTTGTGTAGAGATGTCAAATTTGTCAAATTAATAAATGACTATGTCAGAACACAATTCACTTTTAAGGAAGAGTTTCAAAGTTTTTTGTGGAGATGTCAAATTTGTCAAATTAATAGAGGATAGTGCTAGAACACATGTCTATACACTCTACTACCCATTCTAGATAAAATATGGACTAACATTTCTATGGATTTCATTTTGAGATTACCACATATTCAAAGAGGAGCAGATTTTCTTTTTGTGGTTGTGGATAGATTCTCAAAGATGGCACAATTTATTTGATGTAGAAACAACAATGATGTCGTTCAAGTGGCAAATTGATTTTTTAAGGAAATAGTTCATCTACATGGTGCCTAAGATTATTACATCTAATAGAGACTCAAAATTTTTGTCCCATTTTTAGCATACTCTTTGGAATAGATTTGACTCATACCTAAAATTTAGTACTACGAGTCATCTACAAACTGATCGTCAAACAAAAGTTGTAAACAAGACACTTAGTTATTTAATCTATTGTATTTCAGGAGACAAACTAAGACAATGGGATCTTGTCTTAGCTCAAATAGATTTTGCATATAATTCAATGATAAATTGGTTTACAAATTAGTCTCTATTTTCTATTGTCTACTATTTTCCACCAAAAGTCCTTGACTTAATTGAAGTACAAAGAAAACCTAGTACTAGTGTAGCAGCAAATAACATAGAAGAATACATCTAAATAATACATGAAAATGTGAAGAAGTATGTTACAATCAATTATGCAAACTACAAGGAAAAGGCAGACAAAAGTTGGTGATTTGGTTATGCAAACTACAAGGAAAAGGTAACCAATTACTTGAGAAAAGAACAATTGCTAGAAGAAAATTATCACAAACTCAATGCATATGTCATGGACTTACTAGTTTTAAAGGTTATCTTCTATTCATCTTGTGACTGAATTTGAATTTGATGATATCTAGTCTTTAAATCAACTTTTGAGAAAATTTTAAAACCACAAAGCACATTTAACATGTCATCTAGGCGTGAAATTAAGAATCTATACTAAATTGTGAACTTGTTGATAGCTGTATTGTTGACATACATCAATCAACTTCCATCTTTCTTTGGAACAAATAAAGTAGTCATAGAGTATGAGCTCATACTTTCTCTTATCAATCCTTTACTCAATAACTCTTTGATTTGTTCTTAAAAATTTTGATTTTCTTGTGAAGTCATTGACGTGACTCAGTCCTTGTATATTAAATCATGTAAATATAAAATTTAAAAAACTAGAAAATATGAATTTTTGGATATTTAGAAGTATTTTAAAATAAATATATCAATTATAATTCAATAAAACTTCCAAAAATAGTAGTAATTTTCCAAGTTGATCACAGGGATGTAATATAATATCTAGTAATTATTTAGAATTTTTCTCAATGAAAATGATTTTCTATGAATTTTATACTAGGAAATAAAAAAGAAATATATTTAAAATTCACGAAAAAGGGAAATAAGGGTGCAGACGTCAAGATGATGTCAGCACCCAGTGAACGCGAATCGGGCAGAAATAGAGTTCTGCTCGATGATTCTTACGTAAGTGATTACAGACGATTTATTTGATCAAATTAAGATCTATAAAAGCCGAAAGAATCGTAATAGAACAAAGTATATTTTGGTAAATTAAAAACACAAAAAATATCACTAAATGAAGCGTAAAGTAAATTGAAAGCAGGAAAATAGAGTTTCAGCAGTGCGACGGCAATGCGTCGGCGATGCACCAGAATCCTAAGTGTTCAGGAGGATCGTTGTGCAGTGTCTATGACCTCAAAGGCTCTTCTTGGACAAAGACGACGTGGGCAATCTCTAGATCTTCTTGCGAAGTCTAGAGATCAATGAAGTGGGTCGTCGAATCATCTTCAGCGGCTGTCACCTAGTAGAGCAAAAAAACGGTGACTTTGTGGCTCAGGTGGGGCGCGTGTCAGGGAGCTTGATCCTTAGGTCCGCGTAGCAAGAGGAGGCTCTTCATCGCATCCGGTACGCTCTCAGGAGGTGGCGACTCATCTCTTGGCAAATTGTCCTCTTCCTGACAACAGCTTGTTCATCGATCAATCAGAGATGATTTACTCGATGGATTCGCGATCCTTTTATCACGAATCATTCAGTAATTTTAGTAGCAATGCTCTGCGTATCGCGTTGACGAAATTTTTATCAATGATCCAGCGATTCTCATTGCTTAATCCTTCATCGGTGACTTGCACGAAAGTTATGATAATCGAATAAAAATATATGAATTTTGACTCTAGGAGGATTCAAACCCGCGCCGGTCGCCCACCTCTGAGGAAGGTGTGACGTGGGTTTAGTCTCACATTGGTTGTGCGCCGATTTTTTGAGCAAATATATAGTAATGTTAGCTTTCTGAGCAAAGTCCCTTCTCTTGTATGTACGACCACTCCTTGCCCCACAGTTGACTGGCCACTAGTGACGTAGAAGGGGAGTGACGTACATGTGCTCCTATCAGTCTAAGCTAGCTAAGCCACTCAAGCCCCTGCTCGTGGCTACTCCTTGACTATGCTTCCGACTTGCTTGTGGGCTCGATTGGCTGACGGGTTCCCCCATTTTGTAATATTTTTATTTTTATTTCTTGTTTTTTATTTATGTCAAAAGTAAGACTATAAAAATTATATAAAAGCACATAATTATCCAAAAATTCACGTTAATCAATTGAAAACCACAAATCATATTTTAACACAAATATAAGTCTATTTATCATGAGTTAAGGCTAAAACTATATTATTTACTAATTATTAACTCATGATAATAAAGACTTATCAGTTATCCTATAATGTAGAAGGTTAGGGAAGCTTGCTTTTGGTATAATGTCAATATGATGTTGTACATCTTGCATTGGTGGAAGATGAGTAGATAGTTTTTGAATTATAGAAAATTCAAATAAGAGACTTTCAATAGCTTTTGGTATCACGTCAATTATTTTGATATCTAAATCAAGTTTTTGAATAATAACAAATAATTTAGTATTAATATCAAACTCCTTAAGAAACCTAGCATCTACTTGAAGAATCAATTTGCTACTTCCTATGTATTTCCAATAGAGTGGAACCTAGCTCTGCTTTGCCGCCCCATTTACTCGAAAGAGTGATCATCACTTTAGTACCCTCATTGTAACATGTTGTGGCCAGAGCCTAATATCCTCATCGTAATGTGTTGTGGCCCCTCAACAAGTAGTTGTAGTGAATATGATCTCTTCTAAAACAACTAGAAATAGTTTGTAGGATTAGAATGAAACTGATCCATGCTTAGGCATCTAAGTAATTACTGAATGTGATCTGATGGTATTATAGGTTCAATAACGCTGACAAGGCCTAGTTGGTGCTTATTGATGAGTTCACCTTGCCCACACCTTTCTTCATGACCACGTGAGGGTTATAGCCGAGTGATCCCCTATCACCCACTCTCTTCATATTGGTTGAAGAAGTCCTTAGTTGAACCCTCTCCCAAGCAATGACATGTGGGCTTATCCAACGATATCATTCGAAGAGGGGTTGCCCGATCATATTGCATTCTTTGTTTGCTGATGATGCGATCTGAAAAAAATAGAAATTGTGAGGCTAGGTTTAGTGTTTAGGGTTGAAGGTTTAGGGTTGAGGGTTTAGGGTTTAGGGTTTAGGGTTTAGGGTTTAGGGTTTAGGGTTTAGGGTTTAGGGTTTAGGGTTTAGGGTTTAGGGTTTAGGGTTTAGGGTTTAGGGTTTAGGGTTTAGGGTTTAGGGTTTAGGGTTTAGGGTTTAGGGTTTAGGGTTTAGGGTTTAGGGTTTAGGGTTTAGGGTTTAGGGTTTAGGGTTTAGGGTTTAGGGTTTAGGGTTTAGGGTTTAGGGTTTAGGGTTTTAGGGTTTAGGGTTTAGGGTTTAGGGTTTAGGGTTTAGGGTTTAGGGTTTAGGGTTTAGGGTTTAGGGTTTAGGGTTTAGGGTTTAGGGTTTAGGGTTTAGGGTTTAGGGTTTAGGGTTTAGGGTTTAGGGTTTAGGGTTTAGGGTTTAGGGTTTAGGGTTTAGGGTTTTAGGGTTTAGGGTTTAGGGTTTAGGGTTTAGGGTTTAGGGTTTAGGGTTTAGGGTTTAGGGTTTAGGGTTTAGGGTTTTAGGGTTTAGGGTTTAGGGTTTAGGGTTTAGGGTTTAGGGTTTAGGGTTTAGGGTTTAGGGTTTAGGGTTTAGGGTTTAGGGTTTAGGGTTTAGGGTTTAGGGTTTAGGGTTTAGGGTTTAGGGTTTAGGGTTTAGGGTTTAGGGTTTAGGGTTTAGGGTTTAGGGTTTAGGGTTTAGGGTTTAGGGTTTAGGGTTTAGGGTTTAGGGTTTAGGGTTTAGGGTTTAGGGTTTAGGGTTTAGGGTTTAGGGTTTAGGGTTTAGGGTTTAGGGTTTAGGGTTTAGGGTTTAGGGTTTAGGGTTTTAGGGTTTAGGGTTTAGGGTTTAGGGTTTAGGGTTTAGGGTTTAGGGTTTAGGGTTTAGGGTTTAGGGTTTAGGGTTTAGGGTTTAGGGTTTAGGGTTTAGGGTTTAGGGTTTAGGGTTTAGGGTTTAGGGTTTAGGGTTTAGGGTTTAGGGTTTAGGGTTTAGGGTTTAGGGTTTAGGGTTTTAGGGTTTAGGGTTTAGGGTTTAGGGTTTAGGGTTTAGGGTTTAGGGTTTAGGGTTTAGGGTTTAGGGTTTAGGGTTTAGGGTTTA